>CM077344.1:104921151-105487138 GCA_039655645.1 Ammopiptanthus mongolicus | reverse complement strand
GACAACAATACGATCTTTGTTTTTTGGTGTATTTTTGAATTACGTGTATACAAAAAAGATAAAAAGTAAGTGAGAGATAAAGATAGACATATTCGATATCACATATGATGTCCAAAACTTGATGTTCAAATAATACAACTGTTTTTATTTCTATGGCTATACTCGATATAGACAAGAACGAAATTAAGAATAGTTCATGCTTGTATATATATTTATTTATATTTATATTTAACTTTAATTTATAATCTGTTTTTATTTGTAAATAATGTTGTGGGAAATGAAAATTAAAAAGGATAGTGTTTTTATCCCACTCCATTAATTATCATAGTGGCTTTCAAATATGGAGTAGGATCTAAACCTCCAAACAATGGAATGTTCATTTAATTTAATTCTATTATAAATCACTTTATTACTAATTAATTCACTTTATCTCCTTCAAAATTTCCAAAAATGGTTTATTTTTTCCATCCTCATGAATCTTATTATTAATTCCAGAATCAAATGTTGAAGGGAATACAGTCGGATAGAGTACTTTTCCCTCAAATAAATTCTAAAATTAAAATCAATTAATGCAAAAATGATAAAGCAACTAACACCAAAAGTCCAAAACAATGCGTTGCACAAGACAAAATTAAAAGAGCCCTACCCTTCAGTTTCAGCATGTACCCACCAAAGAAAGAAATGCTACTTCCATACAGCATAGATCCAAAAAAAAAAAAAAAATTAAACGAATCAGCACATGTTTATTACCCTAGAATCCATATCGATTTCTCTTATGAAGCGTTTAAAAAGACCAAAAAAACAAACATAAATGTACCCGGAAATAAAATAAAATAAAAGTAAAACACATTCAGGATCAGGAGAAGAGAGACATAAAAACCAGACCAAGTGCATAATACAATATGAAGATAAATACAAATCTTACCCGAGGAACAGAAAAAGGCAGATCCGTTTCTATTCTTTTTACTTCCTTAGTCTCCATATAGGTCAGCTAACCAAGCATCAACCTGTTGACAATAAGCAAAACTATGATGAGTTCAGCGTATAATTAGAAGATGAAACCAGCGTCAGAAGAGAGAGAGTGAAACCGCCATATACTTGCAGTCGAGATGCAAAGGCGATGGGGAAGAGAACGAGAACCCGAACCAGTGGCTCTTCATTCTGAACAGAAGGGAATCAATCAGCGTTCAACAGCCTTTTGGTATGCAGAAGCGCATGAGAGCTACTATAAAAACGGCAACGTGGTGGAGAGAGAAGAAAATATCTTTGCTGAAAGGTATTAAATTATTGATTGATGAGGGATCGGTTCCAAACCATTTTTCAGTTCTGACCTATTTTTTTTCAAGGTAGGCTCAAAAAAAGGCTTTAAGATGGAAAAAGAGAAGAAATGAGTGATTTGATGAGGATCCCTAGTTCTATTTTGATGTATCATATTATATCTTAATTAATTAAGTTAAAATTTTATTTAATATTAAAAAAATATAATACATAATAAAATATTATTAATTAAAATATGATGTAATATATCAAAATAAAACAAGAAACCCTTATCCAAAATGGAAGGAGGTAGAGCACGAGGTTTAAATCCACTATAATTTATGTCTTCCAGTTTAAGGGAAATTTTTGGGAATAACCCAAAAAAAAAATTTATTTTCCTAAATACCCCCTTTTTCCCATTATATACATAAATACCCCCTTTTTTTTCCTTTCACTTTCCCCTCCCTCTATTCACGACTTCCCACTTTCTTCTTTTTAATTTTTTTTTTTTTTATGTTGAGAAGTCGGGTTTGGTGGAACCGACTTCTCAATAGCCAGTTAAAAAAAAATTTCATTTCATAGGTAGGAAGTCGGGTTCTCTAAACCCGACTTCCCATAGGAAATTTTTTTTTTATTTTTTTCGAATTTTTTTAAAAAATACGATTTTTTTGGTTTTTTTTTTATTTTTTTGGATTTTTATTTAAATTTAATTGGTTTTAGAGTTTAAAAATGTGTGATTAATTTTTTAATTAACTAATAGTGTTGGATGTTAATTATATGATATCAATAATCGTTTTATGATTTCAATATTTAATTTTATGAAATTTTAATAAAATTTAAAGATTTTTAGGGTTTAAAAATGTGTGATTAAATTTTTTTTAATTAAGTAATTGTATTGGTTGTTAATTATATGATAACAGTAATCGATAATGCGATAATAAACATCAATTAAAATTTATAACAAGAAACTATTACAAAAACTCGTACACTGAAATTAATAGTGCCTGATTTCTACGCTATGGTTGCGTAGAAGTTCCAGCACGGTGAGGACAGTTCTTCCTTGTATGCCCTGGTTGTCGACAAAGTCCACAACATTTTGGGTGACCCCTTTCCCTGAGGTCCATCTCAGTACGAATGCGAGTAGACTGTGGACGACCACGTGGATCTCTTCGCATGGCAGGATTGTGGCACACCTCAACTCCATCATAATGTGGCCAATAAGCTTCGTTGGGTACCACGCCAAATTCTTCGTTGTAAACGTTGAATGCAGACTGCAATTTGTATTTATCAGCCACATACGACATGTAGTCATGAAAAACAGACGAACAAGCAGCGATGACATGTGAGCATGGGAGGTGTAATGCCTGGAATTTTCCACAGTCACACCACTTTTCAAGTAGTTTCACCCTAAATCTCCCTGCAGGTCGGCCTTCGCGTGGTTGTACTGTTTCCTGGATCGAGAAAACTTGTTTGTCCCTATGAAAAGTAATGACTTCGTGAGAGTTGGATGCGGCTCGTTCTTCGTCAATGGCCTTAGTGAGAATCTCGGTATAAAACACGGCCGGATCTGATCATTGCCTGCAGTTTCTCTCCCTTCTTGACGAAGTGACTAACCAACCTATAATAGGTTGTTTGGACTATCGCAGTGATTGGTAGATTTCGCGTCCCCTTGAGTACGCCGTTGATGGACTCAGCAAGATTGGTTGTCATGTGTCCCCAACGCTTCCCCTGATCCCATGCTTGAGTCCATTTTTCCTTAGGGATACTGTCTAACCACCTTACGGCCTCTGCGTTTTCTTCTTTGACAGCATTATAGTAATAATTGAACGTCGGATATGACATGGCGTATCCTGAAGAGTCAGAATAAACTAAGTTCCAAATTGATATGAAGAGAAAAGAAACAAAAATTAATAATAATATAAATGAATGCACTACCAACCCATATTAACAACTTGCTTTCGCATATCCGCATTCTTGAATTGCCTCATGAAATTTTGGGCTATGTGTCGAATGCAATAAACATGCGACCATCCACTGTTTACTCGCCGAAAGGCACTTTTAATTGATTCATGCCTATCCGAAATCAAGCATATGTCAGGTTGGGGTGTGACGTGCCCTCTCAAGTTTCGGAGAAAGAAATACCAGGCGTCCGCCGTCTCACCCTCGACTATGGCGAAGGCTATAGGAAATATGTGGTTGTTCCCATCTTGAGCAATTGCCATCAAAAGGGTCCCCTTGTATTTTCCATACAACCAGGTGCCATCGATGGACACAACGGGCTTGCAAAACGCAAAGCCAGTAATGCACGGTTTGAAAGTCCAAAACACTCGATGGAATATTCGCTTATCACGAATTAGTTGCACTCCGTTGTAGGCCGGCAGTGTCTCTAGCTCTACGATTGTTCCTGGAACAAACTGTTGCATTGTGAGGAGCCATCTTGGTAGTTGATTGTATGACTCTTCCCAGTTCCCGTAGATCAGTTCAATAGCCTTTTGCTTAGCTAACCATGCCTTCCTGTACGTGGTGGTGCACGAGTATGTTGCTCGTATGTGTGCAATCAACACTGGCACGGTTACTGATGGATCTTTTTGAACCATACCCCTGATACTTTCACAAATTAGGTTATTGTCAAGCTTGCGATGATCTTGTGAAAGAGTTGCTGATGCAAATGTGTGATCCGCCCCCAGTTTTCGGATCTCCCAAATTTGGCTCTTCTTTCCCAATGCTGCTCTACATCTCCACATGCATCCATCATCCGGCATTTGGCGACGAATCTCGCCTGATCAGATTGCACTACCGAGAAATCCAGAGAGCGATTGATATGGAAGTGCTTAATCGCGGACATGCAAGCTTGTTTAGTAGGGAACTTCATCCCTACTACCAGGTTTCCCATCGTATCGAATGACTGTAAGTTCTGGCGGGTCAATGTGTGCCCGAATTCACTAGGCTCATTCATTTGGTCAAAGTTCAAGGTATGCATGTGTGACGGTGGGTCATAAGCAGGTGCAATTGATAAGGGCACAACGACAGGTTCGTCGTCGTCCACATCATCGTCGTCGTCGCCAGACAGGGCAAGATCGTTGTCTTCATTTTCACTGAAATCACCGACTTCTTCGTGGTGGAAACCGGCAACAACAGTGACGGGGATATCATGAGACGAGGACGGGTTGTAGTCTTGGGTCTGAGGAAATGATAGGTTGTAGTCTTGAGTCTGATGAAATGATGAGTTGTAGTCTTGGGTCTGATGAAATGGTGAGTTGTAGTCTTGGGTCTGAGGACATGATGGGGTGTAGTCTTGGGTCTGATGAAATGATGAGTTGTAGTCTTGGGTCTGAGGACATGATGGGGTGTAGTCTTGGGTCTGAGGAAATGAAGAGTTGTAGTCTTGGGTTTGAGGAAATGAAGAGTGGCAGGCTGAGGAAGTAGGAAAAGATGGGTGGTAGTCAGAGGATGAAGGGAAAAGATACGTGGTAGTCTTCTGTTTGAGGAAATGATGTGTGGAAGGGGTGTGTTGGGGCATTAAGATCAATGGCTTGGGGGACAAGATCGGACACATCCTCCATCTTTGCGTATAGCTCAATGGTAGAAACGCCGAGGCTTCTGCAGTTGTCGAACATGTCGAACATCAACTGTACATCATCATCTCCTTCAAGATTTAGCGTTGGTATCGGACATATCCTTGAGCAATGGATGTAGGGTATCGATAAACAATTTCGACTACCCTCTTGTTGTTGTCGAGTTGTATCTTCCTCTGTATAAACTGCTTCAATTGACCAAGTTTGATGTTGGTCTTCACCTTCATCAACTTTGGATGGTCGCATTGAAACATCACACCCTCTGGGCAGTCCATTACAATTTGTCCATTGTAATAGACAGAAAGAAAGGCAAATGAGGAACTCATGACTTAGGAAGTGAGTAATGTTGAGTGAGGCTGAGTGAAGTGTCAGTAGTGTTGAGTGAGGCTGAGTGAAGTTCTATTAATAGACATCAATAAAGGAGCGGACGAGATTCCACCGACGAAATCGACGGACGAGATTGCATCAGGGGAGTAAACGTCACTGTGCGCACGTCAGGGCATCATAATTAGCTTTGTCCTTTGCGTCAGGTAAAGGAGCGGACGAGATTGCATCGGGGGCGTAGACGTCACTATGCGCGCGTCAGGGCATCATAATTAGCTTTGTCCTTTGCGTCAGGTAAAGGAGCGGACGAGATTGCATCGGGGGAGTAGACGTCACTGTTCGCGCGTCAGGGCATCATAATTAGCTTTGTCCTTTGCGCCAGGTAAAGGAGCGGACGAGATTGCATCGGGGGAGTAAACGTCACTGTGCGCGCGTCAGGGCATCATAATTAGCTTTGTCCTTTGCGCCAGGTAAAGGAGCGGACGAGATTGCATCGGGGGAGTAAACGTCACTGTGCGCGCGTCAGGGCATCATAATTAGCTTTGTCCTTTGCGCCAGGTAAAGGAGCGGACGAGATTGCATCGGGGGAGTAAACGTCACTGTGCACGCGTCAGGGCATCATAATTAGCTTTGTCCTTTGCGCCAGGTAAAGGAGCGGACGAGATTGCACCGACGTAAGGAGCGGACGAGATTGCATCGGATGAGTATGTTGGGTCAAGCAACCATCACACAAGAAGGGGGTGAATTGGGTGATGTGGGAATTTTAAAAACTTTTCTTCAAAACAGATAACCAACACCAAAAACTCTCTTTCTGAATATGTTCAAGGAACATTGAGATGAATCAGAGATGTTTTACTAACATATTTTGTAATACAAAATAAATTAGAGTTTGCCAATTTCTTCGAGTCCAATTACATCGGACCATGTTGAGTCCAATGACATCAGACGGAAATTGTCTTGAGTCCAATTACATCGGACTATCAATTAAATCGGACGCAAATTGTCTTGAGTCCATTACATCGGACTATGCTGAGTCCAATTACATCGGACGCAAACTGTGTTGAGTCCAATTATATCGGACTATCAATTACATCGGACGCAAACTGTGTTGAGTCCAATTACATCGGACGCAAACTGTGTTCAGTCTAATTACATCGGACTATCAATTACATCGGACGCAAATTGTCTTGAGTCCAATTACATCGGACTATGCTGAGTCCAATTACATCGGACGCAAACTGTGTTGAGTCCAATTTGGACACCTACAGCTCCAGATATTTCCATTGGAAGCATGAATGGTCTGGCTGTCAGGAACAACATTACGTCTCCAACTTGTAGACAAAATTTCACCCCGAAAGAGATTGATTAAGATCTCGACTTCTTCATAAAAGATGTAGATCTTTCTCTTATCTTTCCAACGAGACCAAGATCATCTTATTTGGATAAGTTTATCACATAATATGTCAAATCTTGCTTCTGACCATTGATATCTTTTTTACCTTCATAGCTTCTTTCCTTATAAGTGTTACGTCGGACCTTCAGTCTTTGTTTTCCTGGAATATGTACTTCATTATATTGGACGTAGAACATTTACTATATTCTTAAGATATATTCTCCTTGTTCAGCTACTTAGCTTCAACTTGTAAGATATTTGCTCATTGAGATATGTTAGACGTGCTTAAGCTTTGGACTTATATAACTTCCTTTGATATCATTGGACTCTTCATGCAGTCCTTACCGTCATTAAACTATAAAGACTTATCTTTGATTTATCAATCTGCACACTTGAGCACACAGTTAGCAACGTTCTCACGTTTATATGATAAATTATATATGCAATATTTTTAGCAACGTTCTCACGAGTTTTTGTAATAGTTTCTTGTTATAAATTTTAATTGATGTTTATTATCGCATTATCGATTACTGTTATCATATAATTAACAACCAATACAATTACTTAATTAAAAAAAATTTAATCACACATTTTTAAACCCTAAAATCTTTAAATTTTATTAAAATTTCATAAAATTAAATATTGAAATCATAAAACGATTATTGATATCATATAATTAACATCCAACACTATTAGTTAATTAAAAAATTAATCACACATTTTTAAACTCTAAAACCAATTAAATTTAAATAAAAATCCAAAAATAAAAAAAAAAACCAAAAAATTCGTATTTTTTAAAAAAATTCGAAAAAAAAAAAAAAATTTCCTATGGGAAGTCGGGTTTAGAGAACCCGACTTCCTACCTATGAAATGAAAAATTTTTTAACTGTCTATTGAGAAGTCGGTTCCACCAAACCCGACTTCTCAACATAAAAAAAAAAATTAAAAAGAAGAAAGTGGGAAGTCGTGAATAGAGGGAGGGGAAAGTGAAAGGAAAAAAAAGGGGGTATTTATGTATATAATGGGGAAAAGGGGGTATTTAGGAAAATAAATTTTTTTTTTGGGTTATTCCCAAAAATTTCCCCCAGTTTAATGCACTGAATTAACTTAAGAAAATCATTTGTGACCTATTTCTATCCTATGATAACTGTGATTTACACTTAGAAAAATGAAAATAGATTTATTATAATCAATTTTTGACACATTCACACTTTAAGCAGGGAATGAATCAAAAAATTGATTTTGGGGAATGAGAAAAAAATGAATCCATTCTTTGTATTATAACGAGGGAATAACCTCTTTGCACAAGATGTAGGGTACACCTAGACAGCTGTTTGTCACTGACTGGCAGTAGAGAAAAACTGGGTTAAAAACCCATAAATCAAACGCCAGCAGATTCTTATAAAGTGTGTTTTTTTGGTACTTTAGATAATTTTAGGATAAAAATTAATCGGATTAATTAGAGTATATTATCTTAATTAAATAGAATTATATCAATGTTATAAAAGATTTTTTACTAACTGATTTGACAATTTAGACAAAGTAAAAATTATTGGAGGTAATAAAAAATTCACCTTCTTATAATTTATTTTCTATAAAGTTTACATATTTTTTTAAGGAAAGAATAGTAATAATAAGAACTAAATAATCTTAAAAATTGAAATTCACATAAAATAGTTAAGATTTGCGTTAAAAGGATTTTCAATGTTAAAATTTATAAATTTTTATAATTAATCGCCTTTTAAAACCATAATTTTTAGTATGGTATATACATGAATCACGGGAACAAAATATATTGTAAAGACATATTCCCGCTTAAACGCGTGATCATAGGGAAAATTTTGCCAATAACCCAAAAAAAATAAATAAATCCTCAAATACCTCATTTCTTCCATTATATATACAAATACCTTCTTTTTTTTTCTTTGAGATTCCTCTCCCTCTATTCATGACTTGTCACCTACATTTTGTTTTTTTTTATTATTTTCATGTATAGAAGTTGGGTTTGGCCAACACGACTTTTCAAGGGCCCAAAATTTTTTTCCCAACTTGTAGTTGATCAACCTTACTTTTCTTAGGCTTTTTTTAATTTTTTTCCCGAATTTTAATTAAAATTAATAATTTTGGGGATTTTTTATTACTTTTTAATTTTAATTAAATTTAATGATTTTAGGGTTTACGATTTAAAAATGAGTATTCAATTTTTTTTAATTAATTGTGTTGGATGTTACTTGGATGATAATACTAATCAATAATATTATTAAAAAACATTAATTAAAATTTAGTACCAAAAAGCTCAAATTTTTTAATATATCATTATTTGTGAAAAAAGGTCAAATTAATTAAAAAAATAAAATATTGACAAATACACAAATTTTGTAATATTACCTCCGATCTTGAATATAAGAGACAAAAAGGTCTTTTTTTGGCCCAATATATAAGAAACATTGACAAATTTTTAAGCTAAATTTCATTCTTACCCTTATTTATTGTAAAATTCATATTAAAGAGACTCAATAATTTTCTATGCAAGTGTTTTGGTTTAGCTGACTCATCGTTTATTCATTGGTCAGAAAGCATGGTGCTTGGATTTAGGAATAAATAAGTTAATTGAATTAGAAATAATTAAATAAAGGCATTTGTGGAATAAAATTTAAAATGAATTAATTTCCATAATTTTTCCTGATCTTGATGAATTAGGGTTTTGTCTCTTATATTCAGGATAAGAGAGAGTACTTTTTTGTAATAAATTTTAATTAATGTTTATTATCGTATTATTGATTATTGTTATCATATAATTAACATCCAACACAGTTAATTAATTAAAAAAATTAAATACTCATTTTTAAATCCTATACCAAAAAAAAAACTTGATGTGCCAAAAAAAAATCCTAAACCCTAAAAGCATTAAATTTAATTAAAATTACAAAAAAAAAAAAAAAAAAACCAAAATGATTAATTTTAATTAAAATTCAGGGAAAAAAAGTTAAAAAGCCTAAAAGAAGTCGGGTTTAGCCTGAACTTCTCAACTACAAATTGGGAGAAAAAAAATTTGGGCCTTTGAGAAGTCCGGTTGGCCAAACTCGACTATACATGAAAATAATAATAAAAAAAAAAAGGAAGCAAAACTAGTTGAGAAGTTGTTGATAGAAAGAGATGAATCTGAAAGAGGAAAAAAATGGGGTATTTGTGTATATAATGAGGGAAAGGAAGTATTTGTGGATTTAATTTTTTTTTTTGGTTATTGACAAAATTTTCTCGTGATCATATCCCTGAAATTAGTTTTTTCACTTTGAAGTTTGAAGAGACTCAAGAAAGAAACCTCAAACCTCTAATATATTTTATATTTGTCTTTAACCAATTGGGGTGGCTTGTATATAAAGATGAGTATAAGACGAAGGGTGTGTTTAAGTAAACAGTTTAATTAAGTGTTTATTGAATAAATTTTTTTCAAATAAGTTAAAAATAACTTATTTTCATAAGCTTAATGAAATAAATTAAAAAAGATTTATAGAAAGATCATGAACTATTTTCATAAATTATTTGTATAAGTTTATTTTTATAAATTATTCTTATAAACTTAATTAAATTTTCTATAAACTCTTTCTAATACTTTTAGATCGTTTCACACCTCACTAATTCGGGAATGTGGATCACAATTAAATAGACTAGTATGGTTAGTCTAAAGGCTCTCTTTTTTTTGGAATTTTTTAAAAAAGCTGGGTCACATAACAAGATGAAGTTTTGAGCCGGACCCAACTAATCTCATCGTCTAGTATTATCATAACTACAAATCTAAAATTGCTTAATTAAAACAAAGATAAATACGTCCCAAGTACATTGATTAAGAAATTAAAAATAAAAATTTTATATTGAAAATGATCTATTCAATACAGTAAAAATTCAAAAGTTATATTTTTCAATAAAAAAATTTTATTTTTGAATTGTTTAAACAATACTATTACAACACTTATTAGCAAAATCTTAAAACAAAATAAATAGCGGATCGGTGATTCTTCACAAATTCACATGTAAAAATCTGTTTAAATCGCAGGGGTTTTTTTTTTTTTTCTTTTTTCACTCCAATCTCAGGTTAAACATATCATGTCTACATACCTACATTTAAATAGACATATATTTTACTTTCCTAAATTATGATAATTGTTCTGCAGACCGGAACATATATATCCATCCACGGCCTCCATAACTTCTTCATAACAATAATGATGGTCAATATAATCTTTATATCATTATATAAAAAAGTAAAGTAGGGCTGCAATATGTTTTTTCCCACCCAGAGTAAGGACAAAATTGTAAAATAATATCTATAAAAAAGGATGTAATATTTTGAAAATAGAATAGTAAATATAAATAATGGTTGCATTTGATAATGTATTAACTTTTCATTGATCCATTCTTTTGGAAGTTGTTATGAGTTATTTTCTCTTTTTGTCATTCAATATCTTTCACGACATTCAAAAAAAAATAATTCTTTTCTTTTTTTTTTCTTTTCCACAACAGTCACAGAGATCATTCAAGCATTCTTCATATTGTAAGCACCGCTTAAGCGCATGCACAAATCTTTCAAGCACCATACAAACATTGTTTTCTCTCTTTGAATTGTAAGTCATAATTTTTAATCCATTTTCTCTCTTCGAATTGGTAAGTTGTAATCTCCATCTTCTCCATATTTTTTTTAGAGTTTAACCTTCGACATCTTCAAGCATTCAAGCTTTCCCTTTTCTAATTTTTTTTACATTTCGTAGAAGGTTTTTGATTTGTGGTTTAGGATTTTGCTTTGAGGTATTCTCCATATTGTTCTCTTCGATTTGGTGTAGGACGTTGCTTTACACACTCGAATTGGTAAGTCGTAATCTTTATCTTCTGATTCAGGGCTTCTGATTTGTAACAAAATATGAAATTATTTTTTTAATCCATTAAAATCCCTATTGTTTTTTTCATTTTCGTATGCCTGCTTCAGAACTTATCTCTGTTCCTGTTGCTCTTCATTTTTGTTAGTTGCTTCATTGATCAGTTATGTCTCTCCCTAAATCTCTCGTTTTGGTTTCGTTTTGATTTCTGGATTTATAAGTTGTTTTGCTTCTGGATTGCTTCATTTTAGTTTTGCATCGTGTTAAAGTTGTATGGTTGATTTGAGTGGAAAAACCTTTTTCGTTTCTTGTTGCTTCATTTTTTCTTCATTACTTCTTCTCCACGACATGATTGAATTTTTTTAAAAACATTACCTCTCCACTTCTATTCGCTTTTGAGTATTGTGATGGTTTAAGATGTTGCTTCACAATAGATAAGAAATCTAATTTGTATTTTTGATTCGTAACAAAAGAGGTTTTTATTTTTTTTAGCACGATGCACTCTAATTCATTACAAATTGTAATCTCTTTTATATTAAAAAAAAAGCTTAAAATACTGTAATCATGGATTTAGGAATTTTCTGTTTGAGGGAGAAAATATGCAGGTGATAATAGTTTTTTGTAAAACTAATAAGTCATTAATTGTCTTAATTTTTACATTTTTTATTATGTTATTATTAAAATTTTCATCTAATTAACTTTTTGTATTCTTTAGTTGTGTTTTCTTTAATTGTGCATAGGAAACATATTAGACCATTAAATTGAACTTCAATTAGTCATTAAAGATAATGTGAAGCTTTAGTTTTTGGTGAAACTATTAGGTCATTAATTGTCTTAATTATTAGTTTTTTATTATTTTATTATTAAACTTTTTATCTACTTATATTTTTGTATCATGTAACCGTGTTATCTGTAATTATGCATAAGGAACAGATTAGATAAATAGATTGAACTTCAATGAGTCTTTTAAGATAGTGTGCAGTTTTAGTTTTTAATAAAGCTAATAAGTCATTAAGTGTTAGTTTTTTTTTATGTTATTATTAAATTTTTCATCTACTTAACTTTTTGTATTCTTTAATCGTGTTTTCTTTAATTGTGCATAGGGAATAAACTAGAAAAATAAATCAAATTTCAAAAAGTCATTAATTATCTTAATTATTAGTTTTTTTAATTTGATTATTAAAGTTTTCATCTACTTAACTTTTTGTATTCGGTAACCATGTGCTTTTTTTAATTATTCATAAGGAACATATTAGGCAATTCAATTGAATTCCAAATAGTCTTTGAAGTTAGCGTGGAGTTTTAGTTTTTAATAACACTAATAAGTCATTAATTGTCTCAATTGTTAGTTTTTCTATTATGTTATTATTAAATTTTTCATCCAATTAACTTTTTGTCTTGTGTAATTGTGCATAAGGAACATAATAAACCATTAAATCGAACTTCAATTAGTCACTCAAAATAATGTGGGGTTTTAGTTTTTAATAAAATTAACTAATAAGTCATTAATTATCTTAATTATATGTTTTTTATTATTTTATTATTAAACTTTTCATCCACTTAACTTTTTTTGTATTAGGTAAGTTGTTATCTTTAATTCTGCATAGAAAACAGATTAAACAAATAAATTGAACTTCAATTAGTCATTTAAGATAGTGTGCAATTTTAGTTTTTTGTAAAGCTAATAGAAGTAAGTCATTGATTATCTTAATTGTTAATTTTTTTATTATCTTATTATTAAACTTTTCATCTACTTCACTTTTTGTATATATTTAGTATTCATGCTTTCTTCAATTGTGCATAGGGAACAAATTAGACAATTAAATTGAACTTCAATTAGTAATTTAAGATAGTGTGAAGTCTTTGTTCTTAGTAAACTAATAAGCCATTAATTGTCTTAATTGTTAGTTTTTTAGTGATTATTAAACTTTTCATATACTTAACTTTTTCTATTTTATAAACGTGCTCTCTTTAATTGTGAATAAGGAACAATCCAGACAATTGAATTGAACTTCAATTAGCCATTTAAGATAGTGTGGAGTTTTAGTTTTTAGTAAAACTAATAAGTCATTAATTGACTTAATTGTTAGTTTTTTTTATTATGTTACTATTAAATTTTTCGTCTACTTAACTTTTTGTATTCTGTAACCGTACTCTCTTTAATTGTTCATAGGGAACAGATTATACCATTAAATTGAACTTCAAGTAGTCATTTCAGATAGTGTGGAGTTTTTCTAATAAGTTATTTGTTGTTTTAATTAATAATTTATATTATATTATTACTAAATTTTTCATCTACTTAATTTTTTGTATTCTGTAATCGTTCTTTCTTTAATTATGTATAAGGAACAGATTAGACAATTAAATTAAACTTCAATTAGTAATTTAAGATATGTGAAGTTTTACTTTTTAGTAAAAATAATAAGTCGTTAATTATCTTAATTGTTAGTTTGTTTATTATGTTATTATTAAACTTTTCATCTACTTAAGTTTTTGTATTCTGTAATCTGCTCTCTTTAATTGTGTATAAGGAACAGATTAGACAATTAAATTGAACTTCAATTAGTCATTTAAAATAGTGTTTAGTTTTAGTTTTTAATAAACTAATAAGTCATTAATTGTCTTAATCTTAGTTTTTTTTATTAAGTTATTACTTTTTTGACTAGATTATTATGTGATTATTAAACTCTTCTATTGGTGTACTTTATACTTCAACATCATAATACCTCTATATGTTACATCTGTTAGTCCCTGACTATAGGTTTAACTGTAGACTTAATAAATTGCAATGGAAATTATTGTTAATGTCGTTGTTGAAGGGTGATGAAAAACAGAAAACACGACCATATTTGAGCATACATTTTGATTCATTCTCGGACTCGACTATATGCAATTTTGTTCTTCAATACAGTAGCATTTGCCTTGTCGGCCATGCAAGTAAGTTCTTGCACATATCTAACAAAACATTTGAAAATTTAATAGCAAATGTTATGAATTCTTTCAAGGTTAGGCCTCTATGCAACTGAAATAAACTTATTTTGCTCATTGTTAATTGGAGGACAACATGGATGCAAATAGTTGTCATGAATGGACTACTCAACCGAATTCTATTTCTATGGCATCACATTTTTGAACTTTATCAATTGTTATTCTTTTAGTGTATATATATCTCATGAAAAAATTGAGCCAAATTTTTTTACAATAGTTATTTATACTTGGATATCAGTAAACTTATTATTTTTTATCTATCTATTTGTGTTTCAGTTATTACACGAATATTTATTTTTTACTCTTTTAATTTATTATTTTCTAGATTTAAATATGAATATTCTTTCAAAATAATATGAAATATTTCTCTTCCTACGTAACTCACCGGTGAAATCTAGTTTATTCCAAAGTAAAGTAGCAGTTACCAAACTATTAGTACCATGAAAGACACCCAGTTGGTCCGGGTGTTGAATTGGACAAAATTTTGTGAATTGCCCTTTGTTCAACCTACCTCAGCACGATATCAGTTTGATAAAGTATCAACAATTTGGCATATATAATTCATGGTGCTTATCATCAACACCGTTGATTATCAAGTGGGAAGAAGATATGAAGAGGCTAGTCCTGAAAAAAAGTATTCTTCATCATCTTCAATGTATAAAGAAAGATTAATCAATTTAAACATTGGAGATCACCAAAGCTACAGTGAATCATGCTCAAGTTGCCCACTTCCTCGGCTGCTCCTCCACAATCAATGTAGAAAAGGGAAAGAACACCCCTTCCCTTCCATCGTTGTTTTGGTTTCCCATATTTCCTATTTCCTACAACTGTTCTGCTGTTGTATATGTCTACCACGAAATTATATATTCTAATCTCTTGCACTTAGTAGACAGTAGTGACAGTTTTCTTAAAAACTTTGAAAACAAACAAGATTGGTTGCTTAAAAAATCTTTAAATTAGCACATGAGGTGCCCTAAAGTTTTTTTGTTTATTGCATTTGAAAAACTTTGGTGCCCTGGACAATTGTATTAATATTTTCTCGGTTAAACTAATTATTTGGTCCCTATACGTAAAAAATTTCAAATCAGTCCCTATATGTACAATTATTTTTAATTTGGTCCTTGCTGTTTATTAGTGTTATAAAATCGTTTGTTGGAGTTAAAGTATAGGGACCAAATTAAAAATGATTGTCACATGTAAGGACTGAATTCAACAAAAAAATTGAATTCGGTCCCTACACGTGACAATTATTTTCAATTTGGTTCCTACATGTGACAATCATCTTCAATTTGATCATTGTCATGTGACAGCATTATAACACCAATAAACGGTGAGGACCAAATTAAAAATAATTATACATATAGGGACTGATTTGAAAAGTTTTTACTTATAGGGACTAAATTGAAAATCAATCTCACGTATAAGGACCAAAATATTAGTTTAACCTATTTTCTGTATTGGAGCAATAATAAAATGTAATTGATTTGACATTTATAAATTTAAGTCTTACTATATGAATTTTACTGATAAGAAGAGTAACATCAAAAGCTCTTTTGAGATGGTTTTTAAAATAGTTTAATTTTTATATATTGTCCGTGAAAAAAAAATATATTGTTAATCAATCACACATTATCCCATTTGTAACTTTTAATATATAATTATTATAAGAGTCAAATATTTTTAATAATATAATAATATATGATTTGTTGATGATATAAAAAAATATTTATGATATTAATAGTGCATTATAATTAAATCTTTTAAAAAGAACAAGTGATTATACATTAAGTTAACTACCAAACATGCCTTTGAAGGAAATTTGAACATTATAGTATTAGTACATGACACAAATCCATCATATATCCCGAAACAAAATAGTCTAATACTACTGGATAAAATCATAAAAGGTCGATGCATTTTTAGAATAGGCAGCGTATATTTAAGATTTCAAAATATTTTACTTCTAGAAATTAACAATTAACAATAGCATAAAAAGTCATGCTAATTAATTAATTACAACAAGTTATCTAGGTTTTGCAGTGTAAGCTAGTGGGCAAGTTGGTCATGGTTCATTGAATTAGACGTTGAAGGCCGAAAAGGAGCGGCAGAGAGATATTGATCCTGCTGATTAGTTAGAGAGTACCACTTCCCTCCTACCAACCTATTGCGAATAGTTTATAATGAATAGGAAAGTAATATCATTTAATAAATGTTTCAGTTATGAGTTTATTGTATTTTTTTAAACACTATTTTAAGTAGTATTTGATCTTATAGCATTTTATTTTTTTTCACATTTATCCTTATTATCTTAATTTAATTCTTCATTTATCCTCTTCTCTCTCTTTTATATAAAATCATTAATGAAGATGTCATTTTATGTTATTTTATATTTTTCAACTAGTTCAATCGTTAATTTTATCAAACACTTCCACAGAAAATAAATTAGCTTATCCGTTATCCCTTCTCTCATTCGCTATCTGCTATAAGCTAACTTATCTGTTCATAACTAGTTTTAGCAAAGAGACTCTTACTAAATATTTATTGAAATGTTTTTGGTATATACCTTACATTAGGAAGGATGCACACCCAGTGGACATGTGGAGCGCACTACTGGATTCTCTTGGTGCTTCATTCACTTTCTCCTGAATGATGCCAACAAAGGTTATCCAAATTCACACTTCGTAATTAATTTTTTTAGTTTCTTACTAAATAAAGTAAGAGTTTAATTGCTATGTATTGTCAGTGTAAAGTTTTTTATAATGATAATCAATTAAAAATCATGATGTGTGTGACTTTTAAGATAGTTAGGATCAGAGTCAAACATTTTAGCTTATGTGACAATTTCTGATTGATTGTCTGTGTAAAATTTTTTTATACTGACAGTGTATACCAATTAAATCCATAAAGTAATCGGGAGAAGCAAAGAAAAATCTGAACCTTTTATAACAGGCATGGGGCCTCCAACATCATAACAAACCTGATTAGAGAATAATTCTGAATGTTGTTGACATGGAATTAGTCTGCTAATCTGTAGTAGGAAAGCTTTCCCCCAAGTAGAATTTGAATTTAAACAAAGGTTTTATGTCTCAAGAGCTAGAATATTGAGGAAAAACATGAGATTCTTTGGAATGTTCTACAACTTTAAAGAACATTTTATGATCATACGTCACAAAAATGAGTTAACTCTCACGAAAGCTCTGTTTTTGGAAAACTCGTATGAGTTCAGGTAACTCCGATAAGATCAGTAAACTCTCAATTCTACCAACGAGTTTACGAGCATACATTTGTACATTAATTTGGCCTCAAAATGTAAGTTTTTGGTAAGTTGTTTTTGGGTACCTAAGTTGTAAGAGTTTAGGCTGCAAAACCAATTAACCACGAACAACAACAACAGCAAAACACATCAAGAAAAATACACAGACAAAACACAATAAAGAAAGCAAAGAAATCAATCTCTACACACACACACAACAGTATAGAAAATAGAGATAACACCAGTTTACGTGGTTCAGCCAATGAGGCTTACATCCACGGGAAAGAGCAGAACTTTTCCACTATGATAATGCAACCAAAGATCAGGTCTTTTACAATAGAATTGTATTCCTTAGCCCCCTTTCTCTTAGTACTGAAACAACAGGATTACCATGCCTTTCACACTCTATCTCACTCCCTTGATCTTCTCTCGAGTCTCACACAGATTCTATGCTCACAAGAAGAATTGCTTTTACAGACGAATTACAAGATACTGCTCCTAAGAGCTTTACTACCCTTATATATCTAGAGAATCACTTATTAGCTAGTCCCTGCTATCAGTCAGCTTTCAACTAAATAAAGAATAGATGTGGCCAGCAACTAACTCTAACTAACAACTAACTTTGTAACTAACTTGTAACTGATTTTAAGACACATCATCTTTCAATTCTCCACCTTGTCTTCAAATCTGAAACTTCAGTCATAGTTCTGTTCTGCTCTTCCTCTTATGATTTATCCTTCACCAAAACCAATTAAGTCCAAGCAATGCTTGAACCTTTCTTGAGGCAATGACTTTGTAAAAGCATCAGCTGGGTTTTCTTCTGATGCAACCTTCTCAACCAAAATATCCTTTGATTCAATCACATCTCTTATGAAATGCAGTCTGATATCAATGTGTTTGGACTTTTCATGATAGACTTGATGCTTGGAGAGATGTATTGCACTTTGGTTATCACAGTATACTGTTATACTGTTTTGAATGATACCAAGTTCTCTGATAATACCCTTGAACCACATAGCTTCTTTAATTCCTTCTGCTAGTGCTATGTACTCTGCTTGAGTCGTTGAGAGTTCCACAACTGACTGAAGAACTGATTTCCAGCTTACAGCAGTGACATAAAGAGTGAAGACATAACCTGTCAGAGACTTTCTTGAGTCTATGTTTCTTGCATAGTCTGAGTCAACATATCCTCTTACTGTCTCTTCCTTTTTCAACTTCCTTTTGAACCTTAGACCAGAAGATAAAGAGTCATTTAAGTATCTCATTACCCATTTCAATGCTCCCCAGTGAGTCAGTCCAGGGTCTGCCATGAACCTGCTGATGACACTCACAGCATAAGCCAAGTCAGGTCTGCTGCACACCATGCCATACATGATACTCCCAACTCCACTAGCACATGGAATGGAAGTCATTTGTGCCCTTTCTTCTTTTGTTTTAGGACTGTGAAGAAATGACAATTTATCATTGTGTCCTAATGGAGTTGTAACAAGTTTAGATTCATGCATTCTAAACCTCTTAACAACCTTCCTTAGGTAACCTTATTGAGATAGAAATAGTTCCCCCTTTGCTCTGTCTCTAACAATATCCATTCCTAGAATTCTCTTGGCTGCACGAAGATTCTTCATTTCAAATTCATTGTTCAGGTCAGATTTGAGTTTCTCCATTTCATCTCTCCTTGAGCTTGCTATCAATATATCATCTACATAAAGTAGAAGATATAAGAGTAGATCTCCACCTCTTTTCAGAATATAAACACAGCTGTCATAGCTGCATCTATTGAAGTTCATTCTCATTAGGAAGTCATCGAACCTTTTGTACCATTGCCTAGGACTTTGCTTTAGTCCATACAAAGATTTTTTCAAGAGACAAACTTTGTCTTTATCCTCAGCAAAACCCTCAGGTTGCTGCATGTAGATGGTTTCCTCGAGGTCTCCATGAAGGAAAGCAGTTTTGACATCTAACTGTTCCAATTCAAGGTCAAAATGAGTAGCAATTGAGAGTAGAATTCTGATTGAGCAGTGCTTTACAACAGGAGAAAAATATTTCATTGAAGTCTATCCCTTCAATTTGAGTAAACCCCTTTGCAACAAGCCTTGCCTTAAATCCGGCTCTTTCAACTCCTGGAACACCTTCCTTCTTCTTGTATATCCATTTACAGCCTACTACCCTTTGGTTTTCGGGTAGATCAACCAGAATCCAAGTCTTATTCTTCTGCAGGGACTTCATTTCTTCTTGCATGGCTGCTAACCAATCCTTACTGTTTCTGCTGTCCAAGGCTTCCTTGTAACTACTAGGCTCTGAATCTTGAATTTCTTCAGCTACATTCAGGGCATAATAAATCAGGTCAGCATGACCAAATCTCTTTGGTGGCACAATGTGTCTTCTAACTCTGTCTCTGACCAGATTGTATTCATTTTCAGTTGGTGCAGGTTGTTGTTCTTCCAATTGCTCTTCATGCTGAACCTCTTCTTCTCTGGTTTGATAAACAGGTAGCTCCACCTTAAACTGAACACTCTCTGATTTCTCTGTCTTGTTGTTCCCTTCTTTATGGTCTTTTTCCAGCATAGCCATCGTTGTTTCATCAAAGACAACATCTCGACTGATTATGCACTTTGGTTCACCAGGTTCCATTCTCCATAGTTTATATCCCTTGACCCCAGTAGTTTGCAGCCTGTCCACTCCATAGTTCCTTGGGAGTTTTGAAACCAATTGCAGAGGATGGGCATCTATTTATTAGATACACTGTAGTAAAGGCAGCTTCTCCCCAAAAGCTTTTAGGTAGGCCTGCACTTATCAACATGCATCTTACCATTTCAAGAATTGTTCTATTCATTCTTTCAGCTAAACCATTCTGTTGTGGAGTTCTCACAACAGTTCTATGTCTTGCAATTCCTTGTTTTCTGCAAAAGCTATTAAACTGCTCTGAAATAAATTCCAGGCCATTGTAAGTCCTTAAACATTTTAGTTTAGTTCCCTTTTGATTTTCTGTTAATGTGAACCATTCCTTAAATTTTTCAAAAGTATCACTCTTGTTTTTCAGAATATATATCCACGCCTTCCTAGAGTAATCATCTATAATAGTGAGGAAGTAGTGGCCTCCTCCATGAGTCATGGTCCTTGCCGGACCCCATAGATCTGAATGTGCATACTCAAAAGGTCTGTTTGTTGTATGCAAGGCAACTCCAAATTTGACCCTTTGAGCTTTGCCTATTATACAATAATCACAAAACTCTAGCTTTTCTATTTGATCACCATTTAATAGATTTTGTTTGGATAGTTCGATTAAACTTTTCTCACTCACATGTCCTATCCTCATATGCCACAATTTAGTCTTATTAAACTGCATATGACTTGCTACAGCAGCTTGAGCTATTACAGTGGAACCATCAAGGATATATAGACCATTTCTTCTAATTCCCTTAGCTACTACTAGAGTACCATTCATGATTTTCATAACTCCATGTTCAATTTTAGTAAATAATCCTAAGTTATCAAACATGCTTATTGAAATGAGATTTCTTTTTAGTTCTGGAACATACCTTACACCTTGAAGTATGGTTTCTTGACCATTGTGCATTTTCAGTCTGATAGAGCTAATGCCTTGTACCTTACATAGTTTGTTGTTTCCCAATAGCACAACACCTCCTTCCTTTAGGTCCATGTTCTCGAAATAATCCTTCCTTGGACACATATGGTAGGTGCAACCTGAGTCCAACACCCGATCCTTCTCTATTTCAGTATTTTAGACTACTAAGACTCCTGCAGAGTCATATCCATCAGTAGCTATTGCTGCATCACCCGGTTCTTGAGTTTTCTTGTTCTTTCCTTCAGGACAGTCCTTTTTGAAGTGTCCTTTCTTGTGACAGTGAAAGCACTTGAATTTGCTTTGGGACTGTGATTTAGATTTGGATCTGTGTTTGTTTCCCCTTGAGCCTTTCTTCTCAGGTCTGCCTCTACTCATGTTTAGTCCTTCTCCATTGCCGTCAGTCTTGACTTCTTGTCTTCTCTGAAGTTCCTTTGTCTGGATGGCTGATTGGACTTCCTCTAAAGAGATAATTTGATCTCTTCCAAAAAGTACAGCATCTTTGAAATGTTCATAGGAGTTTGGCAAAGCACTGAGCAAGATCAGAGCTTTGTCTTCATCATTCAACTTAACATCAATGTTTTCAAGATCATCCAGAGTACGATTGAATTCTGCAATCTGATCACTGAGCATTCGATCCTCTGTCATCTTGAAGGAATACAGCTGTTGCTTTAAGAAGAGCCGATTTGCAACTGATTTGGTCATGTACAGGGATTCTAACTTGAGCCACATAGCTGCAGCAGATGGTTCTCGAGCCACTTCTCTTAGAGCTTTGTCCCCAAGGCACAAAATTATTGTGCTCTTGGCCTTTTCTATTAAATATTTCTTTTCTTTCTCGGACAAGGTATTGGACAGGGCAGTTTCTCCCTTTAGCGCATCAGCCAATCCTTGGTGTACCAAGATTGCTTGCATCTTTATCCTCCATAGTCCAAAATCATTGGAGCTAGTGAATTTCTCTATATCGAACTTGGTTGCTCCCATGGTTGCGCCTCCTCTCAGATTCTTGTTTCCCACAGACGGCGCCAATTGTAAGATAAGTTGAATTACCTATATGTTGCAACATCTATTGAATTTATATAGCTAACTTTACAATTAATTTTGTTCTGTTTTATTGAACAACAAAATAAACTAAGTACTCAATTAAAAATATATAACCGTTAGGGGTCAAATATTGAGTTATATCGATTAATACTTAACTATTTTTAATTGTTTTGTTACGAAGTTAGAACGTTGAATATCAATTTAAGTTATGCCTTTAAACTATGTTTAAGTATTAGAGTATGATTTTAAATAATATTTGAGATATCTTATAAGTTATGAGTCCAGATTGTTAGTGTTTCACAAATATATTTAGTGTATGTTTGGATGAGCTTTTGACAAACATAATTCTTGAACAACTCAGAACAAGCATTTTATTTTACAGAATACCAAAATTGTATTAAAAAGAGCAAGTAGGAAACGGTGAGTAAATCAATTGTAAGAAAGTAATCTTGGTTAAGGAAACAAAAACATTAAAAAACTGAACTATAAAATTAAAAGATAAATCAACTAAGGAAAGCCAGCCAATTATGTGCTTACCTTGCACAGTGCCATATCCTGTTTGCTCCTCCGAAAATTGATTTAAGCATAATTGAGTTTGAAGTGAAGTGATTTATATTTGGATGTTTTTATTTGGAAAGCAAGTTTGATGTAAAATTTAGTGTAATTTTTCAATCAAAAAACAGAAGCTACTCCAAGCTGCTTCGGGTAGAATCGATTCTGGAATGTAAAATTGCTTCCCCACCACAATGCCAAACATCTTCAAAAATGGTCAAACCCACATTTTACCATTGCAAACGTGAGTTTGCTGGTTCCCACCGTGGAGCCAAAGAGGTACTTAAACTCTCAAATTTGACAACCTTAATAGTTAGGATAAACAGATAGTGAGTTAATGGATCCTTTTGTCTAGTTTTTTGAAATGAGATTCCTAGAACCACTTATACCCCGGAAAAAAGTACATATGTTAGAAGGTAATAAGAGCGACTGCAATGGAAGTTGCTTAACATGTTCTAAAGTTAAGGACAAGTTCTTAGTGGGTTGCACTATTGGAGCAATCTGACGTGGATGCAGTATGAAACACGATTGTTTCTATAAGCAACCAGTTCTTATATAAGGATTCCTGATAGAAAAAAAAAGAGAGAACCACAATATTCAAGAGTTCAATCACAAATGAATTAATATTTTAAATAAAAATAAATGTAAATAAAGATGTGAGGTAACTTGTGGGACCTATTTAGTGAACTTTTTAAGAGTTGCATCATTGAAGTGTGGAGTTGATTAAAGTAGTGTAAAGTCAAAAGTGATGAATGACATGATAGAACCCATAAAAAGTGAAGTTAAACAACTGCAATGAGTTACACCATTGGAGATGCTCTAAGTGGGGTAAAACTAGCTATTTCCTAGACAAATATAGTTTTTATATGTTACATTTTGCATTCATGTAAGACTGACTATTTTCTAGACAAATATAGTTTTTAGATATATTACATTTTGCATTCATGTAACACTAGCTATTTATAATTGTATTTTTAGAATACAAGTTTTTCTTGTGCGGTAGTGTAATGAAATCATTAAAGAGGCATACAATACAATCATTAGTTTGATGGGCAACCATCAACCACTATGCCCTTTGCTGTTGGGCAAGATGCCAATGGACAATGTTCACCATCAGTACCCCACCAAGTAATGCTTCTATTTTCCAGACCTAGTGAAAAGTACAGCAAGACAGCCATAAATGCAACCCCAGCATCAAGTGCAGCTGATAGAACATAGTTGTATCTCTGCCACCATTTCTTCCTGTAACGGAAGATAAAGAAGTTGAATATTGTTCCAACAAAAATCCAGGCATTGTAGTTCAATGCTGTTGCTGGTGGCATCATTCCAGTTGCTCCAAGGAGAACTGGAAGGTTAATTAGTGGAATCCATGACTGTTTGGGAAATGATTTATGCAATAGCCAAACAATTATGGGACCAATTGCACCTCCAAGGAAAAACCAATTCATTGCACTGTAGTTTCCATGAGAACCAAATATCCGCTTTGGTCCTACCAGACCCCAAATAACTGATGCATCAAAGAAAACACGGTCACCCGGGCATGTCCAGGGACTGCCTTCAGGAAGGAGTTCATCGTGACATATGTTTTTTACAGAGTTCAGCAACCACCATGCTACCCCAATGTTGATGGTTCCAGCAAGTATTGTACCTATGAACTATACATGTATGAACAAAAGATGACATGCATTAGAAACTAGTAATAATGTAATGTTAGTCATTAAGGTAAGCTGTTTGTGTGTGACACAGATTAGGACATAGAAATTGTCATTGTACCATCATTAAGTTTTAATCTCATCATAAATACTGATTCTCTATATCATGAAATTTTTACTTATGTATTGTTTAAATATCCTGACATATCAAATGTTTTGTTCAGAAATCTTCTTACATGTGACATCCCTAACATGTACTACTCGAATTAGCTTATGCTTTGTTTACAATCTTGTTAATTATTTGTAACAGTATGATTATGGTTACTTAAAATCTAGAACTGTAGATAGTAGTTATCAATTAAATTTCCTGCCAAAAGATTTAAGGAAAGAAAAAGTTATGATGAAAATAAAGACAATAATATACTGCAGATGTGACTAGATGTTTCTCTTGATAAAAATTTAGGATGTACGTGTTTGGAACCACGTTGGAATAAGGTAGAATCACGTTTTGGACGTGAAAGCTACTCATAGTAGCTTATGACAAACTCATGTCAATCCCCTCAACTTCCGGTTTCCAAACACACGCTACCTAATCCCAGCTTGTGTGATATGCATGCACTGTTGGGAGGTTACCTCAGACACCATAGTTAAGATGTGTGATAACAGATGATCTGCTAAGAATTTTATTTTAATGGCTACCTAAAGGGCATTCTATGAGTAAGTCTTTATAATTGTGCCTCGTGGGAATCAACTTTTTTGTTTTTCTTTATCTGATCATAGTAAATAAATAATTATAAACTGGCATTTGAATTTAACAGAAAAAAATGAGGGGGGGGGGGGATAGAATTGAACTTGAAGAATATACCTGAACTAAGAACATTGATCTTGGAGGGATTTTCATGTAGTGGCCAAGCTTGAAATCACCGAGGAAGGAGACAGCCTGAGCCATGCTTATGTAACCATAGGTTTTGAAGCATACATTTGCTATTGGTCTTCCAGGGTAAATGAGACCAAAGACATACTCGGTGATGATATTCAACCCTGGTGTCTGTATACGGAGCAAAAGAGCAGTAATTGAAACTTGGAGATATAGTGGTCAAGTTAAGAGAGTTACCTATTTCATTGTTTAGAAGTTAAAACCGTAAGTGGACTCTCCTGCTAAAATTACATACAAAACAAGATACAAATTTAATAGCTCCACCTTATCTTTTGTTCTTAGATTCGGAAGTAATCACCGAGAAAGCATTTTCAATCGAGTATTCTTTAAGAAAGTACCAGTAACTAGCTTGTCATAAAACACGTGAAAAGAGAAGGTTTCTAACTTGTCCATGGCATGTAAATCAGAGAAAGAATAAAATTCGTTAGGAATGATATTAAACTGTATATATTTTCATCATTTTGTGGATGAATGTTAGATATAAAACCAAGCATTCTTTCACGTAACAGGTTCTTTTTTTTTTTTTTTGGCATAGTTGGTACTTGGCAATAGAGAAGTGATAACTGGATCAAAAATGAGGACAAAACTAACTGAATCCTAGGTAATCGAGAGACCTGATTCTCACCCTTACTCTTCACTCTCTAACTCATGTGCCCTCTCCCGTATCTAACAGAAAGATTGTGGTAGTGAACAGGGGAGCAAAAGTTACAAGAATTTAACCTGGTTTGTGGTGGCAGTGATGATGCTAATTGGAAGAGTAAATACAAAGGCAAGGGCTCCAGCAAAGAGAAGTCCCCACCACGGCATTTGAACCTGATCATTTAGAAAGATGCATAACAAGAGAGAAACCACAAGCGTCACAGCCAGCAACACATGAAACCACCAAGAAGGTATGTCTTTGTATCTTTTCATCAATTTTGTGTGGATGTCTTCTTTGCCACTGGAGGAAGCACGATAGCGCTCCATAATCTCCCTGCATTTTTAGTTTTACATCAAAATATATGACTAAATTTCTAATGCTCTAGCTTATATGAGTAAATAGTAGAATTCTGAGTGTCAGATAATCATTAATTTGTACAGTAAGCAATTGCAAAGTATCTTCAAATCATATAAAGTACATTAATATTTTGACAAACAAAGTAATATAGAAGTTAGAACATACAGGCATATATTTGCTCCAGAATTTTCAAATTCAATAATATTACATCCCTGATTTAAGAGTATTCTTTTTTCTGTCATCTTATTAAATTAATATAGTAAGGTATCAAACATCATGGCTAAATAATTTGAGTAACATCACCTTCCATAGAAGCAAGCAACATGTGTAAGGGTGGATGCTATGGTGGCAAATCCAAAGCCATAAGTGAGAGCAAAAAACACACTTAGATGAATTCTACCTTGCTCTTCATACTTTGCAACATTTAGCTCAAACTTGTCATCAACAATAGCAGATATGTTGTAAAGTTGGCCTTGAGCTGTGAACAAGTGTGAGGAGAAAATGGGAAACCGATTTGCACTGTACACATTTAGACCCCAGTATGCGATAGGGATCACAAAGTAGACTATCAATGCATAGCCCACAAAAACATTGACAATGGCAAAGAAGGGTGAGATAAGAGGGCTGAACAAGAATGATGCCACAGCGGACCAGTCAAGTGTGAGGGCCCCAAGTCCCAAGCCTTTCATGCCTGACCCTATCTGCTGAGCTGTGACTGACTTGGAGAATATCCAACAAACCCATGATATGTTTGTGAGCGTTGAGAAGAAGTATCCAGGGATCACATACCATGAAAAACTGCACACTAGTGCAATAAAGAAAAACTTTCCCCGTGAAAGTCGGTGCTCATCTTTCTCATGCAAAGCTCTGCATACCAACAATTTTTGTATGTAAATATATATATCATTCAGAAGGTCATCAATATGGAGTCTGCATACATTGGATGTGAAACATTTTATTGCTTCACCTGGCATGAGATGCATATTCAAATAACTGTGATACAAAAATGATACATCACTGTGAAGCCAGAAATTATGTGAAGTGATCATGCTAAATGGCAACAAGTCATATATATCTTAAGGATCAGTCCGGAGATGGAAATTTTTTGTTTAATTTCAAAAAATCAAGTGATGATAAAATTGAAAATAATTATGGAAAAATAAAGATAGATTAGTAGATTTCTGTTTAAGACTGCAGTTACAATAATTGAAGAAAGGACAAAACAAATGTTTTCTTTTCTCTCAGTTTGCCTAAGTCACGAAAAGATGAGGTTATGGAATTGCAGATGTTTGGAACCACAGTGGGATAAGCCAAAATCACGTTTTGGATGTGGAAGCTACTCATAGTAGCTTCCTATCATGGCACACCCAGTTGTTAGAGAAAGCCTGTCCAAACACAGCTATAAAGCTAATTTTACTTTCCTTCATCTTGCCACCACAGCTTAATTATAAAACTGCAAACCGATACCTCTGTGTGACAAAAACCAATCCAACCTTCTTTAATTTATTTATAAGGATTGGTAAACTTCCACTACAGAAGATTAGTCCCCGCTTTCGGCGGGGGTTTCCCGTCATCAGTTGTCATTCACTCTCCCACAGGAGATTAGTCCCCGCTTCCGACAGGGGACACTCCTGGTCGAGGACCAAAAAAAAATAAGAATTGGTAAACTATCCTAATCCAATCCTTAATCCTACCTTCCCTACAAGGATCACCAAACTGTTCACAAATTAAAAAAAAAATTATTGTCAATAAAAGAACATTTATTATATTTGAAAATTTAATATTTTTTACTTTAGGTAAACATACTAAATTTGTAAGTTCAATTATTTACAAAACTAGCTACATCATGCAGCAGCGTGTCTGCGTCTGTGTTTTCTCCCTGTCTCCTACCAAGTTCGTCAACGGTTTCCATTTACAGGTCAAGATTGATTGTGATGTCAATTAATTCATTCATGGACCACGGATTTGAGCCGTGTGAAAGCATGCTTGACATTAACGTTCTTGTTGTTATTTAAGTCAACTGGGTTGAAGTCAGGACAAGAATCTTAAATGGCCCAACTCAATATCCGTTTTTTCCACAAATACAAAACCATTATCTCCCTCCTCTCTTTACGCCTACATGTGAGGAAATATAATGAAGATTCAGCTATCTCAATAATGTAAGTTAACTTACAACTCATTGGATAATAAATCAAAACAAGTGGATTCCACAATCTATATACGAAACCCACTTGTTATTTATGTTTCTCTTCTACGTTATCCATGTCCCTGTTTTATAGCTGCACTTGTTCTAAAGTGAAGACAAATTCAATGAACTATCCTTAATGTCTTGGGAAACCTTGGATCGGGGAGATTTTAATAAATGAGAAAATTTAGTACTCCCTCAGTCCCATATGTCATGCTCCCCGTAACAAAATATAAGCAAAAATTGACTCATCTAAATTGTAATAAAATATAAGCAAAAGTTGACTTTTTTCATCTTATGTAATGATAGTATACCAAAAATGTTCTTCATTTTATTGCATTTAATTGAAATAAGTTTTCATACAATACAATTAATATGAATAAACAAATATGGATAATTTAGGCAATGAAGTTGAACTTTTAAATGAGATTAACAACATTAAATGTAAATAACTAATTATCTTAATAAGTGTGAAGGTAGTTAAATTTGCTTCTATTTTGTTACAGAGGGAATTCTTGGCTACTTCATATGGTTTAAGAAAAAGCAATAAATGAAAGAAAGTAAACAACAATTTTACCAAATTAACATTGTTTATATTATTTATTTTTTACAAATTTTATTATCATTAATGATAAACTACATTCAACGAGAAAAAACAAGTATTCTAAGACATTGATAGTAGAACAAAATGCAGCTACTGGTCACTCAAATGTTTCACTTTGAAAATAAAAAAGTGATGGCTTCGATTAATGCATTACATAATAAAATTCTAAAAACATAATTAGGCGTAAAATTGGCAAAAATCATTTAATATTATATTAAAAATAGAATATATATTTTGGGACAATTTTTTTTATAAATGTGACATATATATTGGGACAGAGGGAATATAGTTTTGGGGGTTTCTGGTGCTGCTATATATATAAAAAAAATTGTTATCACTTATTTAAGTTTTCATTATTAATGAACTATAAATCATAACTTTATTTTAACAGTTTGTCCTTTAACAAACCAATGCTCTCGTGAATACAACAGCAAATTGTGGGGGGAAATGCATATTCCAAAAATATTCGATTTTAAAAGGAAACACTTGTATATCATATAAGAGTTTTCTCATTTATACATGGAAAAAAACTTAATTTTGATACAATATTAGTTATAACTTTTGAGTTTAATTGGTATGAAATGTCAGTGTAAAATTTTTTACGTTGTTAATCAATCAAAAATCATGATAATAGTGAATTTTGAGGTAGTTAGGATAGGAGTCAAACATTATTAATGATGTGCAATTTATGATTGGTTGAAAGTGTGAAAAATCTTTACATTGATAATGTATACTAATTAAATCCATAATTTTTTTATATTATCATCCAATCTTTTATATATAAAGAAGAATTTAATTTTAATATAATGTCAATGTAAAATTTTTTAATTGTCAACCAATTACACATTATTCCTTTTGTGACTTTTAAGATAATTACCGTAAAAAAACATTTGTCATGATATATCAACGTATAAAGCTTACTAAATTTTTTTGGTACATAGCACTTAGTAAATTTGATTACGCTAATAACTAATGTTAAATTCATTAAATAATGAGGCAGCAGCAGCACGTATGCACAATAAATGAAAATTAAATTCTTAAAAAAATGGAATACCTGAAGAGTGAGACCTGGACAAGGGTACTAGGCCACCACATGTGGGCCGGCTCCACCACGTACTTCCTAAGCAACCCCGCCCACCCGTATCCTAGCACCTGCAGCTCCACCATGAAGGCGCCATTAATCAAAAAATAAAATAAAATAAAATCTCTTCACAATTACTCAATTATTAATTTATTATTTTTACAATTACATGCAGCAGCAGGCGCGCCATTCAGTTGTATAATATATTTGTTGATTGTTTTAGCTCTCTCAATCACCCGTCCTCTCTTAAATTTAAAATCAAAGAGGAATATAAACACTTTGATTATATGGATGATCCATCTAAAGAATTTTATACTGTCAATCAATCATAAATTATCACATTATAAAAAATGTTTGACTATCATCATAAATATTTTAAAAGTCACACATATAATAATTTGTTATTGATATGTAAACAATGTTACCCTATATCAAATTTTTTTTGACACCAACTACATCAAAATTAAACTCATATTTATTCAACAACACTTTGGTAACGTAAAACCTATTTAAAAATGAATTAGACTTCTCATAAAGTTAGCAAAGTATAAAGTGAGAAAATCAGAGTATATTCATCATTGATTAGTTAAAGTACATTGAGATCTTAATCCATATTGACTAATAAATGGTGTTTGATTGCAGTAATAATGAAGGTAAAAATGAAATTGATGAAGGAATAAAATTTGTGCCGTTGGTTAAAAACAAAGATTTTAATAAATTAGAGGTGGAACAAAAGTAAAATATTACAACGAAACAGAAAATAGGATGTTTAAGTAAAATAATGAGAGAAGATGACAATGATAGCATGAGCATGAAAGTTGAAAAGGATAAGGAACCTTTTAAGAAAAATGAAGTATGCTTTCTAATATTAAAATAGAAACGGGCAATTCAAGAAATAATAATAATTAAAAAGAATGAGAATGTCCAAGTGATTTAAAACCCACGAGCCAACCCGACTCAATCCGACTCATTGGTGGGTTGAGTTGTAAAAAAAAATGGCTTATTTAGATCCCGGGTCATTTTGACCCGACCCACCTAACCCGCGAGTTCAACGAGTTCAAACCGGTTTGAGCCAGGTTAACCCGTAGGTTGGAGCATTTAAAAATATATCCAAACCCTCAAAACGCAACGTATCCTTGGAGTCATATCCGTTTTCTTCATCATCGTTCCCAAAAATACACTGCACAAAGACTAATTAAGCTTTGAAGCTTCGAATCGCAGCGCTACTCATGTCAGCTCTTTATCTGCTTCCTCTATATTGCGATTTCCTTATCTTTTGTCTCTTGAGTTTTTAGGTGATAGAGCTTTTTTATGTTTTTTATTTTTCTAAATTATAATCTGTTCTTGTTCTTACATGGGCCGAGAGCTTCTCGACCCAACCTTTAAGCAGGCCTCCATCAACTGAAAACAAACAAGCCGTTCGAATCATGTTCGCTGACCCCACCCAATCCAGTAGGGTCCCTCGAAGACACCTTAGCCCTAGCTCTAAAGAATTATCAGAAGGAATATTCTTCATCACAGCTGGACCGATCCCGTGGTATCGGGATATTAAAGGGATTCTGCGTCTAATACGGAGGAAGGCTCGGCCAGGCAATAAAAGGATATCATGGACCGCGGCTACCAAAGATGTCACCCATAAAGGGTCATTAGTAGGGCAATCACAAATAGGGCAACCATACACTATTGTAATCATCTTCACTTTTCATACTAGAAATATTGGTCCGAGTAAGAGACTTTAATCTTACTTGGATTCTTGATAATTGTAAGAAGAGTACTAGATTTTAAAGGATGGGTTTTTGTGTTCTATTTTGCTTTTTTTTTTTAACTGTGAAATCATTCTTATAATTATTGTTTTTTCATTTTTTCAATTCTTATATTGCGTAACCTATCAACCCATGATGGATCGAATCAGGTTAGCTATTTTCTGATTCACTAAAATATAAACCGGATTGGATTAATCCGTTTTTTCTCACACCGTGATGGGTCTATTTCGATGAGTTGGGTTGACCGGTTTTGACAGCTAAAAATTAATTAGCAATGAGTAGTGTGAGAATATGAAGTCCACTGACCTGAGTAGTGATGATGAGAAGCCAAGAAGCGAAAAACGAGATACTGCGTCCATAAAAGGCTTTGATTATGTTCACAATACCCACACCGTATGGCGACCCGGATCCGAATGCGCTTCCGGCATTGGCAAATATGGTAATCAGCACGTGCTCCTTCATGTTAAACGGTCCCGGGTTGAACGAGAACTTCCTAGACCCGAACCCGGGAATTCTGAACTTGACGGAGGGTAACACCGTCGCCATGAAGTGTCCGATGGGAAGGGTGGCCACCTGAACGGTGATCTGTGTTATGATGAGAGGCTCCGTACGATAGGCAAAGAACTGGTTGAGGAAGGATAAGAGGGAACAAGAGAGAAGGCCCAGGAACCACATACGGAATGTCCATACCGGTTGGGTCGGGTCGTCGGTGTTGGTGACCGTTAGTCGAACCTCCTCAATGGGAGAGAGATCATCTTCTTCGTCCACGGTGGTGGTTGGCTTCTCTGGGTCTGAGCTCATGCTGTTGTTGGTGGCCATGAGTTAGAGAGAGAGAGAAGAGAGTGGTTTTTGGTCGAGGAGGTTTTGAAATTTGAACAACTTAGGTGTGGTTTTATTACATTGGATTGAAAGGGGAAGGGGAAGGGGAAGGTGAGGACTGGACTTGAGTGAACTTGGGGTTATTCTATGGATGTCACTACTCACTCAGCCTCCCTATTTTCTCTATCTCTGGTTGTGATGATGGTAAGAGTCTAAGAGAGGCTGGTTAAACTTGGCTGAATTTCTTGTTCATTTATGATTGCCGTTGGCCGCTACTATAAAGTTAATAAAATTTTGTTTATACATATAAAAACATTTTAGGAATCAAAGTATACCGATAACAATGATGAGGGGAGAGCCTGATACTGACCATTTATATATGCGAAAACAAACTTAATTGATATTCAGTATTTGTTATGGAGAAATGATATTTTAAAAATAAAAAATCATAATATGTAAGGACATCATACTTTAAGTAATGTTTTAAAATAATAAATTAAAAAGAAATAATAAATAAAATAATAAATAAATGTTACACCCGATAAATACATGATATTAAAAAAATAATTTTATTATTACTTATCAGGCTTACCGCCCATAGTAAAGAAAGGACAGGAAATGAAAATGCGTAGAAGACTAGAACAATTTCGGGATCAATTATTAAGTTTAATTAATATACACAAAACATATTACCGTAATTATCTACTCGTTACCGTTTAACAGCTTTACCATCTTATTTTAATTAGAGGAAAGATCCTAATTGAATCTCGATAAAAATTTATGATGACATTTTGATCCATAAGAAATAAAAAATATAAATTTGATTTTCAAGAAAGTAAAATATCGATCAAAATAGTCCATTACAGAGATTAAAATCTCCCTAAAAATTATCCTAAAAAGGATGAATTTGATATACATTTTACATTCCTGATGATCAAATTGATATTTTTTATTTTTGAAGGATCAAAACATCATCATAATTTTTTATCGGAGACTAATTTGAACTTTCCTCTTACAATTATTACCTTGCTGTTTTTACTTTTTAGTCCAAATCTAGTCTCAAACTCTCAGTCAACGAAAGTTATCTATTGTCACTTGGTGGATGTAGCTTGCTGAAATATTATCCCAAAACTGCCAGCTAAGTTATTTTTAGTAATTTGCATTTTTAGTTGAACGTTGTTATGATATTTTTGAAAATTAAAGGGTTTTGATATTCTATATCCAATCAAAATATATTATTTCAATTAATTGAGTCATCTAAATATCATATAGGACTAAATTCTCATCATTTGATTGAATCATATAAATAAGAATATGATATCCAACGGATACGATTGGATCTTCCTTTTTGGTTTCCGGCTTTTGTCTTCTTATCAGTAAACTGATCATTGTTTTTGTAACGTAACTCCAACTCTACAAGTTGGTTTATCTTCTATATTATTATACTGTGGGCATTTATCGAAAGATAGTGATATTCACGTATACTTAAATATATTATTTTATATTTATGTAATTTTTATCATATTATAATAATTTATCTCAATTCATTTTTCGTATACTGAATCAAATTTTATCATCGTCCGTATGTGAGGTGATATCCCACCTAAAAATGTACACCAGCCATTGCTCTTCGTGTAAACGCATGACTTCTGTTCAAGGACGCTGGCAGGTCCAGCACACCTCCACCCAATTGCCAATTTTGTGGGTTTTGTCTTCAATCCTCCCTCACGGGAGTTGGGAGTTGAGGATGGTCTAAATCACTTTTGGATCATTGATATAATAATAAAAAAAATTAAATAGTTAAAATTGAAGAAGGGTAAAATGGGTAGTTTTATTTATTTAATTGCATTTCTGATTCCCTCCCTCCTACCTTCATTCACACCACTGTTCCACTCCTGCCGATGATAACCCATCATTGCTTTGTTGCCGGATTTTGAAACATTATTACCTTCCCCTCCCCTGCATCCAACCAGACTTCGATTGCTGCGATTGTGGTCGAAGGGACAATAACAATTCCAAGCTTTGTTTTAGCGTGGATGGTGAAAAAGTGTTGCAGATTAAACGATATTGAAGTGGAAATTAAGAGGAATGAGAGAGTAGAAATTGACGGGAGACCCATTCAAATTTCATCGAACATGCACAATGGCTTTTTGAGAAAGACAAGAATGATGGGCACGTCATTTTCATGTTCAAATTTGAGGAAAAAGACGAGGAGGAACGAGGGAAGGTGAGAACAGGGGATAGGAGTTTGACTAACTCAAATTGCACTGGCCTAATTCATTTAAGAGCGTTGATATTGATGTATACATTAAAAGTCTCCAAAAGGTTTTACATCATTCTTCCTATCAGTGTTACTCATGTGATCTTTACATAAAATTTCTAGTAGCACATTTTAGTGCACCTATGAGACCAATTAAACTCATACAATGAAATATTACAGGTTTCTGAACGTTGGAATTTTTGGAAAAGGAACAAAAGCTTGCCATTTCAGTCGGCGGCGTGGTGGGTTCAGCTGCCCGTCGGAATCGAGGTTGACGACGGTGATGTGAGAATGTAGAATAGGAGAATGATGTCATTAATGCTAGATTACAGATGACTTTTTTTTTTTATAGGAAATACTGATTATATCCTTAGAGGATGGATACTTAACTCTAAGGAGAGAGGATTAAAGATTTGCCCCAATTTTGTGATCTACATGGTCATGGACACATTGCAAGGTTTTGTTGTCCTCAACTTATGCAAGGTAATGCTGGTCCTTTAGCAAACTTGGTTTCATCCACTACTCGCACAGCAAACAACTCGATTCTTGAACAACAAATCTTATTAATTTAAAAAAACGTTTTCCTCGAATGATATACATAGTCACTCAGTATGTATATGCGTAATTTATATAAGTAAATTCCGAATTAAAACCTGTATAAATTCCCATATGTCAAAGAGAAGTATAGAACACAAGCATTTACGGTTCCAACTAAAGGCGGAAACAGATTAGACGCCTGATTAATTCAAGTTTACACGCACCTTAATATATACACTCTACCCTACGAAAGTATGCGGAGGGTAGATAATTAGGAATGACAATTTGTATCTGTGTGTGGGGACTCTCACGGGAATGCCCTGAATGAGGCCCCATGAGCGAGGAACTTTTCCTCGCGGGGACAAGAAAAAATTATCCCGAAGGCACTTTGGGGACGGGGAATATTCTCCTTGTCCCGTGGGGTTTCCGACTCCGAAAAGATTACTAAAATATCCTTATAAATATATGTGTGTGTGTGTGTGTGTGTGTGTGTATTAGATATATTCTATTAATTTGAAATATATATTGTTTTATTAAATAAATAAATATTAAAAATATGTGTACTATTTAAGGTTGAACTTGTTGCAATATTTTGGGAAGTACTTTAACGCTAAATATTTAAGAATTTTGTGTTTTTATATTTTATTTGATTTTAGTTAATTACTTATTTTCTTTATTTTATGAATTTTCAGGGTTCTCAAACTCCCCTCTGGGTCCCATGAGATCTGTGGGGAATAGGGATGATAGAGAAAACTCCCCGCTGCAGGAAACGGGAACGGAGATGGGGAGAAGGTGGGGGAAGGGGATGGGAAGCGGGAGAATACTCCCCATCCCGTCTTGATTCCATCACTAGAAATAACCTTGAGCAAAAGTGAAATGGACATTATTCCAGAATCTTCAATCAACTATAAACAACTTTACCAACTTATCATCTGTTATATTCTTTTAATTTTATATAAATTATGAAAAGAAAGATATATGGTATTTGATACTGAATTTTATTTTATTTAAGGGAAACAAAAAAAATATTTTATTTATGTTTCCTATTTTTTAAGAAAATTATTATCAAATATTAAATATCCTAGCTTAAGAATATTCATCTCCTTCATATAATTATTATCAAGTATCCATGACATAGACTATGGTGAGGATAGGAAAGCGCAGTCAGTACTCGTGCAGTCCCATTATCATTCCAAATTAATATCCTTAAAAAAATAAGTTTTTATTGAAAAGTTCTATAATTAATATAGACAAAATATATCTTTTAGTCCTTCGACTTTATTTGTTTTTTCAACTTCATCCTCTTACTTTTATTTTTGTTTCATATTCATGCTCTAATTTTTCAATATTAGACAAATTTGTGCTTCCATGATAACTCTTTCGATTAGTCCATTCTGTCAATTATAATTTTTTTATCCTCTTCTCCCCCTGAAACACAAACGTATCGATCACCATTACACCATCTCCACAACCATATCAGCCACCATTAAAACACCACACAATGACCAGAGAGCTTGCTATGAATATCACCTTCATGATGTGTAGCAAACGAAAATGAACTCCGTGAACAGATCCAAATAACGTGCTAGAAACATCAATGTCTTGAGTTTCGAGGGGAATCCCTGGAACAAAAAAAAATATAAAAAAAAAATCCATCGAATGAGTGAAACAATGGAACAAAATACCGAACTAACATATTATCAATAATTTTTCATCAATTTTTATGTGCTGAAGGAATGTGTGTGAAGCACTGACACTCACAAATTCAAATTAAAAAAGAATAAAGAAAAACCCAATTAAAATGAAAAAAAATAATCAGCATTTGTCATTTTGGTTAAGTTCGTTCCATTTTGCCGGGGATTTTTTGGGAAACCAAGTGAGAGGAAATTGGAAGTGAGGGTGGAAATAGGTTAGGTCGCTTGTCGGACCTAACTTGATTTGGCTTGTTTATTAAAAAGGTCATATTTAAGCTTTTCAAAAAACTTTTATAGTTAAAAAAGAGCAGCCTTAGGCTGATGAAAAAAGCCATTCAAGCCTGATCGGCCGATCCGTTTATAAATAATATTATTTTTTAATAAAATGTGTAATATATAACATATAATATTATTTTTTTGGTAATATATAATATTAAAGGTCTATATAAAAGTAGACATGTTAGCTTATTTAAAGGTCGTAATGTGAAATAAGTATTTAATACGCTTCAGGCTAGGCCTGACTTCTAAAAAGGTCAGGTCAGACCTTAAAAAATAGCTTATATAAGGTAATCGGTCAGACTTAATTCATGTATTTTTGAAATAGAACAGACCTATTTAACTCAAAGTGAGGCCTGACTTAGCCTATTTTCACCGATAGTTGGAAGGAAGGAAGAAAGATCTGAGGTGACCGAGCATGATTTGGTTCCACATATTTTTAGGAGAACCAGAATGCTAAGTATGATCAGAGCTGTCAAAATGGGTTGAAACTCATGAGCCAACCCGGTTCACTAGTGGGTTGGGTTGTATAAAATCTGGCCCATTTTAACCCCGGGTCATTTTGACCCGGCTTACCTAACCCACGAATTGGGTGGGTTCAACCCGGGTCAAACCGGGTTGGCTCATGGGTTGCACCATTTTTTTTGAATTTTTTTTTATTAAAACTCAACACATCACACATGTCATTATCCACTTATCTGAAATACTGAAGTTAATTTCTCGAAACACAAAACACAGTTTCCCTTTCTTTAAACGGTTGAACCTATTAGAGACGCTGTCATACTCTATCCGTCAATCCGTCAGACAGTTCCAAAACTCCCTTTATCGTCGCCGCTGAACGGTTCCAGAACACCCATCCTGAACCCACTCCCTCTGTTCTACAAGCCTATTCTACATGAAGTCCATCACCCTTAGGTCTAAACTCTACCGAAACCATGAGTTTCCGGTGGTGTGCCTATATTTAATAAAGGGGGAGGTAACTGCATGTTTATAAGTCTATGCGTTTATCTTTTTTTATGTTTATTTATTGTAGAATCTTTCAACTGTAACCTTATGAATTGTGACATTTTTCAAACTTGGGAGACAAATAGAATAGTCCTTGGATAATCAAATAAATCCAACTTTTCCATCCCATGTTCTCTGTATAAAGCGGTAGTCTATGATTATTTGCAAGATCAAATTTTTAACATTGTTAAATAATCAAAATGAACCTTGTTTAAGGTGCTGTATTTTAAAATTGTTTTAAAATTTTTTCTAGTTTTCTATTTTATTTTTTATGATTTTGATTTTTGATTTTTTTAAATAAAAGTGAGCCAATCCATATAACCCATCAACCCGTGATGGGTCGAGTCGGGTTAGCTATTTAACGGCTTATCAAAAAGTGAGTTGAATTGGATTGACCCACTTTTTGCATAACCCATGATGGGCCGCCTGTTTTGACAGTTCTAAGTATGGTAGTGCTTTTAGGTATAATTGTGGAGATGGGTGGTGATTGGTATAGTGATGGAGATGGAGATGGTAATTTAATAGTGGGTGATATAGATGTATTACAGGGGAGAAGATGATATAAAAAATAAAAAATATTATAACTGACCGAGTTATCAGAGAAGGACAAAATTGTTTATGTTGAAAACTTAGAGGAGAAATATGAAATAAAAAAAAGTTAGAGAACTAAATTGAAGAGACAAATAAAGTTGTAAGACTAAAAAGATATATTTTGTCTTTGATATAATAAAAATAATATATTTAATTCTATAATAAAAAAATTATTATCTTCCCTTTCACAAGGTTATTAGGTTAGTGACTTTTTGAATTAGTCACGAAAAAGTGATTTATTTTAATAATCGATTATATATATAATCAATTATTATAGAATTATATTAATGTTTGGACATGTTTATTAAAAAAATTAAGATAATCTATTTCATTTGAGTTGTGTAAAAAAACACTTATATATAATAAATTACAAAAATGGATATGAAGTTATTTCTATAATTTAATAATATTTGTTCGATAGTTAGTTTTGCAGAAATGAAATGAAAAAAAATATTATTGATTTTAAAATAATCTAATAACTTTTTAAATAAGTTTCAAACATCTAACTTTTCTAAAAATAGAACTTTTCTCATAAAATTAATCTGTTGACCTAAATATATAAACTTCGATTGAAAACAATTTTTATCGTAAAAACAGTTGTTTGAGTAAAATAAACTTAGCCAAATACCATGCTTAACGTTGCAAGAGAGGCACCAATTCGAACTCAAACTAACCGTCTATGTTGATTAATGCTTTCGGATGAAGAAAGTCATAAATATGGAAAAATGATACGCAGAACTGTGCTTCTTATAAAAAAAAAATATCTTGCAGAATTGTTAGCAAGATTCTATACTTTACTTTTGTGTTTATATTAAATGTTTGCACCATCCTTATCCGACGATAATAACGCTTCTTGTCAACGAGACAGCCATGCCCCATGCATATGAGTACAGATGATAAATGAAAAATTTTATTATTATAATTTTGGATATATAAAACACATAAAAACTTAATAAATATCATCCATTTTAAAAATAAATATATTTTATACATCCAAAATTATAATAATGAAACACTTTATTTTTTTTAGAAATGAAAAAAATCTATACTCAGTGCATATGCATGCAGCCTTTGCACATCCCTCAATTTCCTTTCGGTCCATAAATGCAACTTACTTACCTACAAGCACTCATAATAAGGATAAATTGATTAATTAGTTGTAGTGAATAGGGGTGGGCATGGGTCGGGTTGGGTGGGTTTTGGTGCATTTAAAAACCCAACCCAATCAAATAAATATGGGTTGGGTTGGATCGTTTTTTTCGAAAATTTTCATGTAACCCAACCCAACCCAACCCAACCTCATATAGGTTGGTTTGGGTTGGGTGACCGGATTTGGTAGTAAATTATTTTGCTTTTATCAAAAGCAAATGATGGGGAAAAATAGGGAAGAAAAATACTATCAATGCATTAATTTGCACTTCCAAATACAAAATGAAGCATACAACTTCAATTTGGAACACAATATCCATCAAAATTAAACAAACAAGTGAAATAAAAAAATAATAATGTCTTCAAACAATTCCTAAATAATTTCACTGATTATGTCTTCAAGCTATTTCTGCATGTCTTCAAACTATTTCTGCTCATGTAACCAAAAAATAGTCACTCCAATTTAGGTGGCTGAGTATTAAAGAAGAGTCATCAAATTCAAGATAGAAGAGTCACTCCACGCTCCAATAGCTGGGCTTATAATATTCCTCTCAATATGTGGGTTGGGTTGGGTTGAGTGGGTTTATAATCTTTGGACCCAGCACCCAACCCATAAGCTATGGGTCTCCTTATTTAGAAACCAACCCAACCCAATGACCCGAACCAACCCAGTATTTGTGGGTTGGGTTGAATTGGGTACACCGGATTCACGGGTTGACCCGTACCCATGCCCACTCCTAGTAGTGAATTCAAGCATAAAACGTTATAGATTTTTCTTTTGGTACATGTATAAAATCGTTATTATAGATCATTTTCATCATAACAGATTCGGTATAAATATAAATAGTTTAATTACTTGATCACATTGCAGTTGTTACTGTTAATACATAATAACAAAGAAATGGTTAATAATAAAGCAATAACAAATAAATAAAGGAAGAGAATTGTTATTTAGTGCGAAACGAATAGAAAAAGATTCTCTCCATTTTTCATTGATATATTTTTATCTATTTCCAAAGTTTTGAGAAAATAAATATGTATTATACATATTTGGGTAGTCATTCATGCATTTATTTTCACCAAAACTTTAGAAATGAACAACTCGATTTCTCATGAAAAATGAAGATAATCTCCACCCGAAACGAATGTGGTATAAGTTCACATGGCAACATTGAAAAGGGAAAGAAACACATTCTCGAATAGAAATGAACAAGAGGGATACAAATTATCAAATCAAAATGGTTGTTTAAAGATTGACGAATTCATATTCGTACTATTGAGTGCTTGTTTGAGAATGATTAATTATTTGGATTTCAACTGTTTTTGGAATAAAAAACTGGTTTTGTAAATAATTTTTATGTTTGGGAAAGTAGCTTATTTTTTTTAAAATTTTTTTTAAAAGAAAACTATCTTTTTAGGAGCATCTGATTGGGAGGATGGTTTGATTGTTTTTTGTGAAAAAGTTGAAATAACATACCCTATTCCGGTACAATACCCCCAACGGCTTCCCTATCATCACATGCTCACTGTTATGTCTTTAACGATTTGCACTATGCTCACCATTTGCACTATCATCAAATTCTCTTCATCTTTTCTTTATTTGGTTGATAACTTCTTTTTATTTTTATTTTTTGCTTTAATTTTCACATTGTTTTTATGTTGTCTATCACTATCACATTGAAATATACATTCTAAAAAAAATAATATTTTTAACATGTTTTCCATAGTTATGAAAAATGTTACAAATTTTATTACATTTTTTATAATAGAAAAGAATTTGATGACAAGATATAAAAAAATAAACAAGTTCTAATGTTTTAAAAGCATAAAATATTATTAATATAAACAAATAATTTCAGATCCTTTTACATAATTTATTATGTAAAAGTAATTTTTTTACATCACTCAAACGAAATAGATTATCTTAAAATCGCTTTTCAGTAAACAAATCCAAACAAAAACAGATTCCGATTATAATCGATTATCATAATAATCGATTATTCAAATAATCGATTAATTATTCAAATGATCGATTGTTAACATAATCTTTTTTTTCCAACTTTCCTAAACATACCCTAAGTATTACTCATAAAGGAAAGATGCGGTAATTTTATACTAATGTTTTGATTTAAAAAGAGGTTGTATTTGCACCAAGACGTTATTGTTCTTGCCCTTTTTACCCGTGAGTAAGAGTGACACATGTGACTTTAATTAGTAAATAGTGACGTAAATGTTGGACACATTGATATTGAGTAAATAACAAATTTGCTTCTTGAAAGTGTAAGACGATATCAATTTAATTCCTGAATTTAACTAAATAGCAAAAATAACGTCCCTGAAGTTATAAAACGTTAATCAACTTTGTCCCTCCGTCAACCTCAGTTAGCTGACGCCGTTAACAGCGCTGATGTGGCACGTTAAGTGCCTTGTTGGTACCGTTGTCACTGGTTATATGGTGTCCACGTGGTCATGGACCAATTTGAAACTCTCAACTAGGGACTAAATTGATACTCGCAACAGTCTTCTTCTTCTTCTTTTTTATCTTTCCCCTTTCTCTCTCTGCTCTCTCTCTAACCACCCGTCTATAGATGGGTGGTTATAGACGAGTGGTTCTATAGACGGATGGTTAGAGAGAGCGTAAGACAGAGGAAGCAAAGAGAGAGAGAGAGAGAGCAGAGAGAGAAAGGACCCATCTATAGACAAGTGGTTAGAGAGAGAGCGCGAGACAGAGGAAGCAAAGATAGAGAGAGAGCAGAGAGAGAAAGGGGAAAGATAAAGAAGAAGAAGACTGTTGCGAGTATCAATTTAGTCAATGGTTCAGAGTTGCGAGTATCAATTTAGTCCCTGGTTCAAAGTTTCAAATTGGTCCCTGACCACGTGGATACCATCTAACCAGTGACAACGGTGCCAACAGGGCACTTAACGTGCCACATCAGCGTCGTTAACGGCGTCAGCTAACTGGGATTGACGGAGGGACCAAGTTGATTAACGTTTTACAACTTCAGGGATGTTTTTGCTATTTAGTTAAATTCAAGGACTAAGTTGATACCGCCTTACACTTTCAGGGATCAAATTGACTATTTACTCGATCGATATTCTGTCTCTATGTGCAAATTGTGCTTCTCAATTTCAAGATATATTGATACTAAAAATAATTTTATGCGTAAGTGTTATAGAGATTCTCTTTGGTAAACACTAGTTGATAGGGGGATAAATGAGCAGATTGTGACTGAGCTTATAGTTGATAGTACATAAGCTAGTTGATAGCTGATAGAGAATAAGTTACCTTATTGAATTTGAAGTGTCTGATAAAATTAACGGTAGAACTAGCTTAAATATAAAATGACATACGAAGACATTTTTATATGTTTTTTATATAAATTATGTATATATAATTTATTTTAAAATAATTGTAACTTTTAATTTGTTTTAAAGTATTTATCATCTCAAAAATTAAAATTTTATTTTTTGAAATTTTATTTTTTATTAAATAAAATGATATGATATAAATAAAATGACACATTGATATGATTTTTATATAAATTCTCCTTTTTTTTATAGACAAAATTATATTCTCTATTAATTTTTATCCTAAATATATATATGATTAGTAAAATTAGTCCTTAAATATATATTTTGTTAAAATAGTAAGGATAAAGAGTAAAGGAGAAACTTAATTAAAATAGTAATTATTTTTATTTATCACATTTTTCGGCTACTCCGCAAAAATACAAGAAAACAAAATTTCCTCCATCATAAATGCACCAACCTAAGACCTAGTGTAACATCACGATTTTTCAAGCTTTCGAGCTTTCTGTTTTAATTAAACAATATTTATTCGTTTGCATTTTATTGGAGGGTTTAGAGAGTGAAATAAAATAATCCGAGACCGTAGGCATGTTGTACGCTATCGTAGAAAGCTATGATTAAATTTTGTCGAAAACTCAGACGGAGCCCGATCTGCGTTTTACACTGACAGTATGATTTTACTGCTCAGATGACCTAATTTTGACACGTGAACGAAACAGTTAAGTTTTAAATTAAATTTTCTACGATATTGGGAAATTTAAAAATTTTCATTGAAAAGTGAAAAACGTGATTTTACGGAACCGAATACGGATTTATCGGGACCCGTTAACAGATAAACACTAAGTCACTATCCATCCACCTCACTAGGGTGAGTCACCTAGTGACTCACCAAAGTCATCATTACTTTAGGGGGCAAATGACCTTAATGCCCCTAAAACTCTCTAAAATGACCATTTGCCCTTATAGTAAAATTACCATTCTATCCCTCATTAATTACTAAGAGTTAAAACACCCATCTTCACCCCATTCCCCTCCTATTCACGCTGCCCTCTTTTCCTCTTCTCCTTCTTCCCTTTTCATTTTTTTTTTCTCTCCATAACTCTCCATAAAACTCTACAAGTTCCTTTAATTCAAGAAGGCAATTCAACTAAGGTGATTAGGAGAAGCTTCAATCCTTGAAAACCCTAACTGATCAAGAGGTGAGCTTCACTCTTCTCCTCCCTAGATGATCATGGATGTTTATGATGTAGGTGAAGGTTAGGGTTTTAGCTTCAAAAATCCATAACTAATTGTAGAAAATTCCTATGCTCATGAAATTACTCACTATGAACTCATTAAGACCTCTAGATTTATCATCCAAGGACATCATAAGGCTGCCCTGTTTTTGTACCATAGGACCGAAACCCTAAAGGTGTGAGGAGATGGGATTTTGTTTCAATTCTTAGCAAATAACCATGGATTTTATCTTTCTTTTACCTATATATCTTGAATCCAAGAGCTTGAAGCAAACTAAAATTCCTAGCCTATGGTACTAGAGAGAACCGAATTCATGCCCCAAAGGAGGAGGAGGATGTTGTTTCAATTTTCAATTTATGACAATTTCCCTTAATTCTAGAATACTCTATGATCATAAATCCAAGAGTATGTGAAATTTTGAGAATCCTAGCCATATTTTCTTATACATGGCCGAAGTTAGGAGGGGACAATTAGTAGAAATTTTGATGATTTAAAGTTGTTGTATTGATTGATTGATTATATGTAGTTGCCGACGAGTAATAGGACGAGAAACCAGGCGACTTCCGGACTGATTGGACAACTTTGCGCTTACCGGAAACTTCAAGAGGTAAGGGGGTTTGCCTGAGGGATTTTACGATAACTATGTGTTCTTGGTGTGTTGTCTGAATCTATTGGTTTGACTGTATGTTGGTTGTTTAAGTCATGCTTAGATATTATTTGATATGTTGATGACTATTTGCAGTTATGTGTTCGAGTACTTTAAGGCATGTGATAGACGATATTATCTGCTATATGTTGAATTGTTAATTGTATTGGTGTGGATTGCTGATTTGGAAAGCCTGATAGTGGTCAGTGCTCAATTAACTAACAAAGATAAAAGCTTTAAAAAGCTTTGTAGTAATACCAAAGATTGATTTGGGAAAAACGTTAGAGATTTTCAACGATGCTAGTTTTCTAAAGGAAAAGAGAAATCCTAAAATATTTTATGAAGTTAGTAGGAAAAGTTAGTTTTTAAGAGTAACTTGATTTTTATGTGAAAAAAGTAAGTCAAGTTGTGGAACTTAGAACGTTTTAAAGCTAAACGATGTTTAATTCCGAAAAGATTTACAAAAAACGTTTTCGAAAAACAGTAATGTTGTTCTGGGACGACGTTTTTGGTCTCAGCTGTTTCCTTTCAAAAATAGTTTTTGGGAAGGGACTTTACAACAAAAGATAAGTTTTATCAAAAATCCACGGGTTTACAAAGCAGTTTCCAAACAAAAAGTTTTTCTGTAAAACGAGTTTTCCCAACGATGTAAAATCTGTCAACTTGGATGAGTTGCGGAGATTTCGTTTTGGATTTGTGTTTCACAGAACAAAAAACGGTGAAAAATGATGAAAAACGTGAACCTAGTATGCGAGACGTCGGGATACTAGTGTTCTGTAAAAATAGCACGAGAAGCCGTGCAACAATGTTATGGACTGCGTGTCCTGTGGACTGTGTGTCCTCCTCTTGTTATGGGGAAACATCCCTTTGTGGTGAGGAAACGTGATTAAAGGTGAATGATGTTTTCTATTACCATGAAACTTGGGCTGGTGCATCGGTCTGGAGTTCCGCGATTGAGCACTCGGATGTTTTGTCCTGTGCTAACGATGAAAAGTTGTAAAATAGTGTAAATTGTGAATAGTCGGGAGCTTTGAGCTACGACAACGAAAGAACAAACACAAAAAAAGTGACAAGACTTAAAACATTTTTCTCATGCATTTGTTTTTAGGCAGACGTGCCATCTGGATTGGGGGACCTTGATGGCAGGGAACCCTGTGATGATTTTAAGTCATTGTGTAACATTGTGCCTTGATGGACAATGGTGTCATACAACTGACGAATATTGTGCCTTGAGTTGGACAATATCGTATGATCATTTACAGTTTATCAAGTACCGCTGAATGTAATTCCATGTAATCGCGTAATGTCATGGTGTTCATGTACTTCTGAATAAGCACTTAGGTGCTGGTCATTGTTGCCTTGGGCCAATGTACCTTGAGCCTGATCAGCTCAGTTTTTATACAACGGTGTTGAGATCTCCGGAGATTAAGTAAAGAATTAGATGATGAATACTGAAGTGTCATGCATTTCTTTTGAAAATGACAATGACTGTCGGGTATGAGACCCTATGATATACTACTTGTTTATCCAGTAGAATCTTACGCGTAATGATTGTATATGTCCATGTGCTATTGATGTGTAATGTATATAGTTATCTTGTTTGAATCCATATATTGGTATCTGATAAGTTCCACATTTAGCTAATAACATTAGAAATTTAAGGTACTTATCGAACTTAAATGGGTAAAATTTAATCACTTGACCCCCAAAAGATTAATGTGTAAATAGTTTGATCAATAGAAAATATTTTGTGAAGTTTTTTTAGAAGATTATATCTTAAATCCCTGTTTTGTGTATACAGGTGAAGAATTGAGAGAGTAGAAGATTTTGAAAAGCCTCATAGAGCCCAAGCTGGAGAAATTTCGCTTAGCGGAATTTCTGTCGCTAAGCGAACATGTCCCAGGTGATCAGACGGGTGATCCCACAGACGGGTTAAAGATTTGCTTAGCGAAACTAAATTCGCTTAGCGAGTTTGCCCCACATTGAGCAGACAGAACCCACAGACGGGTTAAAGATTCGTTTAGCGAAACTAAATTCGCTTAGTGAATTTGTCCCACATTGAGCAGACAGATGAGCATAGACGGGTGATCCCACAGACGAGTGATCCCACAGACCGGTTTTGAAGATTCGCTTAGCGAATCCGTCACAGCAGCGAGGAAGTTTAGAGAATCAAATTCGCTTAGCGTGATCATCTGCGCTAAGCGAATACCTTTCTTCAACCTGAAGAATTCTTCATTCGCTTAGCGAATTTTTATGGGCTAAGCGAATTAATCATTTACTGGTTGCCCTGTTTTGGAATTCTGGGGGATATAAAAAAAAGAAGGGGGCTCTCTCTCAGACATACTCTCTTCTCTCTGATTAAGGAACAAAGACAGAAGCTGCTTCACCTACTCAACCATTAAGGAGATTCATTCTTTCACCTTTTTGGTAAAAGCTTCCATGGAAATGGATAGCTAACTCTTCTCTTATTGGGATTGAATGTAATCAACTCTTATTTATGTATCTATAAGAGATTCTAGTGTTTTCATATTAATCTCTATTTTGATTTATTGCTTCTAATATGTGTTTAATGCTTGGTTTGGCTTGATCAACCATTTCATGATCTTGGATGTTTAACTAGGTTGGAAAACTGGTTTTACATCTGAACTTGTTAGAATCAACTGTAATATTAAGTCACTAGGAATAGGATTAATGTTACAATCTTGTTTACCTGAACTTAATGCTTTTGATTAAATCACTTGATTGAGGAATCATCATGTATTTAATTCAAATGATCAATTCAACTTTAACTAAGGAATTAGTATAGTTGAAGGATTTGGTAACATAAATCAATACTAGGTTTGATATGAAAATGCAACGAATCAACTAGATACCGCTAAACGGAGTTGATGAAATTCAATCCCAATGCCTTTAAGAATTTGAATCACAACCTTTTAATTTTTGCTCATGTTACAATTTTAAAACCGCATCAAAATTCTCTTTCCACTTCACATTAGTATAAGAATAGTTGAATGGCTTGTTAATATTATCAAGTCCCTGTGGATACGACCCTGATACACTGTATTAGGACTACTATAAGGCTTATTCACTGAAAATGCTTATCAGTATCTCACCCTTGCCTATACATGTTGGACACCCCGTTTTGTATTTGGATACATGTACAGATGCATTTCAGCGGATCCCTGGGCCAATTTGGGACCCCGAAGCTAGAGTCACTTTACGTCGACGGCAAGGATGTGTGGACTGGCAACAACGAGGCTTAGTCTCAAGGGTTTGAAGTATACTAGGTAGTATACTCTACCATCTTTAGATGTTCTTGTATTAGACCAGCTCTTAGGATTTTTGATGTACGTATGGCGTATGAAAAGATTGGGAAAATGATGTACGCCTTATGGTGAGGTTGAGTTATTATTACAAAGGATGAATGGCAATTTGTTTTATATGATTGTTCTGTTTTGTTTTTGGTATAAGATTTCTATAACCACTCGAGTGAGTGTTTTTCAAAACAAAAAGTTTTTAGTTTCCGTAATGGGTTATCATGTGATGTCCCAGAAGGGGGTGTCACACCTAGACAGAAAAGTTTGCTTTCCTCAATTGCAAATTAACTTTATTTATTCCATTGACATTTTCAAAGGCCACAAAAGTGGCTTTACTACTTTCACAATCTTCCACTTAAAGTCACCTTTTGCTGAGCTTTTAAATTCTTTATAATCTAGTCAGTTCCAAGCAACTTACGTTCCTAATAGGCCACAAGAGGATATACACCTTATAAACTTATTATTGTTGATTGGCTTTAACATGACATCTGTTAGGTTCTCTTTGGTATGAATATTTTGTATGTCCATACTCCCTTCTTCTACCATTTCCCTCACAAAATGATATTGAACTCTTATGTGTTTTATCCTTTAATGAAAGATTAGATTCCTTGCATGTGCAAGGTAATATGTCTATCACAATACATAGGAATCTTCAATTGTTTGTACATGAGTTCTTCCATTAACCTTTGAAATCGAATTGCTTCCTTGGATGCTTGGGTAGTTGCGATGTATTTAGCTTTTATAGTAGATAGAGCGATAAAGATCTGTAATGGGGATAACCAACTTATCCCTACAATTGTGAAAACATAGGTTATAGTAGATTTTATTTTATAAATATCTTCTACAAAATTTGAATCAACATATCTTTTAATCATAAACTCTGATCCTCCAAAACATAATGCAACATTTTATTAGCTATTCATTAGGAAAAAGACCTGAAAACATTTTAGTGCCTGCCCTACAGAATCTCTTCTCTAAGAAATAAGGCGATGTACCATCTCTGGCAAATTCTATTTTAAGTTTCTATTAACATGCTCTTATGTTCAATATGTTTCCATTTGGAGGCTATGTTTGACTTGTTTGAAAGGTTATGAATTGCCTTTCGGGAGTAAATTTTTATTTAAAATTTAAATATAATTATAAGTAAAACTTTTACATGGGTGATGTGCTATATGATATATATGTTATGCTAGTTTTGCACATATGTTTTAGAAATTACATATATCTTCTCTGAAGTTTGAATAAATTACACAGAGGCCACCTTGTTTTCTAAATTACTTAGATCCTTGATTTTATGAATCTGTCTTGAAATAAAGGGAGGTTTATAAATGTTATGTTGAAATGTAAAATAAGGCACCCTTGATGTAATTTATATAAAAAAATAATAAGAAGAAGAAAATGGGGTTTTATGTCATGATAAAAAATGTATTTTGGAAATAAGAAGGGAGCTCCTCTAATTTCACCTAATCTCATGTGAAATCCATAATATTTGTTTCCTTTTTTTATATCTTAAATTTAATTAATGGCTTTATAATCATTAAATTCTTGAAAGCTTGTATATCCCTAAGTTCCAAGTTCCACTTAATATATTTTGACTCTAGCTAAAGATTTTGACTGAATCCTTGTTCCAAAATATGGCATTGCTCTTGGATCCCTGTGCTCTTTGTTTTACTGAAGTGTTTCTGGTTCTCATATGTGTGCAGGAGTGGTGGTAAAACAGTTGTGCCTTAAACGATTTTACCACTGATATGCATTGAGGAAGGCCATGAGAAGCCCTTTTAGAACATACTACCTCTGGACTCAATTATAATCAAAATTAACTAATTTTAAATTTATTAAAGAAGTTAGTTAATTGTCTTAACTTATGTAAAAAATGAGTTATAATTACTAAGCTACCCTTACTTATAACAATCATCACATTTAAATTTGCATGGGAGGAGCCTCTTGCAGCGTATAACCACGTGCACAATATTAATTCATTTATTAATAGCATTGAGATTTCATTCAATGTTATTGGCCACTGCCACTCCCTCCCACACACTCTCATCAATTTATTATTGACCTTATTTCTTCTCTTTCCAGCTTTTTTTTATTATGAGTAGAACTTATTGGTATGATTTCAAAGTTTTTTTAAGAAAGTTTGTTTCTCGGGAGTGTGCAATGCTCTTGAAAAAATAAAAGCAGAATTAACCAAGGGTATTTTTGGAACACTGACATTAAACAGAGTTGAATTGCTTTGATTTTGCTTATATTTGAGTCTACAAAATATAGATTCTTTCACAAGTGCTTATCACCTGCAATTTTCATCTTCTGCCCAACATCATCTTTGCTAGAGTGACTGCCCCTAGAAGCCACCTTTGAACGTGACTTTGGAGGAAATGGCGAAGTTGGGCATAGGTTTACGGTCTCCCTGGTTGGTCTCCCTTGCTAGGTTTCATCACGGTGCGGGGAATTTGCGACGGGGTATGGGATTCCTTCCTTGAGGGCGTTTCCTAAGCCATATTTTTGAGCTGTGTGGGCCTCTACTCCTTTGTTAGTTGTTTGGACATTATTTTGTGATAACACCTTAAACAAATTCAATGGTGATATGTCGACACAAACTTTCTATTGTTGTGGTCTCGTTTATTTGTTTTTTAGCTGTTTTACGGCTTAATAACAATGAGTCAATCTCCATGAGTTGTTTCGTCATGGTTTGGTTATCCGGTTTGCCTGTTGATAGGAATCTCCACACTATCCTCTTTCTTGCTAATAGTGGCTACTATTACAGTCTCGCTTCCATCCATATTCGAAGATCGTGTTCTTATTGAAAGGCAGTGATCGAAGATCATCGAAGTGCCACCTCCCACCACTTTGTCACGATCTACCTCCATGTCAAACTTGACCATGTAGTACCCACATCCTATATCCATCATTTCATATCCACTTAACACTTTTCATATTGACTTTTGCTTTTCTCTCATGGTTAGGAATCCATTACTTTTCCTTAACAATTTAATCACGACAGCATTCTTCCATGAAATGCATAACTCCTCAAACACATGATGATCCACGTAGCACTTAGGGAGAAAGCAATTCCCTCCTTCATGCTCAATTATAATCAGGTTTTGCCTCGTAAGATTTGTTAGACCCAAAACAGTAATGGTTAATGACCCCTAAAAATTTTAATGATTAACAAAATTATTATATGATTGTTGAATTTAACTGCAATATCTTCGTCCAAAGAAACTACATAGTTCGTCCAAATAATCTGTTGGACTATAGTGGTAAAGGTTTACGTGCAAAACATGATCATATAGTATTATGCGTCCAATTGCCTATATTATGCGTCCAATTGTTTACACTGTTTTTGCGTCCAATTATCTATATTGTGCATCTAATTGTCTAAATTACTTGTGCATCCAACTGTCTATATAAATTGTGCGTTCAACTTTTTATATATGTCTATGCGTCCACTAACTTCTTTTTGCAGATGACGTGGCTCTCTCTCTTATTCAAAAGTCCTAATTGGTTATAAGGAAATATCTTTTTTACATAAGACAAAAGAAGGTACGAACATCTTACAAAGCAAACCACGTAGAGCAAAAATTCACGTAGAGCAAAACGCTTGTCGGCCATAAAAGCAAAATTAGTCTGCTACCATTCAAGCTGCTACTGCCTCCTCATTCTGAAAGGACAAATACACAACGGAGAACAACTGGCAAATGATTCTGTGCCTAATGGATATTTGAATGTGTCTAAACGGAAAAGTTTTCCCACTGTTTTGAAATCAGAAGGTCAAGACAAAGCTATAAGAAGACCCTCCTCTGAAGAAGCAAGACAGAGAACACACGAGCAAGAAAATATTCAAGAGAATTCATTGTGCAAACAAAAACCTAAAAGCTTTCACTCTCTAGAAATTGATCTGTAAACCTTCTCATTCTTTCATTGTAAAGTTATAAATAGATTGTTAAAGAGCTATATCGTGTAAAACTCTCACTATAGTGAGTTTGTAAAAAGATCAGAAAAATCCCTCTCAAATCTTAGGATTTGTTGAGCCTGAAGAGGCTTGTCTGTAAAAGAATATTTGTCGCCTGGAGAGGTGTAGAATATTTGGAGTTGTAATCTTGGAGAGACTTGGAAACAGCTTGTGAAAAGTGCTAAGAGTTTTAGTGGAAAAACCTTATGAGGGAAGGGACTGGACGTAGCTCTTTGATTTGAAATAGTGAACCAGGATATATCTCTGTGTGAATTTCTCTATCCCTATCTTGTTAAGTTTTTATTTATTACTAACTTGAGGATTGAAAACAAAGTATCTTAAATGCTTCTAATCATTTTGGTGTGTTCTTTCATCTTACTTATCTTAAACGTTTGCTTAAAAATGGTTTTCAAAAATCGGTTAAGAAACACAATTCAACCCCACTTCTTGTGTTTCCCAATTTCACTTTCAAGATTCTCCATATTGGATGGAGACTTTGGTTCCCTAAGATCTTATCTTTGAGTGGAACTTTTACTAGTGGTTCACCCCACCCTTGTTGGGAGCCTAAGGAGGTGGGGATGAAGCTCTCTTTGGTATCAAAGTATTCCATCCCTTTTTAGAAGTAATGAGAGTTTTAACTAGTATTTTAAAAACATTTGTTAGAAAAATCCTATTCATGATGAAAGAGTTAACATCATCTTTATTACATATATTAGTGAATAGTGAATTGGAAGTACTAGTCTTATATTTAGTTGAATAAATTATATATTTTCACGTTATATATATATATATATATATATATATATATATATATATATATTTATCAATATTATTCATTTTTAATTTAAATAATAAATAATAAATATTATTTAAATTTATTTTATATATATTTATAAGAATTTAATAGATAACAAAATATTTTTTGGTATTTGTTCCTACATGGATGAAGTGAGTTCTCCGTCTCAAGGAGACCCAATTTCTTCACCTGTTGGGCCAGGAGCAATCCTCGGGATTAGATCTTCTCAGAATGGATATGTCGAACGCACAAACAATTAGAACATTCAAAACTTTGTCTAGTAGTTATGAGCAATGAAGGATTCCTGCCCATGAAATTAATGGCCTTAATGGATCGAGTATGATAAAGGCTTATATGAGGAAGGCTTGAGGCAAAAAGAAGGTGAGCAATTATCAAAATACAGCTCTTGGAGCTACTAGGTCAACTCGAGACTTCCGGTTTCATACGGAACAATATTTATCTTTAAATTTATAAATTAATAATAAGATGTAATTATAATTTTATTTTCTTGTATATAGTTTTTGTTTTTAAAATTTATTAATTTTTAAAAATTAAAAATTAGATACTGAAGTGGGAAATCTCTCTTATATATTATAAATAAAATTATAAAGGGTATGCAAAGCTTTGCAGGAACTTTCTTTCACCAATGCATTTGAGAGTGCAAAACTTTATTGGAGACCCTTAAATTAATTGAACTAATTAAAAATAAAAAAATCTAAATACTCACGGTTTTAGGCATGTTAAATTGCAAGAGCAAATACCATGCCAATCTGTCAATTTAAATTGAAAACCAACCCAAAAACATAAATAGATTCAACACGCTGATGATAGCATAATTAAATAACAACATTATTAATATTTCTAAATAAATAAATAAAAAAACACCAATTTAATTTGTGTGACAGACATGATTTTCTTGGGATGCAGGTTTTTGTATTTTTAATTGAAAGAGGATTTAAAAAATGGCAGTTTGGTGGGGGTGTGGTAGACAAGAATTGGATTTAATCCGGGGAAGTTTCGAAGAAGCTCAACTTAGTTATTACTCAGAATATATTGAATTGAATTGAATGGAATTTGAGAGTGTTTTCCTTATCCTTCCTTTCTTCAATTAACATTGTTATTGTTGTTACTATAATATTGGAGTGCAGGCAGGCGGGCGAGGCGATATCTGTTTTTTTCAGTTTCACGCATACATTCATATCTCTTTGAACCTTTCAATATGACGACGACATCATTCGCTTTTCCCTATTTCCAAGTTTGAGTTTTCTACGCATTCAATCATTCTTTTCGTCATTCAACAACAACAACAAGGTAATTATTTAATTAATTGATGCAATTCTTTCTTCTCTTACCTTTTCTATTACTACTTTGTTAAGCTTAATTAATAGAAACAATCTCTCTCTCAACCATTATTGCAACTTTGATTCATACTGAACCTCTCTCTCTCTCTATTGGGTCACTTTGGATCAATTTCTATACTGGGTCTTACTGGATATGTGGACTTTGGTTTTATTTTTTTTGGTCCGAGTAAATGAGCCATTTAAGGGGGCTTTTCTAAGGTTTATTTTTTTCATTCAAGACTCGAATCCGAGACCTTCTTTAAGGGAACCAAATTCCTTGTCAGTTGGAACAACGGATGTTGGTTGGACCTAGTTTTGTTATTGCAAATAATGGGATATGATATGAGATTTGAATTGTCATGTTTATGAGATAGGAAATATCAACTTGTTTTTTTTTTTTCTCCAATTAGTTGGAAGCCTCTATATTGGGCGTAGCTGGCGAAAGTTATGGAACTAGCTACGCATAGAGCAATGGTGAATGGTGGAGCTGAGGATTTGGACAGTGAAACTTGTGCAGAGGAGCCTCTCAGGGAACACCGAATCTACCCTTCCCTTCCTGCAGGATTGGTGAAGAAGAGAGCTTATGCATTTGATGGCATTGGAAATTTTTATCTTAAGGATTGGGATCTAGCAGACCTTTATCAACAAGAAAAACAGGAATTTGATGGAGGGAATGAGTTTTCTTGGTACCATGTGGAGCTCCCGAAAGGAAATCAAAAGTTGTCACAATCTGCACAGGACTTGATTGGTATTCTTTGCCCGCCTTTGAAGCTCCAAGACATTCTCTCACTTGTCAGCAATGGACCCTTTTGTGCACATGTTGATGGGGCACTTGTCTTCCGGGTTAATTCACCTGGACCTCCCTCCAGTGACTTCACATTTAGAATTGCTGCTAGGGTTACAGAGAATTCAGTAATTACCGTGTCTTTGGGGCGCGTGCCCCGATTAGGTTTCTCACGCATGGGCGAATCTCTACTTTCTGAGATTCCTGGTGTTGAAAGATCCCCCCGATGTAGAGGTCAGCAGCAGGAAGGAAGTCAGGTTGTGATTAAGGAGCATGTTCTTGAGTTCTTATTGACTATGAATCACTCTGAGGAAGCTGACAATCCTGTGCCTAGGTCAGCCTCAAATCTTGTAGTTCACATAATTGACACACATGTAGATCAGCTTCAAGATATTGTGACAAAACTTGAGATGGAGTTGGACTCAGTGGAGCTTGACTTGGATAAAGGTAATTTCTGTTATAATTTACTTGCTTGTATCATTGCTAATTAAATGGCTTTCAGGATATATTCATTCTCAACTTTTAGTAATCTAAATGGCTTACAAATTCATGCTGTTCTTGATTGCTTCAAGTATGCCTTAGTTTCTATTCATTGACTTAAAAGGGACAGTGAGATGAGTTTAGATGTACTCTGTGCCTGTGGTCTTTCTGACGTAGAAGGGTTGAAATTGTGGAAGAGATGACATCTGAAATTTTTTATACTTGATTTGTTTGATTAACTTACCCCTGACTTCATTCAACAATTTTGTTGATAAAGGTACTGAAAATAATCCTAAATATTTATGTGTTACTTTCTAGACCTTGCACAAGACAACACAAATTTAAGTTGTCTGTGTATATTGCTGTATGCATAGGAGTAGAGGAAAGGGAACCAACTAAAAGAGCTACTCCAAAGCCTTTTGATTATTATTTCCTTTAACATCTCTTAATTGAATCAATTATTTCTTTATCCAACTTCTTAAAGATGTATTTCCCTATCAAGATGTTATATGATGCTTTACTAGTCTTTTCATTGTTGGCTTGTTTATTGTTGCATTAATTTCAATAGATTATTAATTAATCTGATTGAACAAATTATTAGCTATTCATTAGGAAAAAAACCTGAAAACTTTAGTGCCTGCCCTACAGAATCTCTTCTCTAAGAAATAAGGCAATGTACCATCTCTAGCAAATTCTATTTTAAGTTTCTATTAACATGCTCTTATGTTCAATATGTTTCCATTTGGAGGCTATATTTGACTTGTTTGAAAAGGTTATGAATATGCCTCTCAGGAGTAAATTTTTATTTAAAATTTAAATATAATTATAAGTAAAACTTTTACATGGGTGATGTGCTATACGATATACTAGTATATGTTATGCTTGTTTTGCACATGTGTCTTAGAAATTACATATATCTTCTCTGAAGTTTGAATAAATTACAGAGGCCACCTTGTTTTCTAAATTACATAGATCCTTGATTTTATGAATCTGTATTGACATAAGGGGAGGTTTATGAATGTTATGTTGAAAAGTAAAATAAGGCAAGGTTGATGTAATTTATATAAAAAAAAATAAGAAGAAGAAAATGGGGTTTTATGTCATGATAAAAAATGTATTTTGGAAATAAGAAGGGAGGTTCCTCTAATTTCACCTAATCTCATGTGAAATCCATAATATTTGTTTCCTTTTTTAATATCTTAAATTTAACTAATGGCATTATAATCATTAAATTCTTGAAAGCTTGTATATCCATAAGTTCCAAGTTCCACTTAATATATTTTGACTCTAGCTAAAGATTTTGACTGAATCCTTGTTTCCAAAATATGGCATTGCTCTTGGATCCCTGTGCTCTTTGTTTTACTGAAGTGTTTCTGGTTCTCATATGTGTGCAGGAGTGGTGGTAAAACAGTTGTGCCTTAAACGATTTTACCACTGATATGCATTGAGGAAGGCCATGAGAAGCCCTTTTAGAACATAATATTTTACAGAAAGAAAGTGACCGTTTAGATGGATATTCAGTAGTTCAGTTGGTAATTGTTTACACCACTGTTCCCCTGGCCAAAAGCCAAAATTAGGGGAAGAATTCCTGGATATAGTTGGTTTATAAAATAATAAGAATGTTAACGTCACATTTTGATGTAGTGTAGCCTAAAGCTTATCTTAAAATATGTTTGGTCTGGTGAACTTAAATTATTTAATCTGAATTGCTTTTGTGTATAAACTGAAATTTCTGTTTCCAACTTATTTTTGTGCAGGTTGCTTCTATACTAGTTCCTCGATGTGCCATATTTGAAATTGTTTTATGGAATTGAATTAAGGAACAACTATTCTGCTTGATTGTAGGTGGTTATGCTTTGAAGAAACAAATGCTAGATGACAGAAGATTCCCCAAACTGCATATTAATTTGCAGCGTCTACTGCAGGTGCTACTTTAGTCATTTTTATGCTTTCTTTCTGATTTAATGTTATAGACCCTTGAGATTAGAAACAAAATTTTAAATGAATCTCACCAAATAAGTTAGTGAAATATGAATCTCACAATCAAATTCATGAATAATTTAACCATTATGAACTGTTTTGCCATCAAGCATTAGGGCTGTTGGTCTCACCGTAGTATATTCAATTCAATGACATCAAGATTCAACAGGGGTGTCTTTTTGGGTTCATAAATACAGATTAATCTAGGGGAGAGGGGATAAAAGGATAGTTTCGTGTTTTATTCTGCATGCAAGAATTTAGTGTGTTTCAATTTCCCTTTTGTCATGGTTCTGGCAGCATACTAAAAAAAATAAAAAGGCTTTATTGAAACATAATTGCTACTGGAAAATGATTCTTTATTTTGTTAGTTGGAAATATGAACGGGAAAGAAAAGAATGTCGGCATGAATATGTAAAATGATAGTAATGAGGAATGTTACCCTGAATTGTTCTCATAGTTATCAAATTAGTGAACTTACGTTGTGTGGACTAAACTTCCTTTTGGACTTGCATTACCTCAATTCTATTCAGGTGATTGCTCATGGAGAACAAGTATATCTCCGAGTCAAAGAAAAATGCTCTTCAAAAAGATGGTTTGGCAATGAAGACATTAACTCCCTTGAAGAACTAATTGGAAGGTTAAGGAGGCTGAAGGAGAATGTAGGGTTTATAGTAAATCGTGTCACAGCAATTCAGGCCGGTCTTGACAGCTGGCAGTCAGAGCAAATAAACAGGAAACTGTACTATCTTTCGTTCCTTTCCATAATATTCCTACCTTTATCTATCATAACAGGAGGTTAGCAATCTGATTCTTTATGAATTTTCATTATCCACACTCATCAGCAATATTGTATGATTTTGATTTTGGACTCTGATTGCAGTTTTTGGTATGAATGTTGGAGGAGTTCCATGGACAGGGCAAAATGTCCCAGAGCTAAAGGATGGTTTTCGTAATGTCATGTTACTTTGTGTTGCTATGTTACTTCTTATCCTACTCTGCTTCATTTTCCCAGCTCTCTATACCCGAATAGCTGCTGCTTGGCAAAAAAAGAGTCCCCTCGGAAGAAGCTGGTCACTGAACAGGAAGTCATTGCTCAGGAGAGCTTCACGAATCGTAGATCAGGAGAGAGGAGGCTACCTTCGGATCTAATGCTAAAAGGGTGTCTATGAATGAACATTGAAGTCACGACCTTCGGTTTTCAACAATGTTCACTTATACAAGCAATTTCATCATCTGGATTTCAATCATTCGTGCAAAAGAAGCATGCATAATATAAACTGACAATTACTTATCAAACAATCACCGGAAGCTCAAATGGAACTTCATGGAAGCACAGATTCTCTGGTAGAGTAAAATGGAGATTGTGATCAAGGCCAGCTTATTCTTTCATTGTTTTTAACCTCTCTTTTGGTAGGGGATATGGGGGTCCATAGTTTCTTTCTTTTTCTTTCCTTTTGTGTTTTTGCAAGTTTGGGGACATTTGTACAGTGTACTTCCCTTTTTTTATTCTCTTTGAATTTGGTACTGTATAAAATAGAAGAAGCTGCAGATTTTCCAATTTATTATTTATTATATTAATTAATTGTCACTTATTTTGAGCATTTGTGGATTTCTCCTGGATAATTCAAAATCTCGTGTTTGAGGAGTTTTAGAGTCTGTTTGGTAAAACTTGTTGTTAGCGGATAAGTTAGCTGATGGCGGTAGCTTATAGCGGATAGTGGTTAAGCTAGTTTATTTTCTGTGAAAGTGTTTGGTAAAACTTGCGATTGAACTAGCTGAAAAATATAAAATGACATAAAAGGACATTTTCATTAATGATTTTACATAAAAGAAAAAGAAAAGTATAAAGATAGAATTAAATTAAGATAATAAGGATAAAAGTGAAAAAAAATGAAACGCTATAAGTTATAAGCTCAAACGCTACTTCAAGTAGAGTCTGGAAAAAATGCTATAAGCTCGTGAAAAAACGCTATAAGCTCATGACAGATGTTCTTGCCAAACGGGGTTACTTTCTTATACGCTATAAGCTATCCGTTATAAGCTCACAGAAGGGACATGCCAAACAGATTCTTAGGCTCTTATAGAGACCTGGGGATACAAAACGAAAGAAAGATAAACAGAGGCAATCAGATAATTTCTTCATCATTCGAGTTTTTCATAACCCGCCGCTCTAAACTTGAATACAGCACACATAAATAAATTACAACGGCACCTTTGTTTGATCTAGGAGCTATGCATCGGTGGTTCTACTGCAATTTTTTTAGTAGGTTCAGAATCATGGAGTAGTGGATTCCATTTAATTTGAAATGAAAAATTTTGATTTAGATTTATAATTAAACTTTCATATTTAACTTGGACTTCCAGAGTTTGGATCATTTGTAGCTAAAAATACTTTTCTTTCACCCGTCTTTCACCATGTCGGTTGAAGTTTTTTAAACTATCAACTAAACACGCAATATTTTATGTATGATTTTTAAGATAGTTACTACGAGAGTCAACTAATTTTAATAATATGATAATATATAATTGATTAATTAATTATTTTACACTATCAACATGTTATAATTATATCCATAATGTGATAGCTGAAAATGATAGTTAAATAAAAAAAAAAAAAGAGGAATGTTAAAAATACTCCCTCTATCACACTCTTTTGGATGCACTCTGTTAGGGTTCTGGGGAGCGCCAACACCAGGATATCTGCTTCCATGGGTTGTGATATTCTTTCATGGCCTATGAAAATAACCACACAAGCGGGCTTAATACCACATCTTGGCCCAAAACCTTAAGACATTAGGTCTATGGGTTTCATCCACTTATATAACCTTCAACTTATCAACTCATTTTTAATTTGGGACTTCTTTCATCGACATCTTTACTCACACTTGGAATTCCCAACAATCTCTCCCTCAAGTGTGAGGATGTCATATAGGACTTGGTCCACACACATGCTCTTCTTCAATACTTGTACTGACGTTGTCTATCATCCACAACGGAACACACCGCCTAACCTCTACATTGCTGGGAAGACTTTCGACACAAGGGACTACACACATGGATCCGCAGACAACTGCCTTTACTCCAATACTTGTCCTAGCTAGGGATGGCAATGGGTATTGGATCTGCTGGGTACCCGCAAAATTTACCCGCTATGGGTAGGGTATCTACCCGCTAATTAGGGATGGGTACGAGTACAGGTAATTACCCGCAAAAATTAATGGGGATGGGTGCGGGTACTCCAGTACCCACCCCGCCTAATACCCGCACTATATATATAATAATAATAATAATAATAATAATAATAATAATAATAATAATAATAATAATAATAATAATCTGATATATATTATATTATGATATATTAATTTTAAAAATTAGAAAAACTTAAAAATACAATGTGATGATGTAAGTTTGGGACCTTTGTTCCTTGGCCTGCATGACCGCATCCTCCAAAATGAACCCTAATAAACTATTTCATTTTCAAATTTTACTTTCCTCCAAAATACTTGTGAGTCTCACTTTCCTGGTGCTAGCAGTTCAGGAGCGCCAAGTTTTTGAATTATTGTTCTTGGAAGTTTATTATAATATTTACTTGATGTTTTGGAGATTGATTACTAGATATTTTGTATTAAAACCTTTGCATTTCCTGTTCACAAATTAATTATTAGATCCACAGATTGCATTTTTAGTTTGGAATGCAAGAGTTTAGGCATTTTATTGTTTAATTAAAATTTCTTATATTAAAGTGCGGGTAACGGATGCGGGTATGAATACTTAGGTATCCAGAGGGTAAGGGTACGAGTATTGAAGTTACTATCCACGAGGGTATGGGTCCGGATACGGGTACTTTTTCAAAACGCGGGTATGGGTACTATAGTACCCTACCCATTGCCATCCCTAGTCCTAGTCGAACTATCGACTCTGATACCACTTGTCGGGATTCTGGGGAGCGCCAACACCGGGAGATCTGCTTCCATGGGTTGCGATATTCTTTCATGGCCTAAGTGAAGAACCACATAAGCGGGTTTGACACCAAATATTGACCCAAAACCTTAATACATTAGGTCTATAGGTCTCCTCTACTTATATCATCCACATCTTTACTCACACTTGGAATTCCCAATACATTCTTTCCTATCCACCTCACCACCTCTAACCTCTTTATCACTTGATCAAGTTATTAAAAATTAATTATTTTCCAAAAACAAACATTTTGTCCATGGTGTGTTCGATTTCTTTCCTCTCTGCTCCAATTCCATTCTCCCCAAGTCCCCAACTCCAAACTAGCACCCACTATCAAAGACAAACAGCCACCGTGAATAGCAAGCCGACATTGCCCTCGGCGGCGTCATTGCAAACTAGAGCCACCTTCACACAATAGCACACCACGTCTTCTGTTTTATCGTCGTGCTCCGCCGCAAACCAATCACACAGCCTCCACGCTTTCAAAATTAAATAGCGAAGATCAAAATTTAAAAAATTTGTACATATAAGAACCGGCTTCAAAATATTTTATATATGAAATTGAATATAAAATTAATGTCACGTATAAATAATAAATGATTGGTTTAGGCATGATTTAAATAAGCAAACAAACGATGGCCAAAAGTGAGAGATATAGTTATTATTATTATAGTACTAAAAAAAGTAGGAGAGGAGGCGGTGGTTCCCTACGTGCCACATACACAAAGATACCAGCCACACGACACCGTTTGCGTTGAACATGTGATCATGCATTGTAGGCTACATCTAGAACCTTCCCCTTCTCTGAGTCTCCGGAACTAGAATAATCTGCCTGCCACTCTCTTTAAAAATAAGCCATTTTCTTTTCTACCAAAACCCTAACCTAAACCCTCATCTGTTCTAAAACCCCTCTTTCACTTTCACTTCTGATCAACCTCTTATTTGTCCATGGCCGCTGCTGCCGTGCTCCGCTCTCTCCGTCGCCGGGATGTGGCTTCTGCTTCCTTCTCCGCCTTTAGCTCGGTACTCTCACTTCTCCGCTTCCTTTTCTTTTTGTTACTTATGGTGGTGATTGCTCCAAATTACCTAGATTTTCCGATTTTATCCTTGTAGGCCTTAATTCCATTTCTGTTTGCTGTTGTTCTCTTCACTTTTCTAGAAATTTTAATCTTCTAGTTTTTCAGATTTTCAAGTGTGTTTTGTGGTTATAGGATCTCGTCCCAAAAGGTATCCCTTTGACGGATTATAATAGTAGAAACAAACTTGCCAATTGTAGCTACTAGAAATTTCAATTTACAATGGGACTATCACGCTGAAGTACTTGTATGGGCGATAGAAGCAGTTGTCACCTTTTGTGTTATAGATCACTGGGGTTTACGTTTTACTGGGTCAAAATTTTGCCAGATCATTTGTGATTCTCGGTCTGTACCAGCTGATTTTGTTGTTTCCCAATGACACTTGCTCTTTCTTTTTGTGAATACACTCAAGCCCTATGATATTGCTTTTATTACAGCTAATCTAAGCCTTTCACAAGCCTCTGTTGTAGCTTATAATTTTATAATTGCTTCTGTGTACATCAACCCCCGCTCCCAACCCCTTTCTGCAGTTTGGGGCTTAGTGAAGTATATGAATAATTGCTCATGTCATGGCGTTGTTCATGGAATTGTGATTCGTTGATTTCTGTGCTGACTATTATTATTCTGAAACTTTCACATGATTGTGCAGTTGGCGGGCAACACTAAGCCAGCATATGTAGCTCACAAGTGGTCGAGTTTGTCTCGTCCATTCAGGTGCTGTTTTTTGTTGCACTGGTTTCATTAGTTGCACATATGAAGATGTGGTACTCTCAATCTTTGATAAAATTTGCTCATTGTAACTTTTCATTTCACTGCAGTTCAAGGCCTGCTGGAAATGATGTCATAGGTATTGATCTGGGTACCACTAATTCATGTGTTGCTGTTATGGAAGGAAAGGCAAGACATTCTTTCTCCTATTTCGTTTTTGTGTTTCTTTTCTTTGCAATATTTGATCTTTGCGTGGACTCATTTTAATTCTTTTTCAGAATCCCAAAGTTATTGAGAATTCTGAAGGCGCCCGAACAACACCATCCGTGGTTGCTTTCAATCAGAAAGGGGAGCTACTTGTGGGCACACCAGCCAAGCGTCAGGCCGTAACCAACCCATCAAACACTCTGTTTGGTACCAAGCGATTGATTGGTAGGCGCTTTGATGATGCTCAAACACAGAAGGAAATGAAAATGGTTCCATTCAAGATTGTTAAGGCTCCAAATGGAGATGCATGGGTTGAAGCTAATGGGCAGCAGTATTCCCCTAGCCAAATTGGTGCTTTTGTTCTCACCAAGATGAAGGAAACTGCAGAATCTTATCTTGGAAAGTCAGTTTCTAAGGCTGTGATTACTGTACCAGCTTACTTCAATGATGCTCAGAGACAGGCAACCAAAGATGCTGGTAGAATTGCAGGTCTTGATGTGCAGAGAATTATCAATGAGCCCACTGCTGCTGCTCTTTCATATGGGATGAACAACAAGGAGGGTCTCATTGCAGTTTTTGATCTTGGAGGGGGAACATTTGATGTTTCCATCTTAGAAATTTCTAATGGTGTTTTTGAGGTATGCTAATTTATTTCTTCTATGTTCCTTTATTAAAGCTTGTCAGAAGGAATAATATGTGAAACTTATACTGATGACATTTTCATATCAAGGTGAAAGCAACAAATGGCGACACTTTCTTGGGAGGAGAAGACTTTGACAATGCCTTATTGGACTTTTTAGTGAACGAATTCAAGAGAACTGAGAGTATTGACCTTTCAAAGGACAGGCTTGCCTTGCAGAGGCTTCGTGAAGCTGCTGAGAAAGCCAAGATAGAACTTTCATCAACATCTCAAACTGAAATAAATCTTCCTTTCATCACTGCCGATGCATCTGGTGCTAAGCATCTGAACATCACATTGACTAGATCTAAGTTTGAGGCTTTAGTAAATCACTTGATTGAAAGGACTAAGGCACCATGTAAGAGCTGCTTGAAGGATGCTAACATATCTATCAAGGAGGTTGATGAGGTTCTTCTTGTTGGAGGGATGACCCGTGTGCCTAAAGTCCAAGAGGTTGTTGCAGAGATCTTTGGAAAGTCTCCTAGCAAAGGAGTGAATCCTGATGAGGCAGTTGCCATGGGAGCAGCAATCCAGGGTGGTATCCTACGTGGAGATGTTAAAGAGCTACTCCTCCTGGATGTAACTCCACTCTCTCTGGGTATCGAGACTTTGGGTGGTATTTTTACCAGGTTGATCAACCGTAACACTACTATTCCTACCAAAAAGAGTCAGGTAATCCTTAAATCTATTGATATTTGCTTAAGATGATTGTTTCTGTTTTCCCAATCTTTGAGGAAGGGTAGTCTTTCAAAATTATCGAGACAATGAAAAACATACAATTATATGGTTGATTGAAATCCTTCACATAGTATCTTATCCATTTTGTTGCACATATAGTGTATGTTTGGTTTGCCGTTGTGAAATTGCAAATATATCTTTGAGACAAAGTATCTATAGAGTTCCTTTGAGGCAAACGTACGTTTGCAACAGTAAACCAAACACAGCCATACTTAATACGCATTCAATAGAGCCTATTTAATTTAGTTGTATGTATTTTTGCGATGTGATCTTGTCTTTTCCTGACTTGTGATATCATTGTTTCATTTCAGGTGTTTTCAACGGCAGCTGACAATCAAACACAGGTAGGTATCAAAGTGCTACAAGGGGAGCGAGAAATGGCTGCAGACAACAAAATGCTTGGAGAGTTTGAGCTAGTTGGTATTCCTCCCGCCCCCAGAGGTTTGCCTCAGATTGAGGTCACATTTGACATTGATGCCAATGGGATTGTTACTGTCTCTGCCAAAGACAAGGCCACTAGTAAAGAACAACAAATCACCATCCGGTCATCTGGTGGACTCTCAGATGATGAGATTGAGAAGATGGTCAAAGAAGCAGAGTTGCATGCTCAGAAAGACCAAGAAAGAAAGGCTCTTATTGATATCAGAAACAGTGCAGATACTACCATCTACAGCATAGAGAAGAGTTTAGGTGAATACAGAGACAAGATTCCCAGTGAAGTGGCCAAAGAGATTGAGGATGCAGTTTCAGATTTGAGAAAGGCGATGTCAGAGGACAATGTTGATGAAATCAAGTCAAAGCTTGATGCTGCAAACAAAGCTGTCTCCAAGATTGGGCAGCACATGTCAGGTGGTTCCAGTGGCGGTTCCTCAGCTGGAGGTTCTCCGGGTGGGGATCAGGCTCCCGAGGCAGAGTATGAGGAGGTTAAGAAGTGAGACATCTACTGGGTTTTAGACGTTTCTTCAGATATATCTCTAGATAAAGTAAAAAGTGAATTATCATCTTCTTTCATTTGGTAGAAGAATATAAGGTTACTTAATTTTGTATTTAATGTTGGAGGTCATTTTTTACCAAGGCTTTTCAATTTGTAGTACTTTTGGAGTGCCGAACTATGCCGTTAAATAACGATATTGAAATTTTTGCGTAGTAATTTGTTCTCTACTAGTTATGAACGGCTATGCTTGTATTTTGCACTTAAATTCAAGTTGTTGGAGATTTGTTTAGATATTTCAAATTATTGGAACTCGTTTAGATATTTCAATTTCTAGTTATGAACGGCTATGCTTGGATTAAGGATTCGGATTATCAGTGCAAAGAAAGCAGAATAAATAACTACTCTATATTGTTATGAAAAAAAAAAAAAAATCCAAACAAAGACAACGATAAATTCCAACTCGAAATTGAAAATGATCATCTAAGATAGCTTCAGCAAAGTTGATAGATAGATAGATGGTTGAGTTTGTTAAGTATGTTATTAAGGATTTAATTTCTGATGTGTATAAAAAAAAAATTTATTGGGAATGATCGTACTCAATTTAGCTGTCGGTTAGAGCCTGGAGCACACACTTAGTTTACCTCAAAAAATTTAAAAGCTACTATGCGAAATGAACATCTCCGTGCCTAGCTTAATGGTGCTCATTACGGTTCATTGTTGGTGCCCGTTAGGATTGAATGGTGGTCAGTGATTTTGTAGACCGTGGATGAAAAGTGAGAGGTGAAAGGTGAGAGGGGACTTCAAATTTTAATTTTACAAACAAACCCTTTAGAGTTTTAAGTTTTAATTTTGCAAAAGAAGACCCCTTGGGCCTAAAATTGAGAAGAAAAAGTTAAAAGGACTTTTAATAATATTATACGTTTGTTCAAGTTAAACTTTATATTGTACCGTTTTGATTGAGAGTCTGTTTGACAAGGTACTTCAACGAGTTTATAGCGGATGGCTTACAACGGATGAGAAAGTAGTCCGTTTGGTAAGCACATCTGTCACGAATTTATAGCGTTTTTTCACGAGCTTATAGCGTTTTTTTCAAACGCTACTTGAAGTAGCGTTTGAACTTATAGCTTATAGCGTTTTATTTTTCTTTCCACTTTTATCCTTATTATCTTCATTTAATTCTACCTTTATTTTCTTCTCTCTTTTATGTAAAATCATTAATGAAGATGTCCTTTTATGTCATTTTATATTTTTCAGTTAGTTCAACCGCTAGTTTTACCAAAAACTTTCACCGAAAATAAGCTAGTTTATCCGCTATCCGCTACCTCATTCGTTATCCGCTATAAGCTAGCTTATCCGCTAACAGTTAATTTTGGCAAGACAATTTTACTAGCTTATAGCGGATGAGAAAGTAGCCCCGTTTGGTAAGCGCTTCTGTCACGAGCTTATAGCGTTTTTTCACGAGCTTATAGCGTTTTTTCCAGACGCTACTTGAAGTAGCGTTTGAGCTTATGGCTTATAGCGTTTCATTTTTCTTTCCACTTTTATCCTTATTATCTACATTTAATTCTACCTTTATTCTCTTCTCTCTCTTTTATGTAAATTCATTAATGAAGACGTCCTTTTATGTCTTTTTATATTTTTCAGCTAGTTCAACCGCTAGTTTTACCAAACACTTCCACAAAAAATAAGCTAGCTTATCCGCTAACCGCTATCAGCTACCTCATCCGTTATCCGCTACCAGTTAATTTATCCGCTAACAGCTAATTTTACCAAACAGATCCTGAGTTGGCACAAAGAACAATTTATTTTAAAAAATAAAAATTAATAATTATTATCATACATATGAAGATAAAAATATAAATTTTAAAATCATAAAATTTTGATATATGTAATTAAATAAATTACATTTCTTATAATTGTCTTCTACATGATTTCATATTTTGAAATTGTTGAGTAACCAATTCATTGACAATGTTATTAAGCACATCTCTCCCAATATAAGTCATTAGATAATCATTCATTGATGCATATCTCATTCGACTAAATAACCTATTTTTCACAATTTTCATAACAGAAAAGGCTCTTTCTAAAATTTCATAAAATTAACTTCACAAACATATTATTCATTATTCTAATTGCACAATCAATCAACCAATTTGATAGAATTAGATCTATATACAAAAATTCCAAATTGCAAGCTTTTACAAACCCCACAATGGAGGTTCCACCACTTACACAATTTCAAGCTCAAAGAGATAAAAATCCAACTCAACTAATTATTAAATTTAAAATAATCAACACCAACAAAACCCTAACCTCTTGATGACCAATAATGGAGAGAAAAGAGATTGAGGAGAATGACAATGATGGAATGAGAAAAACGACAGGTACGTTGCTACCCGCAGCGATCGTTAGTGAATATACGATGGGTGAGTGTCTGAGTGAGAATGTCGATTATCGAGGCTGAGGGGAGAACTCGAGAGAGATGAGAGAGAGAAAGGTAAGCCAGTCAAATAGCCAACATGATTTACCTGTAAGTTTTTAAAAGTGAATGAGTATATTTACACACCATGAATCCTATGTGGGTCCGTCACTAGGGCCACATAAAGAGGTTTTTCAAAACCCTCTCAATTCATGAGTATCATAGAATTAAACTGATTTTGTTAAATGTATCTTTAAATACATTTTAAAACAATTATTATTTTTCTCTTTAAAAAATAGTGCATAAAATTATATTTTTTCGTAAAAAAAAAAAAAAAAAGGTTAAGAGATATGTAGATAGCTAAAGCCAACTAGCCGAGAGTGTATGCTCATCACTTCAGCTTGACCTAGCTAGCAGACTAACTCATAAAAGCCCCACAAATTAATAATAGTATTTGTGTTATTGGACCCAGAACCGTTGTTTTCATAGCGAGAAGGTTTAACTTCACGTGTTCCCACCCTAACCCTAAAAGCCGCACCATAACGCAACGCCACCCTCTTCCGCCTTCACTCTCATGGGTAGTAAGAAAAGGAACACCGGTTCCGAGGAGGAAACAGCCAACGAGGCTGAAGTAGCCACCGCCAACGATTCTCAGAAACCAGTGAAGAAGAAAGCAAAGAAAGAAGATGCTGACAAGGCAGAGCCATCTTCCGTCAAACCCATGGAGAGGAAGAAGAAAAGGAAAGGTTTGGATAAAGAGAGGCGCCGCAGCGCTTCCGATTCGAAGACGATTGAAACGAGCTCTGTGGCGAAACCTGCAATTGGGGAAGAGGCTCAATCGGTGGATTCGGGAAGTACGAGTGGTTCTGTACCGGAGTTTCACATTGGTGTCTTCAAGGATTTGGCGGCGGCTGCAGAGTCTGTGAGGGAAGCCGCCGCTAAACAAATGGTGTTGGAGTTGAAGGCAGTTCAGAATGCTTATGAGAAGAAGGAGAATGGTGATGGAAGCATCAATTTGGAAGCTGAGAAAGACGATGGATTGGACAATTGTGCTCCTTCTGTTAGATATGCTCTTCGTAGGCTCATTCGTGGTGTATCTTCTTCAAGAGAGGTTTGACTTCTCAGAATGTGTTCTATTGTACCTTTTCTTGTATTGAATTTTTTTGGGGTCCGAGACTCTCACTATTTGGAAATCATATTGGACTTTGACTAATTTGATTCGAGCTGGTAGGGCAAAACTCCTCCAACATCTATATTTTCCGTTCACGAATTCAAGTTCCCAGCCACTTAGACCAACCGACGTTAGATTGTATTGCATCTTTTGAATTTTATGAATTAAAACACTTTTTAAGACTGTTTTTTTGTCTTATTCCTTCACTTCACTTCATGTCTCAGAGTCTCAGTGTGACTTAGTTCTATAACTAGTGTTGTACTTGTTGCAATTGTATTTGATAAGTTCATCTCTGGTTCATATTTATCTTCTCTATATTTTGCGTGTGAGAAGAATGTTTTAGAACTTGTTTCATTGTTAGCTGGTGTTGATCATATAGGTTTTTGTTGGAATAAATATGCTGAATTGTTGCTAAGATAACATCTTTTATTGGTTTTGCAGTGTGCACGACAAGGTTTTGCTCTAGGTTTAACAGTTTTAGCTGGCACTATACGTAACATCAGGATTGATTCATTCCTTAAACTTGTAGTGGATTTATTGGAAGTAACTTCATCAATGAAGGGTCAGGTAAAAAGATGGAGATGACTTTACTATTTTGTTTTGTTTCACCCCGCGGCATGATGGGTACTATATTTGTATATTCCTTGTGAAATTGCAGGAAGCAAAAGATTGTCTTTTGGGCCGCTTATTTGCTTATGGTGCTCTGGCTCGATCAGGAAGACTTACACAGGAATGGTGTATGGATAAAAACACCCCATACATTAGGGAGTTTATCAGTGTACTTATCTCACTTGCAAATAAAAAGCGGTACTTGCAAGAGCCTGCTGTCTCAATAATTTTAGACTTGGTTCAAAAGGTTTGTATCTTGTAAGATACGATAATTTTACCCATAAAATGATTGGTTACTAAGCTCATGCTCTGTTTCCCGCTATGGTGTGATTGGCTTGGATTTTGTGGGTTTCATTGTAGTCATGAATCATGATCACTCTTTACCTATATTAGTTAAAAGAATCATTTATATCTCTTTCCCCCTATTGCAAATAACATACAAATTTTGTGGATGGAGATTATTTACATCCATTATTTGGTTTCATCCTAGTAAATTTAGTTGCATCAAATGCATGTCTTTGTCCGTGATATTCTGCTATTTGTCGTGCGATTCTTCTTTTATTTCAAGCTATTAAAGATTTGCAAATGTTTCCTCCCTATCCCTATATGCATGTGTGCATGTGCATAGACCCCTCACAGTCCACATGCAAACAACTACTTGCATCACTGGAAGTATCTGCTACAAGTAGATCAGTTTCTCATTGGATCATGTACTGAACTCTGACAGGGTTTTGTAGGCCATTTGTTAGATAGTGTTTTTTTGGAACTTATTGTATGCCATGGGATTCAGTAATTCTCTAGTGATTTTAGGACTTTGTCCATATTGCTTCAGGCCATATGTTTAACTTATCAAGCCTTTGATTTATTATTTTTGTAGGTTTCTGTTGAGGCATTGTTGAATCATGTTGTTGAAGCTCCGGGGCTCCAGGAATGGTTTGAAGCTGCTACAGAAGTAGGAAATCCTGATGCTTTGCTCCTTGCTTTAAAACTTAGAGAAAAGATTTCCATTGACAGCTCCACATTTGGCAAATTGCTGCCAAATCCATTCAGCTCTAGTCAGCTTTTTTCCGCTGATCACCTCTCCTCCCTGAGTAATTGCTTGAAGGTAGCTTATATTCATTCATATCAATGTGGCCGATATTATTATGGATGAAAGAAATGTTTCTTATGCATTTTCTGAATGTGGCAGGAATCAACCTTCTGTCAGCCTCGTGTTCATAGTGTTTGGCCTGTTTTGATAAATATTCTTTTGCCCAATACTATTTTACAAGCAGAAGATGCTGCATCAGCTTCAAATTCATTAAAGAAACACAAAAAGAGTCGAAAATCTGGCTCTTCTGATGAAGAAATTGCAAAGAATCTTCAGTCTTTCTGTGAAATAATTATTGAAGGATCCCTTCTCTTCTCATCTCATGACCGTAAACACTTAGCTTTTGATATTATGTTTCTTCTTCTCCAAAAGCTGTCTGCATCTTTAGTTCCAATTGTTCTCTCGAACAAAGTCGTTCAGTGCCTGATGGATATACTATCAACAAAGAACACATGGCTGTATAAAGTTGCGCAGAATTTTCTTAAAAAGTTCTCAGATTGGGTTGGGGATGATGATGTCAGAAGAGTTGCTGTTATTGTGGCTTTACAGAAACACAGCAATGGGAAATTTGATTGTATCACACGAACAAAAATTGTTAAAGATTTTATGTCACAGTTCAAAACAGAATCTGGTTGCATGCTTTTTATTCAGAACTTGATGAACCTGTTTGTGGATGAAGGTAATGCCTTTGACGAACCTTCAGACCAGAGTCAAACAACAGATGAAAATTCTGAAATAGGTTCAGTTGAGGATAAGGATTCTCCTAGGATCAATGGGAATTCTGACTTTTTCAAGAGTTGGGTTATAGAATCCCTTCCCAGTATTATGAAATACTTGAAGCTGGAACATGAAGAGAAGTTCCGAGTACAGAAAGAAATCATGAAATTTCTGGCTGTTCAGGGTCTGTTCACTGCATCTCTGGGTACTGAGGTGACTTCTTTTGAGTTGCAGGAGAAATTCAAGTGGCCAAAATCTCCCACATCAAATGCTCTTTGCAAGATGTGTATTGACCAGCTCCAATTGTTGTTAGCAAATGCTCAGAAGGGAGAGAGCTCACGTGCTTTGGCTAATAGCCTTGAGCCAAATGATCTTGGTTTATACTTCATGAAGTTCTTCGGCACCTTATGCAACATTCCTTCAGTATCCCTCTTTCGTTCTTTGGATGACGAGGATGATAAAGCAGTAAAAAAGTTACAAGCAATGGAAGCAAAATTATCCAGAGAGGTAAGTATGGTTGTGACCTATTATCAATGCTTAGACATGAACTTTTGTCCTTTTTTAGTTTTTAAGCTATGATACTCATGAGGTTAGCGGCTAGGTGGTTCAAACTTTTAACTTCTAATGACTAAAGTATTTTTTTATTTTTATTTTGGGGGGGGGGGGGTTCATGAATAAAATGTCTTTTGTGTATAAAATTGCAATAAATCTCCTTATTGAATGGAGTGGTAGTTATTTGTCATGCCATGTTAAAGACTCAGCCACCGCCCTTCTATTTGGATATGGAGCATTGGGGCTCACTATTACCATTTATATGCTTGGATTTGCCTGGTTATTTTGTAAGAGTTATTCATGTCTTTTAGTTGGTTGTTTCCTCTAAAATTTGGTACTTCAACACCTTGGTGTGTCTGAGCAGACTAGCAGTAAAGTTTGGGCTGGTTGTGTCTACTTTAGTTATGCCTCAGATGATGAAGATATACTCTTGATGTGGCATTTGCCTCTGAAACAAAATCTATGACTTGGTATTAGGAATGTATGTCTTAACCTTTGGATGCATTAAGGTTGAATGTCTGATTATCTTATGATTCACTGCTTCTATTATCTGATCACAGTTTTTGGTATAAAATATTATTTTGTGATTTACATCTTCTGATATTATTTTTACATTTGCTACGTATCTGTGTTCCTGTATTTGTACCATTAAATAAAATTTGTAGTTGAATTATACGGACTATATGTTTTAATTTCATATTTTTTTTTTCAATATTTAATTTTCTTTTTCATCATTTTGATAATGATAAGCAGGAAAGGAGCCGTGGCTTTGTCCAGTTTGCTGATGCTAATAAATTGCATGCACTGAGGTACTTGCTTATCCAGTTGCTCCTGCAAGTGCTGCTTCGACCAGGGGAGTATTCAGAAGCTGCATCTGAACTCGTAATCTGTTGCAAGAAAGCTTTTACTGTTTTTGATCTTCCTGGGTCCTCTGGAGAAGATGATTTGGAGGTTGATGATACACCTCAGTTGATGGACGTTCTTGTGGACACATTACTCTCTCTGCTTCCACAATCATCAGCTCCTATGCGGTCTTCTATTGAGCAGGTTACAATGAAAATTTTCATGTTTATCTTTTGCAGTTTCATAATTGTATGCCAAGTAGAATATAGTACCACAATTTATTACCTGGGTCTATTGCGGCATGCCCGTATGTCGCATCTTAACATTGTGCCAAGGAATCCATAAACCTTCACCCAGAATTAAATGGACATCCATGAATCTAATGTTTGGAGTATGCTGGATTTCGTGATTTTATTTTTATTGGACAGACCAGCTGTCCAAAAATTCCATTGAAAATGGAAAAAAAAAATAAACTGAATCTTTTGCTCCTATTTAGATAAACAGAAAGTATATCCTGTTTTAATTCAGACATCAACAGCTATAATAATTTGATGAGTTTAATTTTTTAATTTCTTTTTGGGCCTTGAAGGCACTTTATAATTGATTGATAATTGATTGAGCTACATATTATACAGTTTTCATGAGATGTTGAAGGCACTTTATTGAAAAAGACAATTACCACCAAGAAAACTTAGTTGTCTCTCGCAGGACTCCTGATTTAATCTTGACCTAGATATCTTGGCTTATGTATTGTATTTTATTCTATTTTTCTTACACTTCACCTCTATATATAGGTATTCAAATATTTTTGTGATGATATCACCGATGATGGACTGATGCGTATGTTGCGGGTCATTAAGAAAAATTTGAAGCCTGCTAGACATCCGGATTCAGCAAGTGCAGATGATGAAGAGGATGATGATGACTTCATCAATATTGAAGATGAAGAAATTGATCAAGCCGAGATAGGTGAAACAGGTGAGAGTGATGGGCAGACAGATGACTCTGAATCAGTAGTTGAGGTAGAGGAAACTGGTGAAGGCCATCATGAAGCTTCTGATGATTCTGATAGTGGGATGGATGATGATGCAATGTTTAGGATTGATACATATCTTGCCCAGATTTTCAAAGAGAAGAAAAATCAGGCTGGAGGTGAAACTGCTCATTCCCAGCTTGTGCTGTTCAAACTTCGCATCCTTTCATTGTTGGAAATTTTCCTTCATGAAAATCCAGGCAAGTATACATTTCTTCTATCATTTATCAATTATTGGGTCAGCTTTATGTTTTTTATGCTGCTACTCTCCCAGTGTATACATAATAATAGAGGAAAAATACGGAAGATGCTAATTTTGCATTAAGCATGCAATAAAATTTGTGCATAGAACATTTAAAATTGCTCCGAATAAAAAGTTAGATGCTACATATGGCAATAATTTTGCATGAATTGGGAACCCAAAAGAGCAATGAGAAATGATTGCTAGACAGGTTTGAGGAAGTTGAAACTGAGGTTCAGTAATTTCTGTTTTATTGGAATACTGGTAATTTACTAGTTTAATGTGTTTGCTTCTTTGATTGCTTTCTAACGGGTTATTGTTATGATCATTTAGCTTGATCTTAAATTGCTCACGGTGTCTTGATAATATACAGGTAAGCCTCAGGTTCTTATGGTGTACTCGAATTTGGGTCAGGCTTTTGTTAACCCACATACAGCTGAAGTTAGTGAGCAGCTTGGACAGCGTATATGGGGAATATTACAAAGGCAAATATTTAAAGCAAAGGATTATCCAAGGGGTGATGGAGTCCAATTATCCACTCTTGAATCTCTGTTGGAAAGAAATTTGAAATTAGCATCAAAACCATTTAAAAGACAAAAGTCTGCTTCGAACCCATCAAAGCAATCAGCTGCCTTGAACAGGCAGAAAATGGTTTTTTCCCTTGCCCAAACTTCAACCTTCTGGATTTTGAAAATTATTGATTCAAGAAACTTCTCAGAGTCCGAACTCCAGAGGATTGTTCATATTTTTCAGGAAGTATTAGTGGGGTATTTTGACAGTAAGAAGTCTCAAATCAAATCTGGATTCCTCAAAGAAATATTTCGAAGACGACCATGGATTGGGCATTCTGTACTGGGCTTTATTTTGGAGAGATGTGGAAGTGCCAAGTCAGAATTTCGACGAGTGGAGGCACTTGACTTGGTAATGGACATATTCAAGTCTCTGGTAACAGTGGGTAGTGACGATCAGAATGCACCGAAAAAGATTCTTAAAACTAATTTGGATAAACTCTCTCATCTGATGAAAGAGTTGGTGACAAATATGCCGAGCAAACCGGCAAGGCGGGCAGAGGTGCTGAAGTTTTGTGTCAGGACCGTTGAGATCTTGTCTAAGCTTAACCTAACCAAGTCATTCGTTAAAACTTTGGCACCTGATGCTCAAGCTGCTCTTGAAGCACACCTTGGTCAGCAATTCATTAGTTTGAAGAAGCTGGAAAAATAAATTATGGTATCAAGCATTGCTGCCTATAGCCTGATAGAAGGAGATTTTTGCCATTACATTGCTCGCCACTCTTTATAGAGGAAAGCAAGTTGAAAATACAATGTTGTTCAATCACCAATCATCTGATACTTGAAATTTTATTATGCCAGCTGCAACTAGTATGGTGAGATTGGTGCTATAAAGTCCAATTTTCCATCAAGCTGGACTAATTCAAAATTTGGAGGGAGTTAGGGAGGGGAGAGGGCTGTACACTAACATCCTTGAGGTGTTTGCTGTGGGAATTTTGGGTAAAACTTTAAAATTGTTATTCATGTTTGTTTTCTGCATATGCTTTGTTTTGTAAACTTTATTATGGATGACATATTTAGTTCGTAAAAAGATGAACTTATATGGTGCTTGAATTTTAGCTGTTTGGACTTTTGAGCTCATCTTATTAAATTACCAAGGGCTGGCTCTGTTTAAACAAAATTCTATTCTACCGATAGCATATTTGTCTCATTGAAGTTCAGAATCTTATTTTCTCCTGTGCCTATGTAGAAACTGGAAAATATTATATTCTTCTCAATCAAGAAAACAATCTCTTCTGGCAGACGAATATACTTTTTACATACGGTAGTGCATCTTTTCATGTGGCCATCTTGCGTGGCACCACCAAGAATAACCATGTCATTCAGATTTGTGGAAAAGCACAATGCTGATAAAGCGATAAATATTATATTTTAGTGGTCCTTCTTTTCATCATCCATCGACACTACATATCAAATCGTTAAGATGTTACAGGAGTTCGAGACTATATTCGTCAATAATCCATTTTCATTTTCGATTGATTTTTCCTTGTGACTTTTCTGTGGCACTTTACTTGGTAGGAGGTGATGGTAGTCTTACATATACAAAATTAAAAAGTTCATCCTTTAACCAATTAAAGATCCCAACCAGTTAAATTAAATGCAGATCCACAAAAGGTAGTTCTCCAAAGAGGATAATCCATCTATTTACTGTGGTAATGTGTACAAGGTAAACTAAAAAAACACTAATTCTCTGCGTCCTATCCCTAATATCTACCCATCTATCCCAAGTCTTACACCACATTTCACGCTAATTACTGGCCTACAAATTGTTTTGACTAACTCTTCAGTTTCCAGAATCATTTTTACATCTATGTCACACCACAAATCATCGAGCACCACAATCCAATCCGTTTCTCCACTGCTAAGCGTAACCAGAAAACCATGTTCACAACCCCTGAAATTAAAAAGCAATCACAAAATTTTGCCTTTAATAACTGCAGCTGCAAAACATTTAATTCATAGCAGCAAAATAAATTCACTATAATGGACATACCTTGTCAATGTATTCAAGCCGCCCCCTCAAGAGAAGCCAATGAAGCAAACATATTCTTCATCCGCCTACTCACATTGGTCTTGTTTGACCATTAGAATTCCAAAAGCCTTGCTCTTGCCCTGCTACTACAAGTGCCCATTGTCTGCTTCAGAATCACTCCCCGAGGAACTCCCCGAATCAGAATCTGCAAAAGTGGTGATCAAACTTTAGTTTTTTCTTCCAACTACAAACCAATTCCTACTACTAGGAAGAGAATTAATACCACTTGATGATGAGGAATCACTGCTTGAACTGCTCGAGCTACTAGAACTACTACTTGCATGGCCTCCTCCAACAACATCTTTATCTTTCTCAATCTCAACAGGGGGGAACATACTCATTGGCATCTCGTCCCCAATGTCAACATCCTCATCCACAGCAGCTTCCACTTTCTTTGGCTTCTTCACCTCAACTAGCGCCGCATCAACCTTCTCGCTAGCAGGTAATTCCTGTCAATTTAATAATTTCAAAAACAACAAAATCATTTAGAATGTAGCAATAACAACCCTGTTCCCTCTATTCTATGCCACCCATTAATTGAATTGAACAGAGATAAATTGAATAAGGAGGGAATTTCATTTACCCCATTGCCATTGTTTGATGCCACATTGTTATTAACATTGCCCATTAGTGCCTGCCTCTTGATCTTGCTCATCATCTTCTTCCAATTAGTCACCAATCGATCAAGTTCCCACAGGGTTTCTGTGTCAACAGCCTCAATATCTAGCTCGATCTCATCCCCATCCTGCTTTAAATGCCCATTCCTCTTCCTTATGATCTGCACCACCTGTTCCATTTTCTCTGGCGGCAAACCCTGCAACCCAATTCCCAATTTGTGTTTTTCCTCAAGACTCATTTCCCTCTTATTTGGGTCCTTCGCCTTTGGCTTGGGTTGCTTCAAAGGCTTCACCAGAGGGGCTCGCATCGGTGATGGCGTGCGCACCGGAGACTGCAGCAACGCAGGAGGGTTCGGATTCGAAGAACTTGCAGGGGCCTGCAACGGCTCTTGCTGCGATTTTGCAGCAGGAGGGATCGTATTCTCCTTCTTCCTCACCCTCTCCGGCTCATCATGGTTCCAAGAACTGGCCTGCAATTCCTCATCGAAATCACGATCTTGTCTCAGCCAATCTTCGAATTTATCATGCAACGGCCGATAAAGTTCCTCAAACCTCGCCAGAAGCTGCTCCGCCATGGCATACACATCGTGACCCTTAGGGTTATACGTCAGGGCATTGCTGAACGTTAATCGCACATCAGAAGCAAAATCTGAGGGGGTTGCATACATGTTCTTGGCGAGATTCGATTTCACAGTACCCAGATCCATCGGTTGCTTAATTATATCGTGGTAATCGTGAAGACCCATTCCGGCAACATCAACGGGAACATTGAAGATCCACCCATGTTTATGTTTCATCAGTTTCTGCAAAACCTGCGAACAACCCTTCAATAAGTTCCCGATTTCCGAATTGGACCGTTTCAAATCCTTAGCGGAATTCAACGGCAACGGACGCTTGTTGCCGGAAACCTTCTTGCTGGTCGGCTTCTTGGGCTGGCCGTTGAAGCTCTGCCTCGGTGGAAACTCGCCGGAATCGATTCGACTCTTGAGCCTTCGAATCTGTTCGAGCTCAGAGACGAAACGATTCTTGAGGTCGATCAGCTCCTTCTTCGTGTACGACGCAACGTTGAAGGTCACGTATTGGGAATGATTGGCGTCGTTGGATCTTCGGTTGATGGAGGAAGCGTCATCGGAAGCCGATTGGATCCTCTTGCTGTTCCCATATTTACGGTTAGGGTTAGGGTTTGAGTTAGAGAAAGGTACTTTTCCCATGAATCCTGCTCCACCGCCTCTATGCTGCGGCCAATTAGGTTCGTTCCGGTTGGCTAGCACGGCGGACGCCATGGCGGTGCGAAATCACCGCCGACAGGTTAGATTCCGGCGTATCTCCGGCATGAATTCCCCAATGCGGGTAGAATAAAACATGGGTCAGCTGTATCTTATAAATCACGCGCCGACAGGACCCTCACGCGCCGTTTAAAAAGCAGACGCGCCACCGGTGGAGTCACCGCCTTGATCTGAGAGAAAGATGAAAAAAACGTAATGGGTAGGGGTTGGAATTTCGGTTACCCTAATCTGAGCGAGGAAACAAAGGATGCTATGGCCGCTTCTTAAAGGCGTTGTGATCTGCCCGTGGCTGCTTCGGGAAGCTTTATCAGCCGTTGATTCGTTCCTGATCCTTATTCTAACGGATACGATCGATTTCGCGGCTGTCCAGAAAACTGACCGTGAGATCTGGCACGGACGGTGGAGATTTCTGTATTCTACCACGTGTCTTTCTCGAAGCCGTTGGATGACGGGGGAGGTGGTGTCTGGATTTGGATTTGAGTTTGAAATGAATTTGGGGTGAATGTGTCGTGCATTTAGGGTTTCGACAAGGTGAGGGTCCACTTGATGACGTGTAGGGAGGCCAAACTGGTGGTTCCGTCGTGAGGGCGAGAAGGTACGCGCAGCGCGTGGCTACGAGGAAAATGCGTGTCCATGTAAGGATACTTTTGTAAATGAACAGTGCAGCTTGGAAGGGGGCCGGTTCTCCCACTCGGCACTCCCTAATTTTACATCTAATAATTTGAATATCACCCACATTTTTTTTTTTTTTGATGAATGGCATCACCCACATTTGTACCTTTTATTTTTAAAGAAAATATAATAGTTTTTCCAAAAAGGAACATAATAATTTTATGAGGAAATAAAAATTACTTTTAGCTGAGAATTTATCAACCTCGTCCCATAAAAGTGGAAGAGTGAGAATTTGCTGTGGTGAATTGATGTCAGGCACTTGGCAAGTCGTGAGATAATTTTATTATCTATTTTAGTTAATTAAAAGGGATGGGTTAGCAACTTAGCCGAAAGAGGTTGGTGAAAAAAAAAAAAACAATTATTGAGTGAGTGATATTAAAATTCAGGTTTAAACTTTTCCCCCTGCCCCAGGTTCAATATGCAGAGAGAGCCAGACAGAAGAGTTTTTGTTTTGTTTTCTTGGCACTTTTGATATATTAGATATACATTTAATTGGTATACATTATCAGTATAAAAAATTTTTATATAGACAATCAATCAGAATTTATCACATAAGTTAAAATATTTAACTCTTATTCTAATTACCTTAAAAATCACACATACTATAATTTCTGATTAATTATCAGTATAAAATTTTTTTATCTTAATAATATATAACAATTACACTCTTAGATAAATTGGACCAAACCCGCCCGAGACATATAATGTGATTGTCACTCACACCTATCTATGATTGTTCATTGATAAAGGAAGTGTTTGTGATGCGGTTGCACATAAAAGTCCTTCTTTAATATGATTTACATATAGGCCGAAGTCATAAAATGTCCATTTCAAATTATTCCCAGTCCAAGAGAAAACATGTTTGTGAATATAATACAATCGAGTTTTCTATATTTCCATCTCTAATTCTATCTATATCATAGAACCAAAAAAAACTTCATTAATCCTAGAACGTTAATTTTAAAAAGATTGCTCCCATATAATTTAGAGTTTAATTCCTATATACTGACAATATAAAGTTTTTTTACACAGACATCCAATCATAAATTATCACGTCAATACATTTGTTTGACTATTATCATAACTACCTTAAAAGTCATCTATATCATGATTGATGATTGATTGACAAAGTAAAAAACTTTATACTTTCGATACATAAAAATTAAACTCTATAATTTATCCATCCATGAGAAATTGTTTTTATAATTTCATCTTTACTTGTTCCAAATCTTATTTATAAAGTCAAAATTATTTAAATATTTATCGAAGCCTATAATATTCACCGGTTTGAGATCATCAATAATTTGTCAGTAATTTTTTTATTGACAGCATTTCACCCGTCGTAAATAATGACAAAAATTCTTATAATAACTACATTTATGTCTAACATTTTTTTTATATTTTAAAACTATTATTTATCTTTTGAGACAATTTTTTTTGTCTGAGTTTATTTCAATTAAAAAATGATATTTTTATTTTAAAATGGAAAATTTTCTCAACTTTAAAAAATTTCATTTTAGTTTCTTATATCATAAGCGTTACACAAAATGATCATTTCTATCACGCTCTTAACTGATATCGTTTGCCTCTCTTTTACATGACTGTTAACGTTTAATGTGGCACTATCATTATATCAATATGACATTGTTTTGACCTTTCAATTTTTTTTAAAAAAAATTATTCTTTCCCCCCCCAAAAAAAAAAAAGATCATCTTCCCCAGATTTCCATCTCAAATCAATAAGAGGACACAAGGTCCAGATCAACGCTGCCAACATCACCATAATCATCACTAAAAAATAAGGGATTCTTTCTCCATAAGATAATCAAAGGCAGTAACCGAGTTCCACGTTACAGATCAACGCTGCCATAATCACCATAATCCTCACTAGAAAATAACCTCTTACTCAAAGCTCCTTTTCCTGTCAAAATCACATTAGAAACTATTAAATTTTTCAATCCAATAACTAAATAGATAAAAAAAAAAAAAGGAAAGGGAAAGGAACAAACATGAAAGGAAGAGAGAAGGGAGGTGTAAGTGAGACTATGAGAAGAAAGGAAGAAGAGGTGGTTGTGCTCGATGCCGAAGGCGGAGAATCGCAAGGTCTCTGTTGGAATGAAATTGAATAGACAAAGGTACCTTTCAAGTTCTTCATCCTCAAACCCTAAAACTCTTGGATTGAGATTTTAAAAGGTTATTTTGATATTAAAAAGTCACGTGGATTTTAAAACATTATATAAGATTTTATATATTGAATTTTAATGAATTTATATCATAATAATTTATAAGATTTGAAAAAATTATATGGATTTATAAAATTTGAAAAAAATATATGATGAAGAATCAAAAATCAGAATTTTTAAACAAGAATCTTCTACCATACATATATATATATATATATATATATATACTAACAAGGTTTTCACAAATTGGAATATCTATACCACATGGAATCATCACTTTTGTTTTTCTCTCCAATATTGTTTCCTAGGATTTGGCCTCCATTATTTGGTTCATGGTTTTTGTTAATTTGTTGGTGAGGTATGCAACAATGATAGGTGAGGATTGTGGTGTAACATAGTTGAGATGACTCTCCTCATTGTGATACTTTTGCATATTACTATTTATTTTTATTGAACCTTTTGTACATGGATTAGAGTACCTCTTGTACTCTAATTAATTTATATTTAGCTTATAAAAAAAAAAAGATTCTATTTCCGTTATGGAGAATAAACACATAAACTCTAATTATCATATTATAGAGCAAATTCATTTTTATAGTTGAGAAGACAACATATGAACAAAGGTGTTTTGTTCACATGTTATTATATTTATGAAGTGGAAAAGGAAATTGTGAAGTACTTAAAACAAAAAAAATCACTTTATTTTTCATAATGTCATGAATATTACATTCTATAGTTATTACGTACTGTAACTGATATGTTTGCCATCAAGAGTATATAAATTATGTGTCATAGCTAAATGTATACTTGCAAACCAATTCTACTATATACTTAGGTAGCGTTTGAGTCAACTTTTTTTGGGGCTTAAAAGATACTTTGAAGTTAAAGTTAAAAATAAACGCTTTAAAAGTAAAGCTAATTGTTTGGTAATTTATGTTGGGTTGAACGACAATCATGGGAGGCGGGGGAGAGGGAGAAAAGAGGGGGGAAGGGCGGAGGAAGAGATAGAGTGGGGGGAAGGAGAGAGAGGGAGGGGAGAGAGAGAGGTGAAGAGAAATAAAAATTGAGAAATCCTGAGAAATCTCATGTGTTAGAGTGATACTTTTTGTTACAAAAAGTTATCAAAAATTCACAGAAAGTCTCACCAAATCCACCTTAGAAAACAATCCATCGAAATTAGGAAGTTTTTGAATACCACAAGATTTTTTGTTACTTATACAAAGTCTTGATTGAATACCACTAGATTTGGACACCCTCTTTAAAAAATCGTGATAGTCTTGATTGAATACCACAAGACTTATTTAGATTACTTAAAAGTCTTGATTGAATACCATAAGACTTTTTTATCATAAAAAAGTATTTTAAAATCTTAATCCAATACATCCCCTTAGACAAGGATCCATTTGGGGGAAGAATAATTTTGAAGGAGTCACCACTATGTTGAATAATGTGTCTTGTTATTGATTTGAGATGGAAATTTGGGGAATATGATCTTTTTTTGGAAGAATATTCTTTTTAAAATTAGGTCAGAACGATGTTGTATTGTTGTAATGGTAGTGTCACATCAGACGTCAACGACCATGTAGGAAACAGGCTAACAACATCAATCAAGGATGTGACAAAAAGAGGCATTTTGTGTAACGTTTATAACATAGAGACTAAAACTAACTTTTTTTTTTTAAAGTTGATGGACCAAAATGAATCCTAAATGTAAGATAAGGGATCAAAAGACTAATTAAGCTTTATTTCTAGTATCAAAATATTATATTCCAAATTTCTTATCTAATCAGTATTCTCAATTCGAAATTATGTGAACCATTGAAAAAAAATCAAAGAATAAAATAGTTAGCGTAAATATCATTTTGCTATTTTTTTACTTGGTGAGATCATTCTGCTACTTCAAAGTGTATCTCGTTTTCCTGATTTGAAAATGATAAATTGAAAGAAATAAGTTGAATATCTATGTAATTGCCCCCTGTGTACTATTCATTGGGTGCTTTTATGGTGCACTCGGAATATTGAGGTGTACGGGTGCATCCCTCTACTGCTAACGTTGGATTTGATGGAAAATTAAATCAATGGTGATAAATTCATTTACCTCTCAAATAGGTTAACAGTAACATAGGATAATAGTAAAAAATAAAAATTATTTATAATTCCATTACAAAATTTATATGGTAGTAGTTATAAAATATAATATTTATTTCTAAGTCCCTTAAATATTTATGTTTAAGGTCCCATAATATTAACACTTGTCCTACTTATTGTCCCATGTTCCTCCCCGCCATACTCTTCTTGACAGACATTAGTTGCAGGGGAAGAAGAAGTAGGCATTTTCACTTAATCATGCTTCCTCTCCTCAACCTAAAACCTCAACCACCGCCACCACCAAACTACACGCACAGACACATAACATGGCTTCCAAGCTTTGTGACTCCTGCATATCCGCCACCGCCACCCTCTACTGCCACCTCGACTTCACATTCCTCTGCGTCGACAGTGATTCCAAGGTCCACGCCGCCAACAAGCTCGCCTCTCGCCACCCACGCGTCTCCATCTGCGAGGTCTGTGAACAAGCCCCTGTTCACATGACCTGCAAGGCCAACGCCTCGCCTGTGACATCCACATCCATTCATACGTTGACAAGAAGAGCATTAGCTGCAGCAACCTGAGCCTCAGTTGAAGAAGCAACCACTTCTCTGTTGCTCCTTTTTAAAAAAATATATATAAATCAAAAACAAAAAAATGCTAACAGGAATCAGAGAATTTTACGGAGAGGAAGTAATGTTGTGAGGGTGAAAGGAAGGTAATGTCTGAGGGTGGATAATCAAGATTTGCTATCTCAAAATTGGTCCTCATTTTAAAACACTAAATCGGCTATATTTGACTAAAGATCCTAAAATCACTTATTACAAGAGGTAAAAATTGGAGGGAGGGGAGTGCACCATAAAAGCACCCCTATTCAATACCTCGGAATTCGGATATGGCAACAGAGAGCAACTTCAGTATATTCGTGTTGGTGCCACTACCACATGCATGGCACATGTATTTGATTCTTCAGGGAACTGAACACTTGACTTGCTGGCATTTTATTAAGAGTTTTTCTATCATGTGTAAACTTGCATATGTTAAAGCATCAATAATAGTAATCCTCTATTGGAAAATGTTGAATTCAATATATTGAAAAGTTAAAAGTATGATTTTCCATAAAAGTTTTTTATATATTGATTCTTTAACAAATACAAGTTTGCACATGATGAAAAAATCTTTTTATTAATTAGACAAGCTTCTTGCATTTTTGGTCCAAAAGAGGAGCATCGAACTCTGATGACATTCCCATTCCCAGTTAATGGGAATGCTTGTACTCCTAGTTGTAAATTAGAATTAGTAACTTCAATCACAAACTGTCAGCACTTATCAATGAATCTTAATTAGGAAGCTCTGGATCCAATCTTGAGCTGTGAATTTGAAATAAAGCAACTAGTGTATGGTCGGTTTCCTTCTGCATATTAGAAATAAGAATCAAACACTAGATCGCCAAAAAAAAAAGCAAAACTCAAAGTTCTTTTTTTGGTAAAAGAAACGGTGAAAGTTCTTATTTTGAGGTTTTATAATACAAATATTTTCCTTTTCACATGTTTTAAGACATGTAAGTGAGATAATAACACTGTAAAAGGAAAGTGAAATGTTATCCTAATTTCATAATTAATTAAGCTTCAAGAAATCAGTGTAATTAATTTTTTTTAATGTTATAACTTCCAAAATAAGTTTAAAAAACAACTTATTTTAATTTTAATTTATCAAATTTTATTATTAGAATAAACGAGTCTAGCTCTACCTAAAAATTAGTTTATAGAGACATATCGAAGTTTTTTTTACGTGTATACTCAATCAATGTGCGACTTAACTCTTAATACTAGTCCCACATGTTCGGGACTACAATTTAAAGTGTGAAGCTAGCAAACCTAGACATTTGGGGATAACCTAACATCAAGTAAGCATATCTTGTTGTTAGATCACTCACAAATGTTCAGTACTGTAAGTTTCACGCTCTGTATGTCTAATTTTGGGCATAATTGATATGTTAAAGGTTAAATCTCATGTTGGTTTATATATATATATATATATGAATGAGTAAAGAATAATTTATAATCATTTGAATAACCCTATACCATATGCCTCAAAAAAAACTCTATCCCATAAGATTTTGGAATGTAGTTATGTTCATTTTTCAATTATATTTTTAAAAATTAACCAAATTTGCACATAAATTTCAATAAATAATTATAATTTTAAATATGCGTGTGCAAACAAAGAATTAACCCATAAAAGAAATATAGCTTATCATATTTTTAAGATGGGTTTAATTGCTATACACTCACAGTGTAAAACCTTTTTACACAGACATCTAATCATACTAAATTAAACTCTTTTAAGATAATAAATTCTATTTTCAGTTCCCAAACATTTTCCAAATACAGAGTAATAAAATCTTATTTTTATTCACAGTAGATAGAGTTTTATTGAACGTACTCTGAAAAGATAAATAAAGAAATAGGTATAGTAATGAGTAAGGGGTATATAAGACCCAGGACTCATCTAAATATACAGAGGCACACAAACACACAATAACAGAATGAACCTATCACCACATAGTGTTGATAAAAAAACCTTTTCATTCTTATTATTCTATGAATAATGCTCGACCTCATGACCTCACATTTGTGTTATTAGATGGTAGAATTAGCGTATTAACAAACTAATAATTGGATAATAAATAACTATATAATGTAAAATAATACCGTGTATGTAAACAATATCTATCACCACTTAGTGTTGATAAAAAAAACCTTTTCATTCTTATTATTCTATGAATAATGCTCGGCCTCATGACCTCACATTTGTGTTAGATGGTAGAATTAGGGTATTAACAAAATAATGATTGGATACTAAATAACTATATAATGTAAAATAATACTGTGTATGTAAACAATATAATTTTTTAGGAGTGTTTTATGGGTTGGGTCAACCCATGAAATTATGGTTTTGATCTAAACCAACTTACAAAATGTACTGAGGCGTGCAATTTATATTTATAAAAGAAGTCACCTAATTTTCATTGGATAATAATGAAATGAAGGGTGAAGATTTGGAATAACTTTTTTAAAGTTATTTTTGATGTAATTCGATATATATATATATATATATATATATATATATATATATGTATATGGGGGTGACTCAAGTGAGAGAAGTGTGTTATTGTGAGAGTGAGATGAACAAATCTGGGCCAGTAAACCATACATGAATGATTGGGATTAGAAGTTAGTTGATGGTCATGTGATCACCTAAAAAAGTCAGATGAATTTATGTTCTAATCTTGAACATTCATGTGTGATCAAAATGTTCAGATTTACTCATCTCATCTCTCATAATAACACACTTATCTCACTTGAATCGTCATATATATATATATATATATATATATATATATATATATATATATATATATATATATATATATATATATACCAATATAAGTCGTTTTTCACTTGCACTCACTCTCAGCCATTAATTTTATTTTCATCCAACAGTGATTATGATTTTAATAGTTTACATTGTTGCTGAGGGGGAATGTTGTTGGGAAATGCCATCATAATTTTCCTCTTCTGTGAACTCAAAATAGGCACTATGCGGAAGCGTAAAATATGTGTAGCAACACCAGGAAATTTTTAGCGTGGAAAACCTCCTCAATGTGAGCAAGGAAAAACCACGGGAACCGTAGGCCACTTAAACTTCCACTATAAAATAATGAGAATACAAAAATACAACAATAATATATCTTCAATTTGTGGATAACACTCACAAATTGGCTCACTCACTATTTTTCTCTCTTAGAAAAACACTCTCTAAGGTTCTCTCTATTTTTTTCTCTCACTCTCTTCCTCTTGATTATGAGGATCTTGTGTGTCTTGAACTTATGCTTGGTGCCTCTATTTATACACCAAGTGCTGCACACAATTGTTGACAAAAATCTTCACCGAAAATTTATAGTTGGAGGTTGAAAGTTTTTCTACCATTGCATTTATTGAGTGAAGACTTTGGCTGGACTCCAACAATTCTCCCCCTCCAGCCAAAGGAAAAATATTCGTGGATCACTTTGGGGTTGATGTTAAGCCTGCAACTTCTTTACAAACTTCTAACTTCTCTTTTGGTAGAGCTTTTGTCATCATATCTGCACCATTGTCTTTGGTGTGTATTTTCTCAATCTGCAGCAGTTTACTTTCCAACACATCATGGATCCATTGATATCTCACATCGATGTGTTTTGACCTTGAATGAAATGTCGAGTTCTTGCTGAGATGAATTGCACTCTGACTGTCGCAATAGAGAACATAGCTTTCTTGATTCTGGCCTAACTCTTGTAGGAACTTCTTTATCCACAAGATTTCCTTGCAACCTTCAGTGATTGGGATATATTCAGCTTCTGTGGTACTCAAAGCAATGCACTTTTGTAGTCGTGATTGCCATGAGATAGCTCCCCCTGCAAAAGTAATCAAATATCCTGACGTAGACTTTCTTGAATCTACATCTCCTGCCATATCTGCATCTGCAAATCCAAGAAGCTTTAGATTTCCATTGCCAAAGCACAAGCACCTTTTGGCAGTTCCTCTTAGATACCTTAGTATCCATTTCATAGCGTTCCAATGCTCCTTTCGTGGATTTGATAGGAATCTGCTTACAACTCCTACCGCATAAGCAATGTCTGGTCTTGTACAAACCATTGCATACATAAGACTACCCACTGCAGAAGAGTAGGGCACCTTGTTCATTCCTTCTCTTTCTTCTTCATTCCCTGGACATTGCGTCTTACTTAGTTTCAGATGACCAGGTAATAGAACATGCACCGGTTTGGCATTATGCATGTTGAACCTTTCAAGAACTTTCTTGATATAGTCTTCTTGTGACATCCACAACATTCTTCTAGAACGATCTCGAGTAATCTTCATTCCAAGAATCTGCTTCACTGCACCCAGATCTTTCATTGCAAAATATTTACTCAATGCCTTCTTGAGAGCAGCTATTTTTGTCTTATCTTTCCCAACAATCAGCATATCATCAACATACAATAGAAGTATGATGGATTCTCCATTCTCATAATTCTTCACAAACACACAGTGGTCTGCAGACGTCTTTTTGAAGTTATGTTGGGCCATGAAGAGATCAAACTTCTTGTACCATTGTCTTGGAGCTTGCTTCAGACCATAAAGACTTTTCTTCAGACGACACACTAGGTGTTCTTTGCCTGGTTCTGCAAAACCTTCTGGTTGCTCCATGTAGATTTCTTCCTCTAGGTCTCCATGTAGGAATGCTGTTTTAACATCAAGTTGCTCTATCTCCAAGTCTAGTTTTGCAGCTAGACCAAGGATTGTTCTAATGGATGTCATCTTCACCACTGGTGAGAAGATTTCTTCGAAATATATGCCTTTCTTCTGGTCGCACCCCTTCACAACAATTCTTGCTTTGTACCTGGGTTTTGGTTTGTTCTCTTCAGTCTTGAGCTTGAACACCCATTTATTTTTCAGTGCCTTTCGACCATCTGGTAATCTCACCAGGTCATACGTCTGATTTTCTCTCAGGGACTGTTATTCTTGTTCCATGGCTTGCATCCATTTCTTCTTCTCATTCCTCTCAATGGCTTCCATGAAGCTTTGAGGTTCCCCTTCATCAGTGAGATTGACATACTCATCGGAATAATACCTCCTTGAAGGTTGTCTGACTCTCGTCGATCGTCTTACTTGAGATTCTTCTTCTGTCTGATCAGTCTCCATTTGTTCTCCCTGCATTGTTTGACTTTGTTCTATCTGGTCAGGTTGTTCCGTCTGATCGAGTTGCTCCGTCTGATTGGGTTGTATTGTCTGATCAGGTAGATCATTTCTTTGAAGAATCTCTCCCCCTGAATTGTGTATCATAATGGTCTTTGGCTTCTTAGATTGCTCAATGTCCTGGATCGTCTGGTCTTCAAAGAATTCCACATCTCTGCTTCGAACAATCTTTTTGTTTGCAGGATCCCATAATCTGAAGCCAAGTTCATCTCTTGGTGAACCAAGGTATATGCATTCCTTTGTCTTAGCGTCAAGCTTTGCTCTTTCATCTTTAGGAATGTGGACAAATGCCCTGCACCCAAAGACTCTCAAGTGACCATAAGAGGCTTTCTTTCCAAACCATACTTCATCTGGAATCTCTCCATTTAAAGGTCTTGAAGGAGACAGATTTATCAGATCCACTGCAGTTTTCACCGCTTCGCCCCAAAATGATTTGGGAAGTTTTGCTTGAGAAAGCATGCTTCTGACTTTCTCTGCAATCGTTCTATTCATTCTTTCTGCTAGTCCATTCATCTGAGGTGTCTTGGGAGGTACTTTCTCATGTCTTATCCCATGAGTTTTGCAGTATGTCTCAAACGGACCTATGTACTCTCCACCATTATCAGTTCTCAAGCATTTCAGTTTTCTTCCAGATGCTCGTTCTACAGAAGCATGGAATTCCTTGAAAGCTTGAAGAACCTGATCTTTTGTCTTCAATGGATACACCCACACTTTCCTGGAGTGATCATCAATGAAGGTAACAAAGCATTGGGCACCACCAAGGGACCTTTCAGACGTTGAGCAAACATCTGAATGAACAAGATCTAGAATCTGCTTTCTTCTTCTTGCATCATCTGATCGTTTGAAAAATACTCTGTGTTGTTTGCCTGCTAGACAGTCTTCACAGGATTCAAGTGGCTGTCCTTTTATGTTTGGGAGATGATCTTTTGCAAGAATCTCCAAACCCTTCTCGCTCATGTGGCCCAATCGTCTATGCCACAGTTCTTTGGTTGCGTCTTGAGAAACATTCATTTCTCCCTTGCATATTTTTCCTTGCATAATGTATAAGGAGCCTTCCTTCTTTCCACGAGCAACAATCATGCTTCCTCTGCTGAGTTTCCATCTGCCGGCACCAAATTGGTTTATCATCCCAGCTTCGTCTAGCTTGCCTGCTGAGATAAGGTTTAGACGCATCTCTGGTACATGTCTTACCTCCTTCAGCACAAGCTTATTTCCATTCTCAGTCATTAGAGTTACTTCACCAATACCAACGATTTTACTCGTTACATGGTTTCCCATCTTCACCGTACCAAAATCTCCTTTTTGGTATGATGAGAAAAATTCTTCATGAGGTGTGACGTGGAAGGATGCTCCTGAGTCAATTATCCAAATGCAATCATCAGATGCAATGTTTAGATAATTTTCTTCTCCGACAAGAAATATATTCTCATCATTCGAGGCTACTGCAGTAGTTGTTCCATCTTCTTTCTTCTTTGGGTTAATTTGGTCTGGGTGGACCGTTCCAGCTTGTTGATCTCTCTTCAAGAATCTGCACTCAGACTTTCTGTGACCTGGTTTGCCACAGTAATAACAGTTTAGTCTAGTGCGAGATTTGGATCTACCTTGTGATTTTCCACGACCTCCTTTTTCTCGATTCTTACTCCTTCCTCTGTTTTCAACAATGTTGGCTTCAAACTGGTTGTTCAAGCCTCTTTCCCTCCGTCTTGATTCTTCATTTAGCAAACAATCCGTAACCGAATCCATGCTAAGCTTTCCATCTGGAGCAGAATTGCTGAGAGTGACAACTAGAGTGTCCCAACTCTTAGGCACAGAACTGAGGAGTAGAAGAGTTTGCAACTCATCATCTATCTTCATCTCGGTCTTCGTTAACTGATTCACGATACCTTTGAAGGTATTCAAATGTTCGATCATGTTCTGACCGTTGGAATACTCCAACTTTACCAGTCGTCTGCAAGGTGAGCTTTATTTCTGGGCGTCTTCTTTTGAATCAAGGGTTCAAGTTTCGTCCACAACTTATACGCATTAGTATAAGTTGACACATGCTCGAACAAACTTCTGTCAATATATTTTCGGATCATAGCTACTGCTTTTCGATTCTGAAGCTCCCAATCTTTGTCAGACTTCCCTTCCGGTTTATCTTTCTGGGTGATTGGCTCATGCAAATCTTTGCAGTATAAGTGATCTTCCATCATCGGCTTCCAATAGGAGTAGTTATCTGCAGTTAGCTTGAACATATCTCCATCATGAGTGATAGCTCCGTCCATCTTGAGTTACACAGGCCAATATCGTATACATGAGTAGTGCCGTATACTGGAACAATAACTGCAGTATGCAAACAGTGCACCAAGTAAGTTCCCAGGAAAGAGTGGTGGGTCACTAATGGACACACTTAAATACCAAGTCTTTCCTAGCCAGAACTTTCCTAGAATGCACTTTCACACTACTACACTTTATTTCCAGCAACAAGAATAATTCTTTTCTGATGTGGAAGATCAGACAATGCTGCAACCACAGAGCATACTAGAATTTTCTTATGAATCTCTGGCACCTAGTATCTGAGAACTCAAAATAGGCACTATGCGGAAGCGTAAAATATGTGTAGCAACACCAGGAAATTTTTAGCGTGGAAAACCTCCTCAATGTGAGCAAGGAAAAACCACGGGACCCGTAAGCCACTTAAACTTCCACTATAAAATAATGGGAATATAAAAATACAACAATAATATATCTTCAATTTGTGGATAACACTCACAAATTGGCTCACTATTTTTCTCTCTTAGAAAAACACTCTCTAAGGTTCTCTCTATTTTTTTCTCTCACTCTCTTCCTCTTGATTATGAGGATCTTGTGTGTCTTGAACTTATGCTTGGTGCCTCTATTTATACACCAAGTGCTGCACACAATTGTTGACAAAAATCTTCACCGAAAATTTATAGTTGGAGGTTGAAAGTTTTTCTACCATCGCATTTATTGAGTGAAGACTTTGGCTGGACTCCAACAAATGTAACTGAAAAATGAATTATACCCCCCAGACACACACACATATATATAGTCTTTTAGCTATAATGTTTTTTTTTTGTTTTTTTTGTTTTTACATTTCTGTAGTGTTAATTAAGTTTGGTGCAAGTACTATGGTCACATTCTCAAGAAACTCATAAAATATCCTACAGATCATTGTGGTGAAAATCTAAGGGATCACTTGAATGCCAAAGTGTATTTTAAGAATTTGAGAATGAAGTAAATAATTATATCAATTCATATGCTATATGTGATGACATGTACTTCAATTACGGAATGTGTTTTGTTATTGATGGTTTGTTAGCTTACTTTAGTTATTTCGCACATAAGTTAACTTTGTCAAACTTGTTATTTTATTTAGTTTGTTTGAGACTTATTTTATTTGTATAAAACTAGGGGAATGGATCCTCTCATGTTATTTTTTCTAATGTTCAATCTTAACCTCTCATTTAATATGTTGAAGGAAAGAGAGAGTTTAATTAAAATGAGGGATAGAGGGATTGAATGGTGAGGATTAAAAATATAACCTCCTCATGTTTTTTTCAATATGAGAGGATCCATTCCTATAAAACTAGTTATGTGAATAAACACAAAAAAAAAAAAAAACTAGTTATGTGAATTACCAATCTGGTGTTGGGAGAGTTGGTAACATGACTCTTGCCCAAGAAAAAGGATGCAAGTTCAATTTTTGGAGTCCTCCAGTTTGGAGACAGTCCAACCCTGTGTGTAAAAAGTCGGGCATCCATCGCTGCCGAACCGAAATTAGTCTCATAGTCGGTCCAAAGGGTTGAAGCTATAAGGATACCTTGATGGATCCATTGGAGAGCCAAAACCCCTAATTACGGTGGATTCCAAACCAAAAAAAAACTAGTTGTGCGAATTTAATTAGTTGAACATATATTTTTTTAATTATTATGTGTGATGAATTTTTTATTTCGTATTTTGATATTTTATTTTATGCATTTAACCAACCTAACACACTCATGAGTATTGAGTAACTTCTAGTTAGATAAGATTGAACAAAAAAATTATCAATCTAACTTGTTCAATTATTTGATGAGCATGTCAAATTCAAAAATGCTTCAAAATCCACTTATGGTATGCTTGAAACTACATTGAAAGTGGTGAGAATCAAGTTTGGGAGGTGAAAGCTATTCTATGTAGCTTCTTCAAAATCACGTCCAAAAGTGATTGCAACAAGTTTCCAAACACACTTAATAGACACCAAATAAGGAAAACAACAAGTTACGTGGAATGAATCGGTCCTTGTTAATATAGTTCTTACAGTTAGAAATGTGATAAAAGATGAAGAATATGTTGTATTTGATACTGTGATAACAGTGTACATATATAGCAAAGCTAGCACTACACGATCCTACAATTTAGGCTAGCCTTGCGGTATTGCAAACCAACAAAGGAAACAAATAATGCTGACAGCCATTGATTGATAATTACACTTGATTACAAAGATTGACTTAGTCTAGACAATCATTGGATCCACATATTCAGTGATCTTGTCTCTAATTCCCCCCTTCAAACTGATGGGTGAGAGAGTCACCCCAAGTTTGTCTCTGAGTTGGTTGAATCGTGTGTGAGTTAAGGCTTTAGTGAGGCAATCGGCAATTTGATCGGCTGATGGAACATAGGCCACAACAATCTCATTTTGCAGCACTTGGTCTCTGATGTAGTGCACATCAATCTCAATGTGTTTGGATCGAGCATGCATAACTGGATTTGAAGCTAAGGCCTTGGCACTCAAGTTATCACACCACAGTGTTGGTTTTCTTGGCAGAGGGAGTTTCAGCTCATCAAGGAGTGAACGGGTCCATGCTATTTCAGCAGCTAAGTCGGCCAGGGCTCTATATTCTGACTCTGTACTGGATCTTGAGACTACCTTTTGTTTCCTTGACGACCAAGAAACCAGTGTTTCACCAAGAAAAACACATTGACCTGCCATGGATTTTCTATCGTCCACACTTGTGGCCCAATCTGCATCTGAGAAACCTGTTAAGTCCAAGTCAGTGGATGGTTTAATGTGCAGGCAGTGTTGGATGGTACCTTGAAGGTATCTCAATATTCTTTTGATGCCTTGCCAGTGATCTATAGTGGGAGAGCTCATGAATTGGCTGAGTTTGTTGACTGAGAAGGCTATGTCAGGTCTTGTGTTTGTTAAGTACTGCAAAGCGCCTATAGCTTGCCTGAACACGGTCGGATCTTGTAACTTCTCCCCTTCAGCTGTAAATGGCTTGCCCGTTACCATTGGTGTTGGACAGGAAGAGGCATTGTCCATTTTGAACTTTCTCAGAATATCTCCTATGTATTTCGATTGCTTCAAGTACATGCCAGATGCATCTCTTTGAACTTCTATGCCTAGGAAGTAATGCAGTGGACCAAGATCCTTAAGGGAGAACACAACATTGAGTTGTTTGATGAAGGACTCTAGGAATTTGGTGTTGTTCCCGGTGATAATTATGTCATCCACATATATAAGGAGAAAGGTAATGTGATATGTACCTCTTAGAGTGAAGAGTGAGGAATCACTTTTTGTGTTCTTGAATCCCCAGCTGAGTAAGGCATTTTTGAGGCTGTCAAACCAGGCTCTTGGGGCCTGTTTCAATCCATAGATTGCCTTAGATAACTTGCAGACATGTTCAGGTTTAGTTGAGTCTACAAATCCCTCTGGTTGATGCATAAACACAGTTTCTTTGAGGTAGCCATTGAGGAATGCATTGTTTATGTCCAGCTGTTTGACCTCCCAATTGAGATGCACTGCAATTGAGAGTATGATTCGAACTGTACTGGTCTTGACAACCGGGCTGAAGGTCTCTTCATAATCCAATCCAGCTGTTTGTTGGAATCCTTTTGCAACTAATCTTGCCTTTCTCCTTTCAATTGTCCCATCTGCCTTGTACTTGGTCTTGAAGACCCATTTGGAATCAATGATGTTTTCTTGACCTTGATATGGTACCAGAAACCAGGTCTAATTTGACATGAGTGCCTGGTACTCATTATCCATAGCTTCTTTCCACTGTGGTCTTGTGAGTGCTTCTGTGACATTCTCTGGTTCCTTCTCATCTGTGCAAGTTTTGGCTAACCCGACATATGGCTGCTTTGGCTTGTGAATTCCAGCCTTGCTCCTGGTCCAATGAGTGTTGATGGCTGTGCTTGATTCAGTAAGATCTTGGTGAGCTTCAGGAGCTGTTTCTGGGAGAGCAGTGTTGTCAGGAATTGGACTGTCCCTTGGTGAATCATCTGCAGTTTGATCTCTGCTAAGATCAGCTGCAGCACTCTCAGTTGGACTGGCTGGTTCTTGTTCCATATCAGGACTGTTGTCAGCAGGAAGTGTTGCTTCTTCAATATGTGAACTCCTGGCAGTAGGCAAAGGAAAAGAGACAGATGGACTGCCAGTGAGTGTTGTCAAGGGGCTTCGTGTATTGAGAAAACCATCATGGAATGGAAAATGCTCTTCATTGAAGACAACATGTCTGGAAGTGAAGACTCTGCCATGAGAATTAATGCATTTGTAACCTTTGTGAGAGTTACTATAGCCTAAGAATACACATCTGGTTGTGTGGAATTGCAGTTTGTGCTGATTATAGGGCTTGAGGCAGGGATAGCAGGCACACCCAAAGGGTTTTAGGGAGCTGTAGTCAGGGTCCTTTCCAAAGAGTAGTGAGTAAGGGCTTTCATTTTGAGTGACTAGGGAGGGCAGTCTGTTTATGAGATAAACTGCCGTGGAGAAGGCTTCCCACCAATAATTCAAAGGCATTTTGGCTTGTGCTAGTAATGTCAGCCCGAATTCAGCAATATGTCTGTGTTTTCTCTCAGCCCTACCATTTTGTTGTGAAGTATAAGGGCATGACATTCTGAATTGTATCCCTGCTTCTATTGAATGATTTTGCACAGCCTTATATTCACCACCACCATCACATTGTATTGTCTTAATTCTCTTGTTAAACAGATTTTCTGCCATGTTTTTAAACTGTATGAAGGCTTGTGCAGTATCAGATTTCTGTTTCAGAGGATAAATCCAGGTAAATCTACTAAAGTCATCAAGGAAGTGAACATAATATTTGAAACCAGAAGAAGAGATTACTGGTGCAGGCCCCCAGACATCAGTATGAACTAATTCAAGAATTTCCTTAGCATGATTGGAAGAGGTTTTAAAAGGTAAAAGATGCATTTTGCCATATTGGCAAGCCTCACAAAAATGAAAATGATCACTAGGTGATAGTTTGACATTACAACTTTTCAAGACTCTATCTAGGACTTTATTATTTGGATGACCAAGCCTTCTATGCCAGCTCTCCTTGACAGATACATGAGCACACGGGTCCCTTTCATTCCTTGGGAGGTGATACAAGCCATCTTTAAGTGTCCCTCTTAGGATTGCCTTCCCTGTCAACTTGTCCTTCACAAAGCAACAATTTGCATCAAACACAACCAGAATGTTATTGTCAGCAGTTAATTTTGACACACTTAATAGATTTTTGGTAATGTTGGGCACATATAAGACATCATGTAAGTTGAGTGAGTCTAGTTTTGAGGAACCTGTGGCAACAATCTTCAATTTTTCACCACTTCCAACTATTAAAGAGTTCTTACCATGATGTTCTGCCATATCGTCGAGTCTATCAGTTTGGTGTGTCACATGATTGCTTGCACCACTGTCAAAGTACCAAGCGTAATCTTGAGGAGAGCTTTGTGATGCTAGGAAGGCATTGTGTGCTCCTTGTCTGTCACTGCCTGCTGAATAATTGGAGTTCGAGTAAGATTTATCAAACCTGTAGTAGCAATTTACTGCTATGTGCCCATCCTTGTTGCAAACTTGACATGCTGGTTTAGACATTCTTCCTCTTCCTCTGCCTCCTCTCCAACCTCTAAAGTTGGAGCCTCTCCAGTTGCTGTTGGAACCTCTCCAGTTGTTGTTTGTGTTGAATTTGTTGCCTTTGTAGTCAGTTTTGTTGGCAACATTTGCGGAGGCATTAAGGGTGAGATTGGTGAGGCTGTTCAGTTGATCAAGTCTACTCTCAAAGGTGAGCAATTGGGCCTGTAGATCAACCCAAGTGAGACTAGTTTGATCAGATAGTTTGACCACCATCGGGTTGTATTCAGAATCTAAACCATTCAGTGTTTGAATGATCAGATCTGAGTTGGAAATGGGGCTGCCTGCAAGTTTAAGCTTGTCAGCTAGATTCTTCATCTTGACCAGATACTCTTCCATCTTCATTTGTCCTTTTCTGATGCTGTGAAACTCAGATTTAAGGTAAGTAACTCGAGACCTTGTGTGTGCACCGGCTAGGCTTTGAGCTTCATCCCAAAGCTGTTTTGAGGTTTCACAGTGTAGCAACTGTGTTGCCATTTCAACAGTCATTGAATTCATCAACCATCCAAGGAGTTGTGAATCATGAGCCTGCCAATCTTCAAAGGCAGGATTTGTTTTCTTGCTTGAATCTTCAGAGGCTATGAATTCTTCAGGACATTCCTTTGTCCCTAGCATGTGCCCATCGAGCCTGCAACCTTTGACTATAGAGATTACCAGGGATTTCCATAGTGGGTAGTTGTCTCTGTCCAACTTGACAGACACAGTGGATGGGAGATCATTTTTAGACTTTGAATCTGCAGCGGATGCCATAATCTCTAATGGATCAAGAGCCTTCAGGGCTTAAGAGCTCTGATACCAAGTTAGAAATGTGATAAAAGATGAAGAATATGTTGTATTTGATACTGTGATAACAGTGTACATATATAGCAAAGCTAGCACTACACGATCCTACAATTTAGGCTAGCCTTGCGGTATTGCAAACCAACAAAGGAAACAAATAATGCTGACAGCCATTGATTGATAATTACACTTGATTACAAAGATTGACTTAGTCTAGACAATCATTGGATCCACATATTCAGTGATCTTGTCTCTAATTCTTACAAGGTTTATCTACCAATCCTATATGCTCTCACCCACAGAATATTGGTCCAACAGAAAAAGGAGATAAAAACCACAATTTTAATTACAGTTGCTGAACATTGGACAACCATGTACATCTCCTCTACCACACATAGGACAAATAAGATCTATTTGCATGTGTTTGGCTATCTTATCCCTTGGAAGAGGAATTTCCCTCAGCATTTTCCATAGAAAAATCCTAATTTTTTTGTGTTACTTTCAACATACAAATTTGCTTCCAGAGTTCCAGTATTTCCTAAGGATATAAAGGGACAAGTTAGTTATGCTATGTGAACAGTTACTTAAAGTTTGTGACCACATCCACATTTAGTTATGCCAATCGATTATAACTATATAACAAAAGGCTTAAGGAAAAATCTATGATATCCTTTAGATACCATATTCATGTCTATATGATCCAATCAAATTGTGAGAATTTAGTTCAATGTGATATTAACATGATCATTTAATTGAGGTGGTCCATTCTGATTGAACATAGAGTATTCAAACCCTTTATTTTTCAAGGATACCATAACAATGTTTAATACTACAATGACTAATGAGAACAACTTCTACTGTTTCTCTGTAATCTTGAGCTCTCTCTGTTCTCTTTCTTCATCGGTGCTCAGATACCTTTATGGTATCATATCTTCGATCCATGTCTGCCACTACCCACTCTTCTTCATCTCAGTTTGTAACTCAAACTTTTCCAACCTCTGTTTCAATCAAACTCCATGCATGAACATAATTTCCTCGCATAAAAGTAGCAAGCGCTGGGATCAATATTCAGAGGTTTCAAACTGCAGAAGTTCATATTGGAATCAGTGGGAATGCCATAGAAATTCTTCAATGAAGAAGATCTCCTCTTGGGAAAAATCAGTGAATAGTTCACAAATTGGGAACAGCAAGATCAACATTTCCTGACTTGGTTGCTTGCTTTAATGTCCGCAAAGCTCCATACAAGGATGGTTGGATATATGACTACTTGTTTCAAATCTGGAAGAAACTTGAGGTATCTTTGCTTCTCAATCTAGAGCTTAAGTGAAACAATCAAAATTGCCGCTTAAAAATGTGAAAAATGATGGTGGAATCGATGAGTATTTATCGTCAATTAAGATATATAATCAGGGACACTCTAGCAAGTGTAGGTTCATCAATTGATAGTAAATCCGAACATATTAAAGTAATTACCGAAACGTTATCTGATCGTTATGATGTATCAATGATGTCAAGAACTAAGGCATGCACGATTCCCAAAAAAATATACCATGTTTATCCACAATCTTTGAGCATATGGAACATGTTTGGTTTAAACGCAAATGAAAAAAAAACACGGTTTCCTTGTAGATTTGGCTTCTCAATATACTTTTATATAAAGTAAGTATTTATAACTTTCATCCAACTGATTTTTAGATGGGATTTTGCAAGTTGAAAATCTAAAACAAACATAGCACTCGTCGTTCCTTCGACACACTAGTGGGCCGCTAGACAAAATAGATAAAATAGGTACATTGGTCCTATACGTTTATTTAATTTTTCATATCAGTCTCATAAGTTTTTTTTTTTTTCAAATTAGTCTCACACGTTATGTTTCGTTTTCACGTTAATCCTTTCTGTCAATTTCGATCTAACGCCGTCAAATAAAGAGTCACGTGTCGCACTAAAATCATGCCACGTCAGCTCAAAACTAACGGCGTTAGGTCGAAATTGAAGGAAAAGACTAACGTGAAAACAGAATGCAACGTGTAGAACCAATTTGAAAAAAAAAAACTTATAGGACTAATATGAAAAATTAAATAAACGTGTTGAAGCAATCAACCTATTTTACCATACAAAATACTTTCAAAATCACCTCTTTTATACTATAGGTTGAAAATGATGGGCTTTCGTTAGGAATCTTTACTTCCCTCAAATCTAGTACGTAATAAACACACCGAAAAAGACAGCTTTCTTAAGGAAATTATTGCTTGTTATCGATATATCCTTAATATATTATCGATATACTAGGAGTCCTTAATATATCTCTCTTCAAAAATGAAGTTTCTCCTTATTCCTTGCTTCTTATTTGTTATTTTTCTCTATATCAGGGTATTTATTGTCACTCACATTAACATTCTTATTTTATTAGCTTTGTATTAAATGGATTAATTTAAATTATTAGATCAAAATAAGTCAAAAATTATTTAATAAAAACCCAATAAAATAATGGGAAATGCTAATCAGTAGTTAGCGCAGTGGAAGCGGACTGTGACCTCAGATGACATTCACCTGCTATATTAGGGGTTCGAATTTTGGAGTCGTCACTTTGGGTAGGGCTTTATGGACCCGGATTCCCTGCATTCACAAATTTCACGCATTCACTCTAATCTACTGTCAGGATCTTATACATCATTTTTACATTAATATAATTATCCTACACAAGTTTAATTAATGGTTCAGATCTCCTTACAGTCAAAAAGTGACTGCAGGGGATCAATTTCCGAGCTTTATCTAACCACCCCCGACTCGAGCCTTAGTCTTATAACTTCTGTAGGATATTCGGTCAAAAAAAAAAAAGGCACTGATTAAGCAATCAAGAAAGCAAAATTTTATAAAAAAATTGTGCAATTAATGAATGGATGGGTCTGGACAACGGGCGGGTTCGGTCGCATTCGGGCCCAAACGGCCTAATCCGAACCAACCCGCCCATCCATATATATCACCCAATTTTGACCGATGGATTATTCGGATTGGTCGGGTCATGGGTTGCGGGTCGCACGGGTTGTGCAGATCGGTTAGAGCGGGTTGGCCTAATCAATTTTTTTTTGCCCAATCTTTTTTGTGATTTTTCTTCTTCTAAAACATAAAAAACCTAAAAACCTATCCTCTTCTCTGCATAGCCATCCCCCTCCCTTATTTCTCATTTTCTCACCTTTCTGCGCAACCCTCTGCCAGTCCCCCTCCCTTCCCTTCTTTCTCACCTTCTGCAACGTGGGCACCTTATAGATTTGGTTGCAGCTTCGCGGAAGAGGCTAGCGGTGTTGGTCGCAGCCGCGTCTTCTCCTTCATAAGTCACTTAGCCGCGCCTAAGGGTTGTCTCCGAGCTTCTTCTTCTCACGTCGGTCGGGTTCGGTCACCGATGGTCTGAAATTTTTGGAACCGAGCCCGACCGCCGTCAATCTCTTCAACCCTACTTTTCCAAACCGTCAACCCGAGACCTATGACAACCCGCTCGTGCTCTTATTTTCACTTTTGGGTATGCCGGGTTCGGATCGGTGTGAAATCTTTGTTCAGTCCTGTGTATGGAGGAGTGAAGTTTTTAATTTTTCAGTAAAATATTGTTATTTCTTAATTCCTTAATTAATGTCCTTAAAACACCAGTTAGCAAGATCCTAAAATAAAAGTCATAATCAAAAAAGAATAAAGGTCCAAACTGATCCTTGACAAAAAAACACGATGGCATTTTGATTCTTGAGAAATGAAAAATATCAATTTGGTCTTCAAGAATGTAAAATACGGGTCAAAATAATTTTTGACAGGGACTAAAATGTCCCTAAAATTATCCTGAAAAGAACTAATTTGACCCACATTTACATTCTTGAGGATCAAATTGTGATTTTACATTTTTCTGAGACTAAAATATCATCATATTTTTTTGTTAAGTATCGATTTGGGCATTTACTCTATAAAAAAAAAAAAAAAAAATCCTGCTTCAACGTTATTTCCTCGAGTACGTCAATTTCCTTGCCTCTAAAGTTTCTTATACTTTACGGAAAGTCTGCAAAATAACATGTACTCTCAAATAATGGAAAAATTGAAAGAGATGTACAAAAACAAATCAAAGAAAATGTATAAAAAAAAAAAAAAACGATAGACTGTATAATAAATACAACTCAAAGAAAAACTAGTGGAGAGAGAGATCGGGAGAATGCTTGATCGATTGAGGCAAAAAACAAAACACTACTACATCAATGGTGCATACCAATTAGATATTTTATAACTTGAATTATATAATTATAATTAATATTATATTGTTTTATGTATATTTAGATCCTACTTTCAAAGTAATCACCTAACTATCAAACTGTGATTGTTACGAGTGGTAAAGGATTCAGACACTATAAGTAAATGAACAGGAATTCGAATCCTGACTCTTGTATATGGAGAAAACCTGATTGAGAGGGAAGAACTCAACTTGTGTGTCCAACAGGTTTTCCGACGGAGATTAGTCGCTGCTAATGGTGGTGGATACTTCGTACCTATGTCATGATTATCAAAAAACAGGTCGATCACCTACCTTAATATGAGAAAATATACTCCTTAATTTGTGACATGCAAGAATTATTATTCAATTAGGTAAATAATGATGTTAAAATAGGATGTTACATGTCGTCACAAATGAGTTTGAATTAGTTACAGTGAGTTTTGTTTTTTCCTTGCCAATAGGTTAAACCTTAAATTATTACTTTTGTTTGGTGGTTAAGTTTTGCCAAAATTGACATTTGAAGATTACTTCGGCAGTTGGGATTTTTTAAAGTTGAATACGCCTTGATTCTTTTAAAACAAATACCGCGGAGACTAAAAAGATCATTGAAGAGCCAAAAAAAAAAGTCAATTTTTTTTTCGAAGTTATACACCTCGAATGTTGTCAATATCTGTGTAAGATTTTTCTTATTTAGTCAATACGATTACAAATGATTTTTTTTGTATTTTGACATCGGTGATTATTCTTTCTTTATCAATTACATTATATAGTTTTATCCTAATTACATAATCTTTTTTATTCAATCAATTTCGTAATTTTGAATCTCTCTCAACTTTTTCTTTTTGTTCCTTCTTTCCATGTTTTCTAACATAGAAAACAACAGAATAGTTGATCATTTTCCTTTTTTAGTAAATATAATAATTTCCCATTCCCTCCCTCCCTCTCGAACTCTTCAGTTCTTTCATCGCTTACTAATATGCGAATACCCTTTGACTAAACCGTATATGTCTTTTCTAACTGAAAAAGCATAACATAGTTGATAGATAATCGGGTTCCTTAAACATGTTGTCACGAGTTCAATTCCTGCTGTGTATGAAAAATGTTTTGTTATGAGAGACAAAACTCAATTCAATAATCTTTACATTTTGAAAGGGATTAATTTCTGACTATTGGAGGATACCTTGATGCAAAAAAAAAAAAAAAAAGGTATTTTGAATAAAATTATTCAATAAGGGGAAAAAGAATATGAGGTTTTATTAGTGCTTATCCTTTCAAGTTTTCACACCAAATTTTCATCTGTATCAAACAAGTCCAAAGCTTTCTTCTAAGTTTTTCCATTTTTTTTGCTTAATTATATTTTTGATCCCCCAAATATGATATATTCCCTAAAATTTCTCATATGTTACAATCAAGTCCTTCCATTCATCTTTCGTCCAATTGCTAATGAGTTTCGTTGACATGACAAAGTAAAAAGTACCCAGCACTTAGTGGACTGCCTATCTGGCATTTTTAAACATGCTGGTACCTAGTGGACTGTACATGTGGCAAGTTAAATTTATAAAAAAAAAAAAAAAACTTAATCCCCAAATCAAAACAACCCAAATTCCTAACCCTCAATTAAGATGTATCTAAATATTATTTGATTTAATCCATTAATATGATTCATTTAATTAAAATGATACATGATTGAATATGATATCCAAAATTATTGAATGTACCTAACAATACACCCTCTATTAATACTTAGTCTTCCCTTCTTCCCTCTCCCAGCCCCCACCCACACCCTTCTGGATTAGTGAACCAGCAACCAAGGGAAACTCCTTATTCTAAGCTCTGCCTACGCGTGATGGTGTCATGACAGATGGCGTTGGCTAGGGCGGTACCGTGATGGCTGGCGCGTGGCGATAGTGGATGACCTCCCTCCACCTCCACTCTTCTATTGTTCTCTCTTCTTTTCTTGATTGCTACCATTACTGTTTTTTTTACACAGGGCTTACGGTGGAGGCGGAGGGTGCTTCGGAGAGAAGAAAGCAAAGCGGAGCTTGCTCCATTTTGGTGGTCGTGTTTCACGGTTGAAAAGGATAATGGTTTAAGGTGGAGGCAGAGCTTTCTTTTTGTGTTTTTTGTTTATTTTTTGAGCAGCGATCATGCTTGGGACCTGTCGTTTTGCAGTGAGATTCTCTGTGGGTGGTGGCAGCTCGTCCCATGGTTGAGGAAGGTGGCGGATTTTGATTGTGAACAGAGCTAACGGATTTTGCACTTTTTTTTTAATTTTTTTTAAGTGAGCTGAGAAGGAATCCCACGCCTCGTCAGCAAGCAAGAAGGACTCCCTCATCCTCAACCGTTAAAAAATGGATGAGAAATTCGGGGGACTTAAATTACATAAATGTCACGCCTGAGATTAAAAATACACTTAAGCATTCTTTCTTTTTTTAACAAAAGGAACAAAAAAATGATCAGAGCTAATTGACTAATTCTCATTTCAAGCATGCACCATAGGAAAAAAAAAAAAAAAACCAATATATTAATAACTACAGATACATATGTAATTGAACGGGATCCACAAAACAATAAAAACTTTTAAGATAAAATATTATTACAATAAATGGTGTCTCCCTGTGTGGTAAATTCATGGCATTATGTAGCAAAAATGATGGTTGGGTCACAGCAGCACTCGTCCAAGAGGCAACAGCAACACAAAGCTGCTAAGCTGAAGATTTGGACAAAACAAGCAAACAATACAAGATTAAAAAAAGGCTTTAAAGAAGAACGGAATATCTGCTTGAATTAAAAATAAAAAACTTCATATTACTTTTTGCTTAACTGAAGAGCAAAATCCCACCCTATGCAACTACTTACTTACCATCCCTCAAGGAAACCTGGCTTTCTTTTGGGCGGTGGAGCAGCATAGTACTGTGGAGGTGCCGCCACAGGAGGCGGCCCCTGATAAGGACCTGTGTGGTGTGGGACATAACAATAACAATTTTTTAATAATAATTAACAAATACAAATTAAGAAGTGTTTCAAATTCAGGCAATGAATTATGCAGTGGACAAAAATTGATAAATTGCAGCAATTGAACAATTTTTCTTATTGCCATAAAAAAGGAGGAGAAAGGAAATTCAAAAACATCAATGATGAAGAAATAGTTTAGTATAATTTGAGGGATGAAAGATGTATATTATATGATGTATGTACGTACCTTGAGCAGGATATGGATAGCCATATTTGATCTCACTCATCTCGATCTGCTAGAAGGACCCTTTCAAAAACCAGACAGACTCAATATTTCTTGGAAGACAGAACTTGTACTTGGGTTGGAGTACTGGGTTGGACATATATGCACACAGATGCTTATAGGAAAAGGCAGAAAGAATATAACAGGTGAAGAGAATTAAGAAGAAAGATCCAGAAAAGACATTTCATTTCACACTAATTGGACGTTGTCATGTAACTTCACTGCCACGACTATATTCTATTGAAAAATACATAAAAGGGTATGAGAAAAAAGAATGTAAGAATATCATTTTATATTTTATATTTCACTTTCCTAAAGTTATCCACCACACTATCTCCTAAGAAGAATAAGAATAATCGAACAATACAATCTAAAACAAGTCCATTTTTAAGTTGTGGATTCTAGTGGAAGACTACTATTGTTTTTTAACGGAGAATGCTAACGAGTGTCCTTAAGACATGTTTAAGGAATCAAAAAAGAAAATAATGAATGAAAAAATAATATATTTAATATATTGAAAAGTGTTACACTTAATTTTTTAATACAAACTTTCCTTTTATTAATTTTTTAATCAATATATTCTTAAAGTATTTGTTAGTAAGATGCATATTTAAATAAGAAATGGAACTGCAAGAACATCTCAAAAAGTCTGGACGCCCTCTTGACAAGTGGCTTGATGGAAGGGAAAGAATACTCTTGTACAGTTTCTATTTCTTTAATTTTGAAGCTTCTTTCATTCACTTTTTTATTCAGAGTAAAGCTTGGCATGCAGTCCCATGTGAATACGAAGCTTGGATCTTAAAAGCACTCACATGATGATCCTGGAGGGCGCTGGCTATACATGGGAATGGTACCTATCATAGCATTTTAGGTTGGCAGTAGCTTTAGCCATTAAGGTCGAATATATTCCACCCACGGTTTCACACACTTTTACAACGTCTTCTAAGTTCTTAATGGGAAACTTTAGGATAACGATAGCCTAAGTGTTTATTTAGCTAGGATCTAATAAGTAATGTATACTTATTGTAATTAAACTGGATAGCTACACTAGGTGATTATTTACTCTCTTTTTTCTCGGTAACATGATTATTTAATCTTTGAAAAATATAAAAGAGCCCCTGTTTTTTTATCAAAATTGGTGACATAATGAGTTGATATTTTTATTGATGATTGGATAGATGAATGATTCCATCTACTTTAACTTATTGTACAACTACTTTTGAATTTTAGCATATTTGACTAATTTTTTTCAAATATTTTCTGATTGTGTTGCATTACTCTTAATCTTTATACAGGAGTGTCTTGATTAAAATTTTGATCGTTATATATAAGTTTCTCCTTGTAAGATCCCCAATACTAGGAAGTTTTCACATTTTGGGCTATTGGCAGGTGGCTAAAAGGTGCCGCAATTGGTTTAGCTATGGGGGAAGGAATCCGGGAGTAAATGATCCAAAAATCTATGTATATAGTATATACAACTAATCAACAAGAAAAGCCATTGGTGCACCAATGAACAATGAATTGTGGTTGTGGGGTGCTAAGTTGGGCGGATATTTTGTATTACAAAGGGACATGTTATGTGTAAACAGATAGGGGCCAATTGGCTGCACTTAAAAGAAGTTATTTGCTAGCAGGAATAGTAAGCATCTCGATCCTGGTGAGGGATGTAAGGAGAATGACGCAAGTTCGAATGCTGGTGACGATTTGTTAGGTTGCGAAAATCAAGGGTTAACTATCTGTTCTAAGCAGCCGACTGAAGATTAGTCACATAGCCGGTTCAAAGGGCCGAAGCTTGTGAAATATCCCGAATGTCACTAGACAGCCAAAAGCCCTAATTACGGTGATTCATAAAAAAAAAGTTATTTGCTTTTTCTCCTATCACATCACTTGACAGCTTTAGCGTTGGAGTGGTGGCCCTGAGCATGATTTGGTGGTGCGACCGCACAAGGCCCCATTTTTAGGGGGCACCAAATAGAGTAAATCATCATTTTGATCCCTGAAAATATGAGCTGCTGTCAGTTCAATCCTTGGAAGCAGTTAAATTATAAAAAAATCTTTCAATGTTAATTTTGTCAGTCAAGTTAGTCCCTCAATGTTAATTTCGTCAGTCAAATTAGTCCCTATGAGGGACTAACTTTACTAACGAAATTAACATTCAGGGACTTTTTCGTAATTTAACTTCTTTCAGGGACTGAACTGACAGCGCCTCACATTTTCAGGGACCAAAATGATTGTTTACTCAATTTTTTTTTACTTAGTATATATGTTTATATTAAAATACAAATTTATATAATAAAAATTTTATATAGTTAACAAATTTAGATATGAATCTTGAGGGCCCAATAGCTTTTTAAAATGCAGGGCCCAATTCTTTTAGTACTTATTTTAATATTTTTTAAAAAAAAAAGAGAATTAAGAGCCATAAAAGACTCTCAGTTTTTCCCTCACTTATGTATCTCTACCATTTTTGAGGTTTTTCCCTCACTCGCTTTAACATTTTTTTATTTAAAAGAAGTCAAAAGACACAATCTCCCTCGCCTCACTGACTCACGTCTGCGATTGCGTCTCTCTCTCTGCTCGACGCTCTGCGGCTCTGACCTCAAACCTCAGTCTCTATGCCTCACGTATCTCTATCAGTCTATTGACAGTGGTGCATTACTTCATTCACTTAATTGTGAATTTGAGATTGTTTTGGAAGAATTAGCCAATTAGAAATTTGTTATAATTCTATTGTAGTTTGTTATTGTAATCTTTTCCTTTTCTTCGGTAATATTTTGTTTCACTTGAGGTTGTATTAAAATAATTAATGGTTAGCTTTTTACACTTCTTTGTGCGTTTTTGATTATATATATATATATATATATATATATATATATATATATATATATATATATATATATCTGGCTTATAAAAAAAATAGGATACCAATTTTTCAGTTCGCATAGGACATCCAAAATCTCAGGGATGACCCTATTGGAGATCATTTGGTTTTCGACAAAATTAATGAATCCAAAAACTTGTATACTCTGTTGAAGTTAATAGTTTATGTGTAAGTGTACCCTGTGCTCAATTGATGACAACTTACTTGGAGAAAAAGTACTCTAAGATCGTCCAGGCAGAGTTTTGGCTGGGAGCCTCTGCCGATTAAGTAAGAAATTAAGGGGGTGCTTAGTGCAATAACTAGAGATTTGAGTAAATAACTATTAGCACCATCAGCTGCAGTCAGAGCATCCTTTTCAAGCTAACTACGAAATTTTGCATTTGATAATAGACAATATCTGAAAAAGGATTCTGAAACAAGAAAGAAAAATTATTTTGAACTTCAAAAAAGTGTACATGCAATACTTTTCTTTGTCTCCTATTCCTGGGTATGAAGCTGCATATAAATGCACTGCTAATTGTCTTGCATGTGGCTTTGATTATCATCATATTCTTGACATTAGTTGTTCTTCTAGTTATATTATCTTGTTTCTTTCATTGATGGAGAATTGAACAATAGGAAAACAGCCGGGAGGGAAAGAAGTCACAAATCTTTTCTTTCAAGAAGGACTACTTTAGGAATGCCGTCTTCTACGCACCCCCCAAAACGGGGTGCACCCATGCTCCCTCTTGGTGATGTGTTCTTGACATTTCGATTATCATAAAATTAGTAAAGTATTAATTGGACACCTGTTGATCAGGTTTTGCAGGGAATATTGTTATTTGCAAAAAGGGTCTCTTCCTCTCCACATCCCTGCCTCTCTTCCTCTTTCCACATGTAAAACCCGTCAAAAATGACATAAGGTTTAACTAAAAATAAATAAATAAATAAATAGAGAAGAAAGTTTCAAAATTTGTTTGGCATGTTATTAATTATTTGTAATATGAAAATATTAGTATAGTTTAAATAATAAAAAAAAAGATATTAATGTACATAAGAATACAAATAAAATTAGGTGGTTTTCAAGATAAAGATAGGGACATATTTCTCTTTCGGTCCAAGTGTTAAGTTATGAGTTAACTTAACATCATGGGCTTTTCAGTAAACGTAACGAGGTATAAATAGTTAGATAAAAGAGGATGGGCAACATTGACAACCCTAGCAGAAGAGAACAAATGATGGAGAGAAGAGGAGAAGAAGAACAAGAACAAGAACAAGAAGAGAAGAATAAAGGGGAAAAGAGAAGGAGGAGATGAAAGAGTAACAACGGCATAGAAAGGAAGAAAATAGAGACTCAAGAACATCAAAGAAGGTGAGGGGTTTAGATTTAAGGTTGGATTAATGATGTATTTTGGGGGGAAATTGGTGGTATGATAATTTGGGATTTTAGGTTATGACACTATGTGTTTTTGGCATGAAATTTGTGTTAAATCGGTTTGATATTGTTGATATATATGAGTAATGTTGTTTGGTTAGTCAAGTATGATGATATACAGAGAGTTTTGAGTTTTTCTTCATGTATTCGAGTTATTTTTGTGCATTGAAATGGTCGGATTTTTGCAGAACTCGCGTCTTCGCGATTCTACAGAAATCGCGCCAGCGCTGGGCGACAGGAACCCAGCGCTGAGCGCTAGGATGACAGAGAAGGACTAATATCCAGCGCTGAGCGCTGGAGCACCCGATAGCAAGACCTGAAAACTCGACCCCTACGCTCAGCGCCACTTTACCTGCGTTGAGCGCTAGTACCGATCAGCAAAATAATTATTTAGGCATTTGTGTTTCTCTATTCTTGCTCTTGAAGAGGTAAGAAATTACAATGAGTATAAGCAAAATAAATTAAATGTGAAGTACTATGATATCAAGGGAGGTTTATTAAAAACATGTTAGAAAAGATTATGATGAAATTGGTGATAAAAGGAAAATTGTCATGAAGTGACATGTATGTAGAGATATGAACATGGATGATTTGAATTATAAAAATTGATGAACTATACGTTAAAGTTCTTTGTGGCATAGTATGGGGTGACAAATAAGTTGATGAAATGTCGAATATATACATATGATGGGATAGTTATGACGTGCCAATAAAATGAGAGATTTGGGAGATAACATAATAATACTGCTTGAATGCTATTATAAGTAGGGTTAAGATATGTGTAATTAAGAGAAGTACAGCTGGTGTTGTCTTATAATCTTGAGTATGATTGATTAATGTGAGAATGTGTTTGAGGGTCGTGAACGACTTATTTTTTAGTTGGTGTAAAGTAATAATATCAAAGGAGAAGAACATAATTGCGGACCATTTTATAGGATGTGAGATTACGAAACACAAAGGGATGAAGAGGAATGCTTGAAAACTGGAATGAAGCCATATGATGGTGAATTAAACAAATGTAGTGGTAGGATTGTTATGTGGTACAAGTGTTTGTTTACAGTGGGATAGTCAATGTTTATATTCTTGTTAAATCTAAAAATGGTTCTTCCTTATGATTAAGTTGGTTCTTATGAAAAGAAGAGAGTATAGTTGTGAGCGTTACTGAGTAACTGTGCTAAATACGATAAGGAACGTTAGTTAAGACGGTCAATGTACACAAGTATTATGAAGAAAGTAATTAAGTGAAAATGAAGTAGATGTATATGTGAATTATTGTTGTGTTCTATGTTTATGATGGTATATGGGCAATGGCCTTTTATTCACGTGTTTATTGAGTTATGAGGATATTGTACTTTTTTGTATATTAAGTTTTAAGCTTCGAAAGCAAAACAAATGCTTATTGTGGTGAACAAGGTTTGCCGTGAAATTATTGACAAATGTCAAGGTAAGGTCTATTGACTCAACTATGTATTTGCATACGAAGCAAGTGTTGAAACTAATTGGTAAGATGCTTCTAATTTGGGAATGAAATGACTATAATATTGTCTATATGTATTTATGATTGAGATCATTATAAAATTTATTGATTACCGTTGTAACGGATATGTAAGCTGTATTGAGGCACATAGTGAAGATGTGATATTGTGAGTTGATTTGCATGAACATGCCATGCATATGAGAAGGGGTTTGGTTTTGGACATTGAGCAAGACTTGGTGTATCCGATCGGTTAGCGGACACGACCGGGGTATAAATGTGACCGCTGGAGAAGGGGACTCTAGTGAACAACCCTGGAGTTTGGAGGGATGTTGTATAATGACCGAGGTCACTTGCCGGTCAACGGTTTCGACCGGGATAGAAATGCGACCGCCGGAGTGGAAGACTCTAGTGAACAACTCCAAAGGGATACACAAGCATCTTGCCCAATGCTAATTTGACATCATGGCAAGAAATGATTAGCTATGGATGGTTTCGTACGTTGTAATTTACATATTGGCATATGGTTATATGTTATACCATTTGATGTTATGTTTTGTTTATCCCTCACTGAGTTCTGGGTCTCACTACCGCCCTTTTTGGTCCAGATTCAGATACTTCATGAAGGAAATCCTCGCACGTGTACAGTGCTTGGGTAGTTGCTACTGGTTCCTTTTGATTGGTTTTGTCATATGGGAAATCTCCTTGTTTTAGAGTTTTTAATCTCCTTATGATTTGTAAACTCTTTTGGTTTCTTTCTTTCTTTTTTTTAAAAAACTTCAGTATTTTAACTCAGGGCCGTCATGTCTTATGTTTTGTATAATCATTTACTTTGATAATTACTACTGATATGTTACATATCTTGCTATGATGTGACTTATACATTCTTGAAATGCCTTGGGAATGGAACAACGGAGTTCCATTCTGACCGGTCAGGGGCGCCTAAGTTAGGTCCTGACACCACCTCACCCACCCCCCTTTCATTTCCGGTCAAAGGCCAACCACAGTGATGCACCGTCCCACCCTTCACCTCAAACACCCAAACCCACAGAAAAAGCCGTTAGAAACGGATGAAAAATCCAGATATGGGAGAAGAAAGAACAAAGAGAGAATCGCGGGATTCCCTTGCAGCCACCAGCACCACGGAAAAGGCCGCGCATGGCGGACGGCCATGCGAGGTGCAGTGGACGACAGAGAAGCGACTCGTTGCCGCTGCAATGATGGACGACAGATCCGTGTCTCTGCGAGTTGTCTCGCGGTGGTGGGAGGAATGAGGTCGCGTTTCGCATCTGACAGCGGCGGAGTGGGCTGCGCATGGAAGCGGAAGGGAGAGGAAGTGTGAGAGGCGACCGCTACACCGCGGAGGAGGCCGCGAGCGGTGGCTGCATAACGGTGGTACAAATCATCAACATCAAACACCACCCCAAGACCAAAAGTTAGCATATTGAACTGATGCACCTCTTGCTCACTAAGATCAGATTCTGGGGCCTTGCAGAAGTGTGCAAAAACCTCAATAGCAATCAACAACTGGAATGGTGGTGGGTGCAGATCGACAAGGTGCTAGTAAGGTGGGGTGATTTTTCATTTTAGCTTCTTATTCTTCTATTCTATTTGTTTGATGAAATATTTAGGTCAGATTCTCCTCTTTACTCCGATTGTTGTTGCAATTCTGTTTCGGCTAGAGGTTTTGTGCTTCATCTTGGAGTGGGTGATTTTTGTTTTTAGGGACTCATTTGCAAATATTATAATTTGAAGAATTGTTTTGTAAATATGTGAAAACTTATTATTACAGGTAAAAAAATGGGATGTTCCATATACCCCACTCATGTTTGGTGCACCATAGAAGTCACCCTACTTTAGGAAATAAACTAAAGGCGTTTATCAATCGGCTTATTCATATCAACACCCTATATTGGAGCTCTATTGCACTACACTTCTACATCTAATACTAAAATATAAGACTTTTTGTCTAATAGCTTTAGTTCATTTGACATCAAATTCCTTTGTAGACTACTCAAACCCAATTGAATCCCGTCCCCTACTTCTCTATAACAAATAAATAAGGTTTAATTAAGTTTTTAGTCTCTGAAAAATGAATCAGTTTTGGTTTTGATCCCTGTACTTTTTTTCCATTGGTTTTGGTCCCCTGAAAGTTTCAAAACTTTGGTTTTGATCCCTGCCGTCGCTATCCATCTGTTAAGTGTTGACATGGCCAACAGACCGTCACGTCAACACTGTCATGTAGGCTATTATAATATTTTTATTATAATGTTATTATTTATTTTTTATACTTTTATTAAATGAAATTAAGGTTAAAATAGCAACATTTAGGGATATTTTTATGGTTTTCGAATACCTCCGTGGCATTAAATATTATGAAAGAATGTAAAAATTTAATATTTAATCCTACGTGACAATAAATATTATAAAATTAGCCTATATAGCAGTGCTGACGTGAAGGTCTGTTAGTCATGTCAACACATAATAGGTAGATAGTAACGACAGGAACCAAAACTTCTAAAGTTTTGGAACTTGCAGGGATCAAAACCAACTGAAAAAAAAAGTTCAGGGATCAAAATCAAAACTGACTCACTTTTCAGGAACTAAAACCAGTAAGTAAATATACAGTATTTATCATAGCACAGAGAAAGTAGGTTCAAACTTTGCAAAAGAAGGAGAAGTGTGATGACCATAGATCGATATATGGTTGAAGCAGTTCCAAATGGAAGTAGTTCCAAAAACGCTATAAGTTGATTAACTTTCAGAGTTCATGCGAAGTATTTAAAGACAAATGCAGATAGGAACTAGTTCAACTGGTGAAAACTTTTCCAATTAATTATGAGTCCTGAAATCAAATCATGTCTTCAACCATTTGCATCAGTGGAGTTTCCAGTATCCTTTTTCATCCCAATACTTACTTTCCATGATGAGATAATAAATTCTCAGAGTAAATAATCGATGTTTACCACTGTGAAAAAATGGTAGCACTAATGGTCCATCCAAAAATTCGATATTGCAACCGTTGGCTGCTAATTAAGAACGCCAACAAAAGGGAAGAGCATGGTGTGTTTTTTGCTAACCAACACGTTAACTTAAGGTCCACCATCAACTTCAAATCAATCTTTCTTTGTTTGATAAAAACAATATCAATCTTACTTTAGAAATTTCTCTTTTGGTGCGGTGGTTTATATATCTAATCTAAATAGAAAACAGAATAAAAAGCAATGCTACACGAAGACATGCACCTATGTGTCTAGCTTAAAAAGGCATGTAATCCTTCTTTAGAGTTTGCCAAAATTGGATGCTCATATTCTAAAACCAGTAGTAAATTTTAGCTCTTTCGAACAATACGAGCAAAGGCGGATATTAACAAAGAACCTTGTGTTGGCCATACAGTGTTTAAATAATGGGACAAGTGTTGGTAGTTTTTTTAAAGTGATTACATGAAGTTTCTAGAGTTTATGAAGTAGTCATGACTCGACACTCTTCTAATTATATGAAAATCCGCCACCTAGTATGAAACTATATCGGATAATTTAACCATTCACCAATTATTTTATGAGTGACTATTAGATTTCATCATAAAATCAATTGGCATTAAGTGAATGTCCAACAGGTATATAAATTGTAACCCGGGAATTGAGACGGACGACGTGAGACATCCAACACCCCTCCACAAATGTTGTGAGAACATATGATAAACCACGGAAACAAGATGGTCTCTAACACCATGTTAGAAAAATTGTGTCCAACTCCACTCCAAAAGCTAACCCATAGAGGGAGGATTGTCCTAGTTATTATAATTGATTCTTTACTCATATACTCAACCGATGCGAGATTTTCACACTTAACACACCCCTCACAGCTGACATTAAGTGAAGTTGACAGATATATAAACCGTATCCCAAGAATTGAGGCTGGTGATGTGGGACTTTTAACACTCCTTCACAAATACCTGCTAGAAAAGGCGATAAACGACAGAATCGATAGAGGCTTTGATCCAATTTTAGAATAATTGAGTTTAACTCCACTTCAAAAACTAGCTCATAGAGGGAGGATTGTCCAAATTATTATAAATGGTTCTTTGCTCATATACTCAACCGATGTGAGACTTTGACACTTAACAATAACTTTTTAGTACTTATTATAAAAGTCACATTTTTAATGACGTATGATTAGTTGATTGTATAAAAAAATTTATATCGAGAGTTAGTAACAATTAAGTCCTTCAATTATTAATAAAAAATTTTGGTACCCTATTAATATTCTATTTAAGTAATATAAATTTTTGAGAAAAGTGAGTTTATATCTCTAAGATCATCCACTTCGAATATGAATAAATGTAATTTGGCTAAAAGTATTTTCACTATTTTGTTATGAGATAGAATACACACAGCACTACTAGCACACCATAATTACAAATGTTGAGGCGGCTTGCTCGTATATAGTTTATAGGCGCATTCAGAAAAGTGAGCTGTCTAGAGGTTGAAGATGGTGGGATTAACTGTAATCTATAAGTAAAAATTAAAGAAAAAACAGTCTGTTTGGGGATTGAGAATGAGATAAAATTGGGATATCTGGCGCCATTGTTCCAGTTTTAACGGGTTGGTTCATCTGGGCGTGAATCTTTAGCCTACACGATTTGGGCCTTAGATCTATTTGAGGCTTGGAGTCTTTCTAATGGACCCCAAAGGGACTTTGTCGTTTCAGTTGGTGTCAAAGTGGGTGGGGAGAGGGAATCTCCATAATCCATAACAACCATTTCACAAAAAAAATGAAAAAATAGGGGTTAATCCTTAAATGCAGAAATACAAAATTATATACCTGAACTAAAAGGGTTTTTCTAAGATTTTAATTTTAATTCATTATCGGTGTAAAATCATTTTACTATTGTGTTTATACTTCATTTAACTAGTTTGACTGTTCTTTTTTTTTTTTTAATGAATAAAAAGGGGTTAAACCCCAACAAAAAAACAACTTAAAACCCTCTACCAAAACAAATCCCAGCCCTATCCACCATTAAGGCATTAGATAAAAATGAAGGAGCAAAATCAAAAATCTTAACATGAGAGTCTAAAGACAATCAAAACTTAGTTAAAGCATCAGCAACTTGATTGGCTTCTCAAAAAACATGGTGGCAATAAATTTGTCCTTCTCCCTTGTGCACTCCATGAATAGCCTCCACCAGAGCAAAGCATGCATTCATTCTACTACACCCATTAGACAGGAGCTCCACTGCATGATTATTATGTGAGCAAACATGAATATTTCTAAAACCCCTTCTCCATGCTATTTTCAATCCATGATATATTCCCCATAACTCAGCTTGTAATATCGAACAAGTACCCAACCTTACAGCATATCCAATTATAAAATTTCCTTGCTCGTTCCTTATCACTCCCCCACAAGCAACCTTCACCCCAAGTTGCAAGACTGACCCATCACTATTAATTGTCACCTCAAATAATGTTAACACAATTTCCTAGTTTGACTATGTTAACACATATAAAAATTATCAAACACATCAAATAATGCAGCAATATTATCATATTAAGAGCATGAGATATGGGGGAAAATATATTTTTAGGTGAATTCTTTGGTACCATCCCAGATTTGGGGGTAACATCTACCCTGCATGTGTATCCCAATTAGGTGACGACACCTCATGATACGTTAGATTAAGTGAAACACCTTACTTGAAAATAGTATCATTCTTTATTCAAAAATTTCTCTTCTTTTTATCTTTCAACTTTAGATCCCAGGAGGACTTACTTGCAAAATAAAAAGTTAAAAATAGATTTTACTCTTTCTATTTACTCATTGATCTCGGGTTCCTTGTTTGCAAAAACTAAAACTTAAACAATGGATCTCTTGTACAAATTCCAATCTTTAAGCATTTATCCCCTTCCTTCAGCCCTGACTAATAAAATGGTAAATGGATAATTAATTTATTAACCACTAGTAATTATATATATATATATAAAATATAATATAATATAATATAAAGCAAGTAGCAACCTTGATATTAGCCATATCACAAGCATTCATAGGCATTAGCTAAGGTTTACACCTGATCCGAACGACCCTTGTGGATCATTGCTCAAAGAGTTTAGATAAAATATTTGAAATAGGTAGAATTATAGTAAAGAAAGTATATACAATAATATGAAATTAAATCAGTAAATTACAATAATATGAAATTAAACCAATAAATCATGAATTCCATTAATTGGAGACTGAAATACAAGAATTTATCAACGAGGTAACATACAATAAGGATTGGGAAGCTGTAAATCAAAAGCGTTCCTTTGAAAATTGAAAATTATACTAAGATTTAAGACAAAGGGGAACTCCTTAAAGTTTAATCCTAAATTTCATTCAGAAATTCTGCTCTGCCTTGATCTTTAATGAAAGCTCCTTTAAATAGAGGGAGAGCTCCGGACTTCAAGGATTTTGTAATCCACGGACTTGAATTGGTTTGAAATCCACAGACTTAAGCCTTCCTAAAATCCACAAAGGTGAGATGACTTGACTTTTGCTTTATTGAAAACCTTTTCTTTTGTCGGTCATCTTTATTCTGTCGGGGGAAGATGCCAAAAGACTTTATCTGAAGGGGAATCCACTTTAATTATTTTGTCTAAAGGGGGATTCCTGCACAGTCGTCTTCATTTTCCAGAAAAGGGTTGCATTCCGAGTTATTTGAGGGCAAATTATCTTGCTCCTCTTCTGTACCTACAGATGAAAAAGCTGCTTTGAGCTTTTGCCTGTATTCTTCGGGGGAATTTGCTGTGATGTTCACTCTGAATGGGGTTAAATCTTGAGTTGAGCTTACAGCTTTTGATAATTTCAATGGAGTTTTTGGGGCAGTGAGCTGCTTAGTTACTCCATGCTTATTTTTCTTCCGAGAAATGAACTTATTTTCCACCACAGCATTATTGAACTTTTGCCACCAAGAGACTGTAGGAGTTGAATAAATATATTTGGGGAATGGCTCGGCCAAATGCTAATGAAACTCAGTGTTAATTTTAAATAACCAAGCGATCCCAAATTGAGCACAGAAATGCAATAGCTTGCCATATGCCGGAATTGAAGGAGTTACTTTTTTATATTCTTCATAAATTGAGAAGAGTGAATTGGGTAAAATGTCTGCAACCAACCTGTATTCCCAAAACCATTCCATAAACCAATTAGGATAACGAGGCTGGTATTTCAGAAAGATAAGATACAAAGAATGCCTAGGATTGGGTTCAAAAAGAACATATCTCCAAGCATCTTGATAATCAAAATAATTGTAAATCGAAGGATCAAATACCCTAGAAAATATTTTTGGAGTATTTGTTCCTTGATTCCAATCTTTTAGGGTGAGAACCTTTTTTATTTTGAGTTTCGAATATGCCACAACATCAGGGCTATCTGGGTTTGATTCTTGAATTATATCAACAGATCTTGAGTCTATCAGGATATACTGATAAAATCGTAAATTCTTTTTATCATATGTTGGTATCCAACCAAATCCCTTTGGCAACAGCTGATGGATAATGGCCCAAGGGTTATTTGTAGGAGGGAATTCATCTTCTAGGACCAAGTGTCTTCGACAAATTTCTCTTGCCTTTGAAAGAACCTGTTCTCTGGGGGTTTTAGAGGAGGTTAATATTGGGAAGTTATCTTGGGTTAATGGGGTGAATTTATTTGAGGTACGGGTTTGAGGTTGGGTAACTTGCTGGGACTGTGATTTGGTTATTTTTGAGGCTGATGTTCAAATGAATCAGGGGTTAATAACTTTGATTTTGATTTAAAGGAGGCGAAAGCAGAAGCCCCGCGAGCTTTGGAGCTCATTACTCTAAGTTCCCTGCAAGAATTCTCTTGTTAAAATCAGGAATAAAATTATTTTCACCTTTCAAATATTCGATTTCAAAATCAAAACAACTTAATAAACTTTGCCATCAGGCAAAAATTTGTTTTGAAACCAAATTTTGAACATCTTTTTGTGAAACGTCTTTTGCAGCTTTACAATCAATCCACAGCAAAAACGTTTTGTTTGTCAAATCATCTTGGAATTTTGTAATGCATAGTAATATAGGTAAAATCTCTTTTTTGATAGTACTATACTTTATTTGAGATTGGATCCATATGCCTGAATGAAACCTGACAATTTGCTCAGTAGTTGAATTGGCATGGACTTGGAGAAGAATGCCACCAAATCCTGCTTCTGAAGCATCTGTCTGAACAATTAATTTGCCATCTGGATGGGGAATCCCTAGACACGGAAGGGACTTAACACTGGTTTTAATTTCTTTGACTAACTGGGTTAACTCGGGTGACCAAGGCTTAGGGTTGGAGGTTTTTCTAAGCCTGGAAAACAAAGGTTTACATTTTATTCTTATTTGAGGAATAAAGTCAGACACATAATTCAAACGTCCTAGAAACCTTTGTAACTGCTTTTATCCTTTAATTCATCTGGAAATTTCTCAGCAAAGGCTATGCTTCGGCTGATGGGTGTTATTGTTCCTTGATAGATTTCATGACCTAGAAATCTGACCTTTAATTGAAACAATTTCATTTTCTTGGCAAATATCACCATGTCATTCCTTTTAATTATATTTTTGAATGTTTTTAATTGCTTAAAATGTTGATCAATTGATTTGGCAAAAATCAGCACATCATCAATGTATACAATTGCAAAATCCGAATATGGATTTAGTATATCGTTCATGATATGCTGAAATTCTGAGGGAGCTTTTTTTAATCCCATGGGCATTACGTTTCATTCGTAGTGTCCAAAAGGCACTGTAAATGCTGTTTTATATTTGTCTTCCTCTGCTAATTGAATTTGATAGAAACCTAATTTCGTATCAAACTTTGAGAAGATGATTGAATCATATAATCTCTTGATTAAATCTCTTTTATTAGGGATTGGATATCTAATCCATTGTAGAACTTTAGTTAGAGGTTTGTAATTAATTACCATTCGAGTTTTGCCTCTTTCAATTTCTGATTGATTTTGGACATAAAAAGCGGCGCAACTCCAAGGGTACTTGCTAGGCCTTATTAATCCTTTATCTAGAAATCCTTGGATTTCCTTTTTACAGTATTCAAGTGTTTCTTTATTCATTTGGATGGGCCTGACTTTGGTGGGGATTTTACTTTCATGAAACCCTTCTTCATATGGTAAGGTTACCATATAAGTTTTTCGTTGCCAGAAAGCATTTGGAACTTCAGAGCAAACTTCTTTTTCAAATTCCTTTTGTATTTTTTCAATTTTTTCTTTGATAGAGGGCTCTTGAAGTTGTTTCTCGATTTTCTTGTAAAGAATTTCCTTTTGCAAAAAGTTTATTTGATTTTCTTTTTGTTTTATTAATTCTAGAAAATTCTTTTCGTTTACATGATTTGTTTCTTTTGTTTTAATACGGTTAATGAATTCAAATAGAATTTTTTGATTATCCTTTTCATTTATTTTTCCTTTTTCATTTATTTTAATCGGATATAGTTGAGTGAGGAAAGGAGTTCCTAAAATTATTTGTTCGGTGGTGTCTTTTACTAATATAAAAGAATTAGTAAAACATTTTCCATTGTTGCAAATTTTGGCTTTTGATAATTTATAATTGATATTTAATTTTTGATTATTGGCTGTGTATAACTTTTTAATACTCTTTTTATAATATTGAGTTGGAATTAAGCCTTCTTGGATACGGTTTAAATATGCTACTGAATCGATTAAGGCAATGAAAGGTTTATGAAAAGATTTTCCAATTTTTAAATTAACTTTAACATGCCATTTTTGTTGCATGGTTTTTATTCTTAAAAAGGATTCTTTATTGCTTATCTTTTTTGCTGAAGTTTCTTCTTCGTCTGAAGAGGAATCTGAGCTGTCGTTGATTTCTTTCCGTTTTGATGAATTCTTTAAATTTTATTTCAAAGCTTGTAATTCTGTTTTTAATTGATTAACTTCTATTTTGAAACTTCTAATTTATTTGTGAAGAAAAGGGAGTGTAATTGGTTTGTCAAGGATGGATTGTGAGGATAATATCTTTTGTAGATTATATCCTTCAACCTGGTTTTTAGAAGTTTCGGTTTGTGTTAAATTTTTGTAATTTTCTAGGATTTCTATTTTTATTTGTGGGTTATCTACTTTATCTACAAGATCAAGAAGTATTTTGGCTTCTATGGTTAATAGTAGATAATTTTGTGGTCTAGATTTTCTATGTTTTGAAAGGGATGTTATCTTCTTATAACCAAATTGTTGGGAGAAGCTTCCTAATTCCTTCTTATTTGTTTTTTGCTCAAACTTAGCTTTGCCTATGTAATTTTAAATCGGTACAGAATTGTAGACCTGTCTTATTGATTATTGAGGTTATTCTTCTATACGCCAAGCTTTCTAACGGTGTTCTTGGATATTCATTAGCTATGTTATCTCGAACCTTTTGTGCAAAATTCTTTGGAAGTCCAGATATAAATCTGTCTTTCCAATATGATTGCCTACAATCGAGTCGGGTGTAAACCTTAGCTAAAAAATTATTCTTATACCATCTAAATTCTCCTAAGGTTGGACAATATAGATTATTTAAGATTTCCAGTGACCTATCAGCAAAAACTTTGGTATCGCCTATGAATGCTTGTGATATGGCTAATATCAAGGTTTCTACTTGCTTATCTACTACTACTTGCTGGTTATCAACAATTTCTACCTTTACTGTGTTTTTTATTGTCGACTTTTCTTCTTCGTTCAAATCGTAATCCCACCATCCTTTGAGATTACCGATAAATCCATTAATCAATATCTTAACAGTGTTAGCTAGGGTGTTACCCCGAGCTTGATAAGCAGTTGCTGCCATCGTCATTTCTTCAAGTTTTCGAAAAACTTGGTGATCTGCTAGACCATCAATATTCCATTCTACCATTCCTTCGCCATTATATTGAGATGCCATGTCCAATTCCATTTCTTCAAATTGAACATCAGGCAATGATGGCCTAGAATAATAGTTTATGGAAGTTGGATAACTTCTCCTGGCAAAGGGTTCATTATATCTTAATTTGTTTATTGTTTCTGGGGTGTTGCTAAATTATTCTTCTATTTTAGTAATTTCTTCCTTTTTCATCATATTTAATCTTTGCGGGGTTATTTTTAAAGCTAAAAGTCTTTTATTTATTTCTTCTAAAAGCTCATTTGATTCTTTTCCTAGGCTTTCTGAAGATATTGTGTAATTAGGAAAGTTATTGAAGTAAATTGGACCATCATGAAGATTGGTCTCAATTATTGATAATATCTTATCTTTAAATTGTGTAGGCCCGGTGTCTCTTAGGCAGAGGCAAACAGGTGTATCTATTCCTATTCGGTGTAGAGGTTTTATGGCAACTTGAATTAATCCTATATGAAGGGGTTTATATTTTTGTTTATGTTCTTTTATCATAGATAGGTTTAGAAGTTCTAAACTATCTTGAATTTTATTAACATTAATTGTATATTATGAGGTTCTTATTATGTAATCAGACCGAAACCGATCAATTAAATTGGTTTTATAAATTTTTGAGACATTTAATGTAGGAATGCTCCAGTTATTTAACTTTTGTTCTATTTCTGGCAAAATTATTTGGCGTTCATTTATTAGTGTTATTTACTTCTTCGATTGTTTGCCCAATTTCATTTATTTTCTCTTTTCCCTTTTTTGGCACAATCCTAAGAAGCTTAGACATGATAACTGAACCAATTATTCTAGTGCTTATATCGAAATACTGGGTTTCTTACCAGAACGACGAAATCACCTGGCTGACCAACGGGTTTACTGCCCTCCTTTAGGAGCCTTACGATCAAGACCACCTATACGGCTGACCAACGACGCTGAGCAAGAAACTTGGTTAGATCAATATAAGCACCAGAGCACTTGGCTCTGATACCAGAAACGGCCCTTGTGGATCATTGCTCAAAGAGTTTAGATAAAATATTTGAAATAGGTAGAATTATAGTAAAGAAAGTATACAATAATATATATATATATATATAGTCATTTTTGGTTTTATAGTTTTTGGCATTTTATCATTGAATCAAACTAGTCAACGGGGATAGAACTTAAACCTAAGTTGAATGAGATTTATATGGGAGTAAATACTCAATCTGGTCCCGAAAATTGTAGGGTCGTATTAACTTAGACCCCCACATTATCAATATTCCAAAATGATCCCTGGAATTGAAGAATGTTAATCAGATTCGTCCCTCCATTCATATTTATATGAACTATAATGTCATTAAGTTGGTAATGTCAGTGATGGATTTGAAACTAAGTGAATAATACCAAGGATACATTTGCTAACGGATCCAAATGGAGGGATGAACCTGATTAACATTTTACAATTCCAATGATCATTTCGAAATATTGATAATGTAGAGAACTAAGTTGATACGACCCTACAATTTATTTACTCATTTCTACGGTAACATGACCGATATAATATGCAACTTTATTAAAATCAGACCGGGTGGACCGAAAAAATCGTGAAGCAGCCTCCTATTCAGTTATAATTAAGTCATTTAAGTTATGTTTGGTTTACCGTTGTAAACGTACGTTTGGGTCCAAACTTATATTTGTCCCAAACAAACTCTATAGATATTTTGACCCAAACGTGTATTTACAATTTTCCACCTTAAATCATACATACACTTATTTACAAAACCGGAAATGCCATTTGAAAAGGGAAGTATAAACTTTTTGTTCGGAATTGAGGGTGGTCTTTTCCATTGGGATGCCATGAAGCCTAGCATGTTTGTATCCACGTTTGACTGCCGCAGACGTGAAAGTTACAATCAGTAGCTTTTACGTTATATATAAAAAAATTTACCAATCTGCCATTGGAGACGTCATATTGGCAAAACTGCCGCAAATCCAAACATGCTAGGAATAGGGGTTGTTTCACGATGCTGTGGCTTTGTGTGATGGTAGGGGATGGCTTTTTGCAGTGTTGGATTGATGTAGTTATAGAGGTGATGGTGCTTCTGGTTGCTGGAGCCTGGAGGAAGTGGGTGGCGCAGAACCAGCAGCAATCTCCCTCTCTCCATCTCTCTCATTTTTTACTAAAGAATAAACTCAAATTGTCAAAAAAAAGAAATAATGTTCTTAAATATTAAATGGCTAAACTTGTTATTAAAAGTGAAATTAAGTGAGCATGGAACTGAGCACCCTAAAACCTTCCAAGGCTGGAAAGGCATGTATAAACTTTTCTTTGTCCATTATTTAGTAATATGTAAATACTAATTTTGATCATTTTAAATTTTTTTATAATTTAATTATGGGTTACATTATTCAAGGAGATTGATTTTTTATAATTATAATTATAGGTAAATTATTTATAAAAATATATATAGTTAAATTTATTAAATAATATATCCGCATTATAAAAAGTTGTACATTAATACTTAATAATATATCCTCATTATAAAAAGTTGTACGTTAATACTAAAAACTTTGTTATAATATAAAAAGTTGTACATTAATACTAAATAAAAATTAAACCTAAATATTAAAAAATAAATAAATCCAGACACAAAAAATTTAAAAATGACAAGTAATTATCTTCAAAAACACTAAATGACTTTATGTAAATATCAATAGACATTGTCAATAACTTCATGTTTTACAATTTTATGTGTTGTTTTCCCCTTTTGTCATATTGCTGTTACCTTTTAACTTTCTTCTTCTCTTTAATTAAGCCCAAGCTAAAAGCAAAGGTTTGCCCAATTAACGGACCACACTGCATGTCATATTGATATTAGGCCTCTCAAAATTTTCCATGTGGCCATGTGGGTCCGCACTCTCGGTGGAGAGTGTTCCTATTATAAAATGTGCACCATCAACACTTCTACTCAAGTTTTGTTCGCAAGACATCCAAACCTTGATCATGATTACATTATCCTCTTTAGCCCATTAACATCGCAAACTTCGGCTTTACTCTTCTATATAACCTTTTCTTACACAATATGATGGTATGATTGGTATCCAATGAGCAGCAGAATTAAAGGATGATTTCGAGTCAAGTTGAAGCTCAATGCAACACTATTTTTAGGTTGGCCTAACTGAATACTCTTTTTTTTTTTTTGGCTGAGAACTGGTCTAATTGAATACAGCTTTCGAGTCTTGGCTCAAGTTACACTTTGGCTCAAAAATCATAGATAATTGTAGATTCTTTAGCATATCTAATGTGTTTTCTTCATTCGAAATGCAATACGCATTTTTTAGATTACAAATTATAATTGTAAAAAAAAATAATGTACAAATTCCTTTTCTGTGATAATCTTAATACTATGAACCATCTTTTAAGTTCTGCCCCTTGGCAAGAGCAGTTTGGTTCCGCTCCAGTCTGACTATCAGAGGCTTCAGAGCACAAAAACGCATTGAGTCATCATCCATTCTTGAATGGGTTAAAGAATGACTTAAATTTCTGACTCAACATGCAGAGGAACTGCAACACTTATTTGCATAGTTGATCATAATATCAAAGGAACTGCATAACTCTGTGTATGTTTGATTTATAGTTGAGAAATCTCCAACATATGTTTGGGGCAAAATATCTATAAAGTTCGTTTGGAACAAAAACGTATGTTTGAATTCAAACGTACGTTTGTAACGATAAACCAAACATAGCGGGCCCTGATCCTGTTGACATGTGGTAGTTATTAAAACCATTATATTTTCAACAAAGTGCTGCTGAAGGGCATGGCCTACAACATTCGATATGGAATCTAGTATAAACATAAAGCAAAATTCTACAAGCAACTTCTGAAAGAAGTCCATCTATTAAGCAGAATTCAGCATAAGCCTGGTATGGTCTGAATCAATATTGTAATTAACTTGTAAGGAACAACCTGTCCCATGTCTCTTACATTGACTTGGTTAGGGAGAATTATTGGTGATATATACTAGTTGTTATTCATTACTTTCTTGCTTGACTTAACAACTGCAATTGGGTTTGGTCTTACTCAGCCTTGACCCTTGCAAGTCTTACAGCAAGGGAAAACTTATTTGCAAACAAATTCCATGTTGATGGATTTTACATGTAATGCTGGGATAGAACTCACTGAAAGTGATAAATTTATGCATTCAAATTTTCTCTGCGAAGCTTCTTCAACTACTTCATAGGAAAAAGAAGGGCAATATTGAAATTATACAAAGTGGATGCAATTAAATGGGGTTGATTAAGTCATGAGATTAGTTAAGCAGCTGATTAGTGATATATTATATTATTTATATACACAAGAGTCAAAATATAACAACAACCCCCTACATATTTCCCACACAAATTGGCGCCACGCCGCCTCGAAGTTTGTCATCAAATAGTGACGTGTACTACTGTGAAGCCATAATGAAAGTTCAAGGAAATTTGGGATGAAAGAGACTCACCCATTTACTTAAATTCAATGGAAGATGAGGTGGGGCAATCATAGGCGTTTGATTCTCGAGAAAAGGCGGACTTGGTATATGAAAATGGAATTTGGCTTATTTAAAGTGTGAAATTATCTAGAATCCGGTTGATAAAATTAGTTGTTAGCGAATAAGTTTATAGTGGATAGCGAATAATTTATAGTGGATAGTAGATGAGGTAGCTGATAGCAGATAAATTAGCATATTTTTTGTGGAAATGTTTGGTAAAACTAACGGTTGAACTAGCTGAAAAATATAAAAGGACATAAAAGGACTTCTTCATTAATGATTTTACATAAAAAAAAAAAAGAGAGAAAAGAATAAAGATAGACTTAAATGAAGATAATAAGGATAAAAGTGAAAAGAAAAATAAAACGCTATAAGCTCATGACAGAGAAACTTACTAAACGAGACTACTTTCTTATCTGCTATAAATTATTCGCTATAAGCTCGTACAAGTGGCTTGTCAAATAGGCTCTTAAAGTGAGAAAATAAGGGTGTATCTACCTTAGATTATTTTTAGTGAGTTATGATCTCTGTCCATTTATCAAATCAATGATGAATGTATCCTTACCTTTTCATTTTAGAGGAACCAAATCGATGAAAATTCCACCTGTTATGGTTGCTATCTTTGATTTTATTCACAATGAAATAAATATGATTTTGGATGGGAACATCTAACTAAACCCTGCACACTCGTCAAATGCTGGTACTATACCGTGAAGGAAAAGGTTGCATCCATAATTATCTTGATGATCATAATATCGATGTGTGATTGCTACACTTTTGTTCCCTTGTATGCATGCCTTTTGATGCACACTCGAAGTGTTGAATAGAAGGACTCAGATGAAGACAAACTTTTTAATTTGCAGATGTAGACGCCCTTTCTGGCATTTTGTATAACTTAATCGGTTACGTTTTGCATAAACTTTGTTTTAAAAAAATATCCCGTCTGATGAATAAAAATTTAATCTCTTGAAACATGACCAAAGGTCAAATTCGGAGACCCAAGTCCTTATGCTAAAACCAACATAAATTACTACCCAAAAAAAAAAAACCAACATAAATTGGTAATTGGTCTTTAGTATAAACTTTTAATTATTTTTCACCTATTGATCAATTTGAAAAACCTCACATTATGTGAACTTTTTTTGCCTGATAATTACAAGTTAAGGTGTTAATATCTTTTCAAACATAAAAAAAAATAAAAAAAAATTAATAGAATGGCTTTGAAGAACAAGAAGAAAACAAATCCAGCAGTTATCTCTTCCCCTGCCAGGATTATATTCTTGAGTCTTTTGCATAAACTTTTTAGTTAAATGATATAAATGTTTAAATATGCGAAAACATTTCTATTTTTCCTTAAACAGTTGGGGTTCGATATAAATATATATTTTATTGGTTACAGGATTCAAATTTAACTGATGGTAAAAGATTTTGGCTTTGGATTTTTTAGATTTTGGACGACATGATATGGTTCAGTTGGAAATATGAAGAGACAACTTTTTTGAAATATAATCGCATCATCATACATGATGTATCCTTTTATAAAAAAAAAAATGTGATTGTGTCTCTCTTTAACTAATAGAATTATATCCTATTCTTCCTAAATAAACCTATGAAATAATCGAAATCCAATTTTTTTTTTATATCGTTAGAAAGTAAAGAGTTTGATATTCTATATCCTATCAAAATATGTCACCTCAATTAATTAAATTATATCAATGTCATATAAAATTAAGTTCTTACCATCTAATTAATCTATAACGACAAAAATATAATACCCAAGATATACTGTAGAATATTCAATTTTTTGAGAGAAAAGGTAACTTTTAATCCATGAGATTCAAGATTCAAATTTAAAGATAATTCAATCTCAACGTAACAAAAAACTAAAATATTATGATCAACTCTTAACAAAATCCTGAGCAGCATTAACATGATCTTAGGTCTCTGCATAAAATTTTGTTTTTTCTATAATTTCAATCGAAAATAATTTTATTGGTGCATACTTGAAAAGAGAATAAAATATTGGGAGATCAAATTCAATTATAATTATTTTTTAATAAAATTAAAACACTACTAACAGTCTACGAACTGATTAATAGCATAGAAACAAATGTAGACATGACCGTGGTATTGCGTCATCAACATTGTGCACAATAGCAAGTAAAAGCTACCGTATTATATAAATCAGATTACGAAAATAAAATAGAAAAAATAAATAAAAACATATTTAGTGTAATATACCAAAATTAATACAACCATACTTTAATCACACTGGACCTTGGGAAACCTTGTTAATAACTTTACCATCCTGACCCAACGACACCCCAGCTGTTCTGACATCAGACATGACTGCCGGAGCCATTCCGGCTGGAGCAATGCCTTGATACGGCGGCGCGTGCACCACCCCACCCGGCGCAGTATAGTAAACTTGTCTCCCACTTACGTTATCATACGCCACCTGTGCATACGCAGCGCCCGTATTATCCGGTATCCCAGGTGGCCTAACCACACCGAATCCTTCTGTATATGCGGCACCTTTAACCGGCTGAGCCGGTGCCAAATTCGACGGAGCTCCCGATGAAAACGCCGCTTTAGCGGGTGGTACGCCGCCGTACACCGGCGCATCACGGTAACCTTCAGAATGCATTCGCTGCACCGTGTAGTACCCTTGAGTGGCCGGTGGCGCCGGGGGACGCATCATCGGAGCATGATAGAATGTTCCCGGCGCCGGAATCATATAAACCGGTTGTTCCCCTCCTCCAGGAGCATTCGACGCCGTCGGCGGATAAACCTCACCGGAAACATGCTTTTCCGGCCAGTAACCAACCTGATGCGGCGCGTTACCCGGGAAATTAGACGACGGGAATTTCTCAGGCATCTTCTGAACGTAATAATCCCCGCCGGAATAATTCCCGGCGAGATTGTCTTCGCTTTTTCTCCGATACGCAGCTTGGTCGTTCTCCGCTGCAATTTGCATCTGCTGCAACTGCCTCTGAACCCCGAGCGGGTGGTTCAGGTTCGGATCCGAACCTACAACCCGATCAGGAGGGTTTACAACAGCAGCACCTCTTTGCTGGTACTCTAACACCGGCGCCACAGGTTCCGGCGCCGGATCGTGAAACTTGACCGCAGCAGGAGGAGGCGGAGGCGGAGGAACGGCGGCGCCTTTATCGAGACCGAAGAGGTAGTCGACGTTGGCGGGAGGTTGAAGCGGAGGAGAAGTGAGTTGTTGGCGATGATCAGAGGGAGGAGGAGGAGGAGGAGGAGGGGTAGAGAAGAGGAATAATCGCATGCGGGCGGGTCTAGAAGAAGGACGGTAGAGTCGATCGTACTCGTGCATCATGTGGTCGAGGTCGTCGTCGTTGGTGACGGAGATGAGAGCGTCGAGTTCCTCGCCAGGGAGCTGGTACTTGAAGTTGAGTTGATCGGGGGGACAGTCGGATAGGGATGAGAGCTTGGAAAGGAAGGAGGGGAACTTGATGTTGCGGTCGACGGCGAGGATCTTGGTGTCGCCGCCGACGTAGGAGAGCTGGTTGTCGTGAGTGCGAGGCTGGATCTTGCCGCCGTAGCTGCACATGAATTTAGGCTTGTAGTTGGGTTGTTGTTGATCGTCCCATGGCGGTGGGTTCTCGAAGTCGATCTCTCTGGAGCGTGGAGAGGACTCGCCGGAATCTGGGTAGGTCGGGTATGAATAGTTTTCCATTTTTATGCTTTTGTGTTGCCTCTGGACCACCTGCTCACAGGGCTTCTTCTATATATCTATATCTAATCAATCTATCTATCTATCTATGTGGGTTGGAGGGACGCCACTTACACTCTGAGAAAGAGAAAGGATTGGAGGAGACTTTTCGTGACCATATATACACCTTTTTTCTTCTGATTTTTGTAATTTGTAGTTTGGATATTTTTTATTCCTAGTCCTAACTTATATATCTTAATCATAATAATCAAATATCAATATTATTAGTCCCGCCACTATTAGCTATCCAGATAAACCGTATTATATAATGAGTGTGGAATACATTTAAATTTAAAGCATATTTATTTTTGGCTTTAAATTAAAATGGACTCAAACTTACATTTGAGTAAAAATAATAAATTATTGTTTTTATATTGTGTCTCGAAAAATGTAATTTTTTTTTTTGTTGAATGTTCTTTAAAAGTAAATTCAAACACACTATCAATCATGAAACAATTAGATAAATATCATTATGAATGGTATTTTGATTACTTAGGTCCATGGTTTCATAAATTTGCTTTGCAACTCCTCTCGAACTCCCACGTAAACATCATCCTTCTTTGGTTAGCTGTGAATCTTCCTCCAAGAGGGTCTAGTAACCTAAATATATTTTTACAGTCGTGGATCCTCCATGCTAGGTTCGAATAACTACTCAGATGCTATAAGCGTGTCCAGCTAAGAATATTGCTATGTCAACTTTAATTTTACTTATGTTAATAAGGGCTTGATCCATTTATTGGATTTTGCTCAGGAGGTGGACGCCGACACATCGTATCTTCTTGATGATTTAAGAGCTATTTTATGATTTATTGTCGCAACACAAGCACCTACATAGGAGTATATGATTTCTCTAACCATACATCTATTTGTTCATTCCATATTTTTGCCCACAACATAGCCAACAATTCAAGCTCAACCACAATTCTGGAGGTAAATTCATTACGAAGGGAAGATACTTACTAAAGTTGTTGATATGCTTGTCGAGAATTGAATATTACACCTGTTGAGAGATTCTATTGTATAGATGCATTCCCCAAATACATGCCAGATTGATTCTTAGTAGCAAGCTTCCTCAAATGTATGATGAATTTGTACAATGTGCAAATAGAATATTTTGAATTATTTTATCCAAATATTTACAACACAGTAATCATTTTTTATTTATATTTATATATATAATAAGTTTCTTTAATTGTTATATTTTTATATTTTTTTTTTTGAGATATTTTATATTCGAGTGATATTATTTGAACATCGTATTTGATACCATATATATTTATCTGGAGTAAGTCCCCTCTAAAGCGAGCTTTACGTAAAGTGAACAAATAAGGATGAATACATTGAATCTGATGCATTTTTGTTTAAATCAATGATGGATATAACCTTATTTGTTTACTTTACATAGATGTTCTCTTCAGAGGAACTTTTTTTTATTTATCAAATATCTTTGTTTTTTGTTTTTGATAGACAAATATTAGTGTTAATGTTAGTATTTTGTTAGTGGGTGAGATTTTGAACCATCTCCTTGCTTATCAAATCTCTTTGTCTGCTTACTTTTTATTTGCTTTATAATTTATATACACATATTTCAAAAATATGTAAAAGAAAAGAAGAAAAACATATGGTACACCTCATATATTTGAGTAAATAGCTAATTTGGTCCCTGAAACTGTAAGGCGGTATCAACTTAGTCCCTGAATTGAATGAAATAGCAAAAACGTCTCTGAAGTTGTAAAACGTTAATCAACTTGGTCCCTCCGTCAACCCCAGTTAGGTGACGCCGTTAATGACGTTGATGTGGCACGTTAAGTGCCCTGTTGGCTTCCATGTCACTGTACACGTGTGTTCCACGTCAGCTGAGTCACTTGAGACGCTAATTTCAGGGACTAAATTGATACAAGGACTAAATTGATACTAGTTCTAATTAAATTACCTAACGATCATCTTCTTTCTATTTCCTCACTGTCTTTCTACTCGCTCTCTCTCTGCTTCCTCTGTCTCGCGCTCTCTCTGCAACCCTAAACTTCAATCTTCCAAAAACATGATGATGATGGGTGGTGTTCGCCATTTACGCACTCAAGACAAGCTAAGAAAGCCACAAGTTCTTCTTGATCTGGTAGCTCTAGGGTTAATGGGGCAGAAATCAACAACCCATTTGCTATGGTTTGCAATTGTGAGAGGAGAGTTGTGTTACGAGTTTTGAGGACTCTTAGGAACCCAGATAGAGCCTTCTATGGATGTCCCTTGCCAAAGGCACCACTAAATCGCAAATGTCATTCTCCTTGCATTTTTTATTTCATTTGCAGGGACATTCAACATTCTTCCTTGCACAAGATAGAAATCGTAATATTAGTATCAAAATAGTCCCTGAGACTAGCAACTTAATATCAAACTAGTCCTTAAGTTTAAAACTTAATATCAAACTAATCCTTGTAGGTTGCAACCATACCCTTTGTGCTGAAGCCTGCACTTGTGCCGGAGCCTGCACGTTGTGCTGGTGTGTTCCCTTGACTTGATTGTGATTGTGGTTGCTAATCAAACACAACATGAACACAGAAATTAAATCAATCAGCAGCAAGGTCGGCAAACATTATGTAAAGAAATGCAAATACAACATTCAATGATCTTATCCTTGTAGTTGCACCAGTATGGTCATCAACAAGGGCAGATTGTGATAGGGATATCTCAGACACTAATTCCTCATGAGATGAATTATTCGTTTTAGGTCTTTGAGATACCCCTTGTTTCATGCAACCTTTGCTATTATGACCCTCAATACCACATCTTGAACAAGTAAAAGCAAGGTATGGCCTCTTCAGTTTGTGATCACTAGTTGGTTCCTCATTACCATCTTTTCTTCTTTGCTTTTTTGGCGTCCCTGCACTTTTTCCTTATTTTAGGAGGAACTGGCTTATCATACCCAATAGGTGTCCAATATTGCTCAGATTGAGTGAGTTGGATAAAATGTTCATAAGATGCAATGGGAAAACGAAAAACAAACCTCTGATGACAAGCTCTGTGGAGGTCGATTCGTTGCTGAGCCACCATTTCTGGTTGAAGAAGGCAATGAAGTATGGACGAGGGAAGAGGAGAAGAGTGGGAAAAAAGGGGAGGATGTAACAGCGAAAAATGAGGGTGAAAACTGAAAAGGTGAAGTTAATGTAAAAAATTGAAATTGAATTTTTATTTTCTATATGAGTATTAAACTGGTCCTAATTCAGAGGTTTAAATTGGTCCCTGACTACGTCAACATCACCTAGCCAAGCTAACAGTGCCAACAGGACATTTGACGTATCACATCAGCATTGTTAACAACGTCAGCTAACTGAGGTTGACGGAGGGGTCAAATTTATTAAAGTTTTATAATTTCGGAGATGTTTTTGCTATTTCGTTTAATATAGGAACTAAATTGATACCATCTTATCGTTTGTAGGCTATTTATTCCATATATTTGTTGAAGAAAACTTTTCCTTTATACTTAATGATGAGGCGGAGAAATACAGTTTGGGGCTGACTGTGTGCCGAGTTTGGTCATTTGAATGTTACTGGAACAAAAAGGAGGGTGAGACTATTCGGAAGAAAGTTTGTTTTCATTTTTCTTACATTTTTCATGTCATATTCATGGTAAAACATATATAGAAAAAAAATCGGTTATTATGATTTCCATTGAGAAGATGAGTTTCTACTGTATATTCAAGTTTTTTTTCTTCTTAGAATAGGTCACGGATGGACTATTTGGTTATAGTCTGTGAGGAGGGCCCCAGAGGTTATTGAATATTGAGAGTGTAAGAACTAGGAAGGGATAAGAGAGTTATCTATGTGAGTTGCCTAAGATTCCACTCAATTATAAGGCTCCCTTGGACACTTACTCCCTCCCGCCCTCCCTCCCTGCTCTCTCGTGTGTAATCGACAGCTTTGCAACTTGCATTGCGATAGTCACATGGAGGAGAATGATCTCATACTTTCTTTCTTTTTTTAATAGAAAAAAGTTTGGGTCAGGGGAAACACATCCCCTTATAAGATTAAAAAAAACTACCAACCTCAACGAGTATTTATAGTAAAAATTACGTATCGTTTGTCAATAAGGGAAACCTAAGAGTCATAACAAGTGTAAGCAGAATACTTGACCAAATATGTTAATTCCTGTTGATAAATGATTTCATTGTGAGATATAGGAGTCACCGCAATTTACATGAAAATATCCTGTAATGATATAAAAATCCTATACAGTTGGTTTGGGTAATAAATGCAGAATTTAATTAATCATAAATTATGAAATCAGTTGGTTTGATTTTTTATTATGTATTGTCAGTCTAAAGTTTTATACACTGTCAACTAATCAAAAATCATAATATGAGTGACATTTAATAGTTAGGATAAGAGTCAAACATTTTAGCTTATGTGACAGTTTCTTATTGATTATCAGTATAAAAAGTCTTTATACTGACAGTGCATACCAATTAAATTTTTGTTATAAATATGTTAAAAGTCATAGTTAGAATGATTTATAATTGGTTGATAATATAAATTTTTATATACTATCAAAGTATCAAAATTAAACTCATAAATGAAAGAAGGGATAAACTAAAGTGTTTAATTGCTAAGCACTGTCACTGTAAAGGATTTTACATTTTTAACCAATCAAAAATCATGTTATGAGTGACTTTTAAAGTAGTTAGGATACGAGTCAAAAACTTTAACTTATGTGATAATTTCCGATTGGTTAATGGTGTAAAAAAATATTTACAGACGATACATACCAATTAAATCTTAAATTAAATGTTTGTTTAGCGTTGATTAATTATTTTTAAAAGATGTCTTCTTATTATAATTTATTTTTTTTGCAACATGTTTAATTTGTTAGCTTAAAAGTTGTTGATTAGTTAGTTTTGCTATTTCTTAAAGTTATGATTTTCAGTTTTTTTTGGTGCATAATTTTAAGCTTTTTGATTATTGATTAGTCATTCCAAAAGTTGGAGATTAAAATACCTTTTCACCCGCCAAGAAATAATAATTTAAATCACTTCATATTTGTTTTTTAATTTACTACATAAAACTACTTTTCAATTAACATTTCCAAAAAATAAATTGATTCTATCATTTCAAAGAATAAAATTATATATATAATTAATTATTAGATATTTTTTTATAACTAATCGTAGCACGCACCTACAACTTGTAATTCTAAGTAAATTTTTGGTTAGATTGCTCTTTTAGCCTTTACAGTTTCACTTAGTTTTTGAAAAGGTTCCTAAAGATTACATATTTTTAATTAGGTTTCCATAATTTCAAAAAATTCTAAATAGATTTATCACAAGTTTTAGAGATTTAATTATTTTTTATATTTAGCGAGAATTTAATTACAAATTTATTTAAATATTTTAAATATAAATAATATTTTAAAATACTTAATAATATAAAGACTTAACTTTAAAATTATAAGAACCTATTTAAAAATCGAACATCGATCAAAAACTTAATTTAACATATTGCTTAGATTGACAACGGGTACTCAGATTGAAGTGCACGGATTGGCTTGCTTCTTGAAGTTTAGACCAAGCTCTAGGCATTAGATTTGTAGACTTTACACTTGTGGAGCTTGCTAGAATCACTGTTAGTGATTTAGCTGGGCTTCCATACCGCGTATGCCTTTTTCTTAATTTTCTTTTGTTGTTGGGCCTAGGCCCCGTTTATCACCCAAAGAAAACAGGGGTCAAAAACTTAATTTAACATATTTTTAAAGTTAAAGTATGAATTACTTTATAATAAAGCTATTCCAAAAAAGTTTCTATCTAAAACTTATTTTATTAACATCTAAGTTGAAAAAGGTTTTTTTTTTTGGGCAAGGTACGAAGAGGAATTCTATATTCAAAACTTTGAGGTAGATTTGCTTTTTGGTTGAATATAGGGTGTTTTAGTAAGATTAAATTTTACCTAAATAGCCATTTTTTATGATAAAAATTGTTTTTCAACAACAACTGATTAAATTGTAAATCGATTATTTTTATGAAAAAAATTGTTTTTAGAGAAGTTTGAAGTTTGAAGCTTATTTAAGAAATTGTTAGATTATTTTGAAATCAATAATGTTCTTCGCATTCACCCCTACAAAACTAACTATCAAACAAATATTATTAAGACAAAACTATTTGATTGGTCTCTTAAGTTTATTTATTTTTTCGATTTGGTCCTTTAAATTTATTTTGTGTCAAATAGATCCCATAAGTTAGGTTCGGGTAACACATTTTTCATTTTCGCTCCATTCCTTGGATTCCTTTCCTACTTGATATTTCTGAACCTAGCTGGCTTGTTGACTAGGCATCCAAACTGATGAGATTAACTTCATTAATGTTGATGGCTTCCTTCCATGGCATCCAAGAAGAAGCATTCTGAAGGTATTGGCCTTGAAAGAATCCAAAGCAAAAGTTTGATTCAGCTGGTGTGAAACTAATTTGCAGTGGGTGTTGCTCCTTCCTATAAAGCCTTTATCCTTGCTGAATGAGTAGTTTCTTTATCCTGCTCTCCCATTTCAACGTTTTCCTAGCAAACTAGGTGCCTTAACAAAAATAAAAAAAAAGGGGCTAAAATCATTTTCTGTTGGAGCTAATTTTAGACAATCATTAGAGGACTCGCCATTTGTGTTGCAAATTAGCTCGTGGATAGCAGTAACAATGGTCATTTTTATCTTGATCGGCCATAGAAGATTTTTCTATGTCTGAAGATTTTTCTCTTAAGTTACTTCTTCAACGTCCTCCATTTCTTCATTGTATGCACAACAACACGATACCTTCGGATTGGACGCCATGGAAGGAAGCTACCACCATCCACCTCCAACAGCTTCACCAACCTCATTCCTCTTCTATGTTTCAAGACCGCACATCTCTCCTTGTTTCTCTGTCTTTGGGTTTCTCTCTCATTTCACCATTGTTGTCTCTCCTACAAGGTACTTCACCTCCATTAATGGGGTTAACATTAATGGAGTTAACAGATCTGGGTAAGGGAGAATATGAACCATTTTTAATTTATTAATTTAATATTTTTTAGAATTTTTTTTTCCTGTTTGGATGGCCTGGCAGCAAGCCAACTAGGTTAAGAAATGCAATGTAGGAGAGGAATTGAAGGAATGGAGCGAAAGGGAAAAAATTGTTATCCGAACCTAACTTATGGGACCTATTTGACACAAAATAAACTTCGGGGATCAAATCAGAAAAATAAATACATATTATTAAATTATACAAATAACTTCATATTCTTTGTTATAATTTATTATATAAAAGTGATTTTTTTTACACAACCAAACGAAATAGATTATTTTAAAATCGCTTTTTGACGACTTCGGATTGATGTTTGAGTAAGGTAGATGTAAACTATGCTTTATAGCCATGATTGTAGGGAAAAAGATTGGGAACCATGAACTTTAGGTCATCATTTAAGGAGGATGAAGAAAACCCATACATCTCCAATGATAACAATTAGGTCACAAACCACTTAGTACGTCCAGTTATGGAGTTAACGGACACAGTTAATAAAGTTGAATGAAGAGTACCACTTAGATTAATATTATTAACATTGGTAAATATATAAGACTAATTTGTTATAAAAAAATGTTAAAGGAACAAATTGAACCAAACAAATAATTTATAGGACCAAAAGTTTAATTTTGTCTAAATAGAAAGATCTGTTGAGTATACGTCAAAAAGTCTTGTAACTAATGGGTATATGTAGGAAGAATGATTTTGCTTCCAAGTCCAATAGAGATAAATGGTGAGAGAGAAGAGAGAACGGTTGTTAGTAGTAGCAGAGGGGAGGTGACCAACCAGCAGGAGGTTTGAAAAAATAAAGTGGTTTGCTTTGCTTGCGTGCAGTTATTAAACAATAATGAATGAATGATATAGGATGGAATTAAAGAGGTAAACGGCAGGGCCGGAGGCACCTTATTACACCATTTTTTTGACTTTTCAGAAATGGAGGTTCCATTATTATAATTTTAAATATATAAAAATATTTATTATATATTATTTTTTTTTTTTTGTGTGTTTTATACGTCTAAAATTATTATAGTAGCAATGAAGAGATCCTACTCTCGTATTAATAGATGCATTGTCCGCTCTTCTCAATGTCAGCCAACGACTTTTTGCTCCACTCGCAGTCCCTCCCAACAACCAAACTTTCTCTTCTAACTCCCAGCCAGCTAGCCAGGTTCATTTGAACTTGCAATTTCCTTCTCGCTCTTCCATTTTCTTCTTTCTAATTCGATTTTTTGTTCTTTGTTTTATCATTCCGTTTTGCAATTCAGATAGGAAAAGAGTTATTAAGTGAAGAATGGGGAAGAAGCGTGTAATGGTGCCCGCCAAGGTTGTTGACTTCTCCTCCGTCAAATACGAACCTGAAATTATCCAAGGTCTTCTTCTCCTCCTCCTCTTCTGTTAACTCCATTCTATTCTATTGTTTTCCACTTTCTACTAACTAACTAACTAATATCTGTTTTGCAGCTCCGCATGTGACTGGCTTTTTGTTTAGATTGTTGGTGAGGATAATTGAAGCTCCGCTCATAGGCCCTCTCATTGTTTCTGCTTTGAAGAAGGAAAATAAAATTGATGAGGTCTCTCCCTCTTCTCTTTTTGTGTTTTTCGTTGCTTAAATTGTTGAGAATCATGGTTCAGATGAGAGGAAGGAGATGAAGTTGAGAGAAATTGTGAAAATGTATATTGATCAAATGGTAAAAGTAAGAATTACAATGTGTAATCAAGGCTTATATAGCCAACTAAACCAATTAAACCAACTAACAACTATAACTAACTCTAACTAATTCTAACAAATCTAACTATTCGTAACAGCCCCCCGCAAGCTGGAAGTGCGGATCAGCACTAACAGCTTGGGATCAACACAATCAAAAGGAAATACAATGAAAAATGCCGGAAATACATCGGCGGAAAAATACATCAGAAGCTGAAATCATGAGAACCACCAATGTGAAAGCTTAACCAAGAAGCAGAAGCCACAACTCTAAGGTTTAACCACTTAACACAGATGGTCTTCAAAGAGAACAAAGCACAAACACATGGTGACCACTCATACAAGCCTCAATCAGAGAATAATGTAACAATGTGCTCATCAAAGTAATCAAAAGTGCACAAGCAGATCAGAATCAAGTCATCAAAGAAGCACTTTAACAAACACATTGTATACATGCCTCCATTCACTAAACACCATCGACATCATCTGAGGCAAAATAAAAAATAGGCCACCACAACAATAGAAGCAACATACCAAATGTGCCAAAGAATCAATAACAATGCCAGCCAGAAGGTTCACCGCACATCAGCAATGGAAGGTGAAGACGAAGACGACAAGATCATCGAATCTCCGATTCTCTGGCATCGGGCTCTGAGAAACAAAGTTGGTGGTACGATCGAGTCTCCGGCAAGGTCGCACTCGCCGCCGTCGTGGTATCTGACGCACGATTTCGTCGTCGGTAACCTAGATCCAAAAAAAAACAGCAAGAACAGAGCAACAAAGATTCCCGAACGGAGTAGAGTATCTGCAATAGATCAGCGCAGAGGAAGATGCAAAATAATGTCTCCATTGAGAGCCACCATCGGAGCATCGGCACCATCGGAACGAAATGGCACCACCGAGGAAACAGGACCGAGAAACAGATCGGCGCCGGAAAACGCCATATACCAGAGCTGAATCGCAGAAGAAACCAAAAGAGAAATGGAGATGCAAAGATCCAAAGAAAATGAAGATGCGAAGAACAGAGTGAAATCAAGAAAGAAATTGCAAAGAGAAAAAAAAGAAGAGAGCAAAGTATCTGAAAGATTTTCTTGAAAAAGGAAGAAGAAAAGAATAGGAAAGGAAAGGAAAAGAAAATAAGAAACAGAAAAGAAAGGGTGCAACGGAAGATTCAAGGTGGGTGGAATGGCTCTGATACCATGTTGAGAATCATGGTTCAGATGAGAGGAAGGAGATGAAGTTGAGAGAAATTGTGAAAATGTATATTGATCAAATGGTAAAAGTAAGAATTACAATGTGTAATCAAGGCTTATATAGCCAACTAAACCAATTAAACCAACTAACAACTATAACTAACTCTAACTAATTCTAACAAATCTAACTATTCGTAACATAAATCACACTGACAAACTGAATTCACTACTGTTTGTTTGTTTGTTTGTTATCAACAGTTATTGCGGAACACCGTGATACCCGAGGACCCTATGTTTAAACCTGAATATCCTCCTCAAGGTTACTTCTTCTCCTTGTTTCTGAATTGCATTGCACGTTTCCTTATATGTTCGGTTTACCTAAATTAGAATGGGAGGGGAAAGATGAAATTAGCCGAGAAAGAGAGAGAGAGATAATGGAAACTAGTAATCGTGTCCAATTATTTGCATTGCATTCAAAGACTATATAAACCTGATGTCTGTAACATAAATTCAGAAATGGAACCTAGTGTTGTTGTACTCGATGAAGATGGGAGACCTGAAGATCGAGTTGAATCTGCCTTGAAGTGTCTTCCACATTATGATCCTGCTGAATTTTGGGAAAATTCATCTGCGCCCTTTCACTACTGGAAAATACGTGACTATGCTTATGCTTATCGATCTAGAAATGTAACCCCATCTATGGTAAGTAGCATTCAGTTGATAGGGACTCTTGAATATAGAATTCTCTTTATTCTTAACCAAATTGTAAAATGAAGCGATTTCACTTTAAAAACAGGTTGCTGAACATATCATCTCAGTTATAGAGGAGAATGGCAGAAATAAACCTCCAGCACCACTATTGATATCCTTTGATGCTGCAGAAGTCCGGAAGCAGGCAGCAGCATCTACTCAGAGGTTTGAAGCAGGTAATCCCGTATGATTCAAATGCCTAGATAGATATTGCAGTGTAAATGTAAATCTTTCATACATGATTATGTTGAAATATGGTAGGAATATACGTCAACAATTATCCAAGTTACACTATTGGACTTCAATTATGTAGGAAATCCATTATCGATGTTGGATGGGATTTTCATGGCCATCAAAGATGACATAGACTGCTATCCCCATCCTTCTAAGGGTAAGTAAATTTTAATATCTTAGTTGGTGTGAGTTATTAAAAATGTTCAATTATCTTTCTGTCATGACAGGTGCAACTACATGGATGCATGAGGTACGCACTGTTAAGGAAGATGCTGTCTGTGTGTCAAGGCTGCGTAGCTGTGGTATCATATTCATAGGGAAGGCAAATATGCATGAGTGTGGCATGGGTACAACAGGAAATAATCCTAATTATGGGTAAGCTTATTTATAGATTATTGATATAAATATTAACGTCACTATCAACATAAAAAATGAACTTTTGGCATGGAGAAATGAAAGTTTATCTGTGCGTCCTTTACCGGATACCTATTCAGGATTTAAACTTAGCCCACTCATCCTTCTTTCAAATTAGGAGACACTTGAGAGACTTGAGAGACTAGATAGAATTTAGGCAAAGAGATTTGTGAAATGCTTGAGTGAATAGCACTCGGCAGGTTGAATATTTATACACACTAGGAGATAATTTCAACTTATGTTTACAACACAAAAAATAAGAGTGTTGCTACTTTCTAAGTACATGAATGATACTATCCATGTACATGAACCTACAAATACATGAACCAGATAATTAAATACTGCTATTCCAACAGAGACAAGGTAATCAAGTAAAGATGTTAACTAATGCGTCCTCATTTTCATTACCTATATATTCACTTTGCTCTGTTATCATCCAGTTGATTACAATCTTAGAAAACCATTATAAAGTTACCAAATGTTATATGTCAATTACTTGTTTGAGTTGTGTCAAAAGCTTCAGAAAATTCAAGGAAACTTTTCCGCTGTTAATTGCTACGAATCTTATATACTCTTGAACAATGTGTTGGTTTGCTTATGGTGTTCTTATGTTCTTCATCAAAATCTACCTACATCAATAATTCAACTGAACTTTCTTGAGTTACAGAACTACAAGAAATCCTCATGCACCTGATAGGTATACTGGTGGATCTTCTTCAGGTCCAGCTGCACTTGTTGCTTCTGGACTATGTTCTGCTGCACTGGGAACTGATGGTGGAGGTTGTGCTGATATAATGTGCCAAACTATCCCCCTCCCCCCCCAATTTTTCTACGTACTGATTCTATTTTAAAAAAAATTGGAGAATGGCAGGTTCAATCCGTATTCCTTCTTCCCTTTGCGGTGTGGTGGGATTGAAGACAAATTATGGGCGGACAAGCATGGAGGGGTAATTTCTCACACTATATGACCAAGCAATTTTTTGACCCTATATCATTTGGGGTCTGGACTTATTTTCTATTGTGGCTTTGAATTTTATAAGTAAGTGTTATTGCTTAACAATCACATTAAAGACAAGAATCAGAGAAGTTTTGTAAAGGAGGAAGAAAGGTGGGGTAGAAAACTTAATTGATGCCAAATTGCAGAAAGCTTGTTGCATTAGACCTTGAATATATGGGTCAAGTACCACTTGACTACGAGTGCCAGTACTCAGTAATTAAATTTCTTAGGATGAAAATGCTTCTTGTGACATGGCATTGGTTGGATAAATAGGTTACTTTATCAGTTTATCTAAAAGACTAAAACCTAGAAGTGACTGAAGGATACCAATTATTTGAGCTTAGAAGACAATGGCCCTTATTATAGGGGAAACAGTCTGGTCTTTTTTTTTCTGGTGAAGAAACTTTTTTAACTTTTTTTGGTTCTGATTTTTCTTTCTTTTTGGTGCGGCCTTTTATTGGAAGGCATTATGATGGAACACATCTCTTGAGTATCTTTCAATTTTGTTTCACATTCTTCACTATTGTACTAGGCATTGCTGGAGTATAGTTGTTGAGCGTTTTTGTGACTGTTGGTTCTAGTTAGAGGGTTAGCAAAATTCTTTCTATTGTATGGTAAATATGCAGGATGCATTTTCTCGTTACACTTACAATCTTACACAAAAAATTGTATATAACCATGTTATCTGTTCTATTAGAAACAAGTTTATAGTTTAGCAAATTTCACAGAGAAACATGTCTGAATAGTACTTGTATGAAATCTCCAGGAATTGTGACTATTATTTGTTATGTACCAGAGTTTGTAATATTCAAATGGTTATAGTTTTGAAAAGTTATACTTATATATCAATGATATGTTTACTTGTATCAGAAAAGACTTACATAGTGTTTGACTAGCTAAATTTATTATTTTTGGAGGATACATACATTTTTTTATTTGGCTTATATTTGCAGGTCATTATGTGATTCTGGGACAGTGGAAATTATTGGACCCATTGCTTCAACAGTGGAGGATGTCTTGATAGTGTATGCAATCCATATTTCTCTCTTTCACTTTCAGTCTTCCTTTTTTACTAATTCTTCCATTTTACTTGCATGTTCTCTACTTTACCTTACTCAGAGACAAACCAATTTTTCATCATTCTTCCGTGAACAGGAAGTTTCTTTTTTAATTTGACTCACCCAGATTTGTTCTAGTTCTTATTTTAGCCTACTTTCATTCTTAATTTGTTAGTTTTGGAATTGCTCCTACTTCTGTTATTTTACATGCTAAAAGTCTAGTCTAGGCAAGTGTCTTCTCCAAATTATATCTTTCATTGTTAGATAATGCCCGATTTTTTTTAAAATTCTTGATGTGCAAGTATGATTCTTATATATGTAGAAGTTTTATCTGGGATTTTCACTAAAGGTGAAGAGTTGATATGGTAATATGCTAATCATAATCATAGAGACAGTCACAACCGAAATAAATTAACACTCAAATTAATACAGTAATGAAAACTAAATTAGTTATCAGCTTTAATTCATGTGCAATGCCTAACGTCAAAACTGACATCCTTTCTACCATCTTCATGATTTGCACCTCACACTTTCTTTTGCATATTTACTTTTTTGTAACTTTTTGAAATTCTCACTTAGGGGGAAAGTTTCCTTTGCTAATCATTCTCCCATCATAGTTATCGCTTGAGACGCAATGCTGTTTCCGATACAGATTGTGCATTGGAAGTTCTCCTATAATTTTCTTCAATGCTTGGCTCATGAGAGCGTCCCAAACTTCAGTGCCCTTTACCGGCCCTAAAATTGAACATATACATGATTTCATGAGTACATGTACATTTCTGCAGTTTTACTTTTTTTAGTACAGCAATTCAATTGTTGATCTCAATTACTAAAACCTGGGTCATAATGGCTTGCTTCTTGAATATATATAACAGGTCTTTCTTTTACTAATAATTCAGGTATGCAGCAATGTTGGGTTCATCACCTGCAAACAGAATCAGTTTGAAACCGGTAATCTCTTCAGTTGATATTCTTAGTAATAATTATGAAAAGCTTGAGACTGAATATTAAAATGTTGATAAGTAGATACCATGAACTACTTGTACATAAAGGAAAAGCAGGCAGTCTTACAGTTAGTTCAAATTAATTGTGGTGGATGGCTACCATATCATCTAAATAAAATTGGGGGAGTAGGAAAAAACATATAACATTTTCACCTATCACTGTAATGATTGAGCTGCCCCACCTAGTGGGAAAAGACTTTGGTTGTTGTTATTGTACTATAATGATTGAGCTTATGAGAGATTGAACTCCTGGGCTTTCTTAGAATGTTCGTTTGATCAGAGTCCTTTGATTTTAGATTTTTAAATCTTTCTTTTGAAGTTCTTTAATACATAATTGTATTTTATACCTTTGTTGTTGCCTTTTATTAATATTACCATTTTATTTAAAACAAATTTATCTATTATAAAGCATCTTAAAGTAACATAGCTTTTATAGAGGCTTCTATATTTAATTTTAAGGAGCATTTAGTACTCTTGCACTTTCATACTAAGATCCCCTTAATCAAATAGCATGCTGTAGACACAGCATCTGCCCAGAAATGCTTGAGAACTTTCTCGTGCAACTAAAGAGTTCATGCTACTTCCATAATATGTCCGTTCTTTCGGTCTCCCACCCTATTCTGTTGGCAAGTTACTGCACAAATCAGCGACTCTTTTAGACATCTAATGCAAAGCTATGGGTATATGACAAAGACAAACACCAACTCTTCTTATTCTATATTCTATTCTCTGTAGTCTATTACAAAACACTACAATTCTTCTTAAGTAAGTATGATGTTCATATATCTCTGTTTCTTGCAGTCACCACCATGTTTGCCAACTCTGTCATTCTATGATGATTCAAATGCTTTGGGATCATTAAAAATAGGAAAGTACACCCCGGTAACTCCTTATCCTTTATGCCTATATTTTATGGCAGTCCAATATACATAGTTTTCTAAATAATATATTTATTCTTGTGAAGTGGTTTAATGATGTCCATTCAACTGAAGTCTCTAATAAATGTGAAGATGCTCTTGATCTGTTGTCAAAGGCCCATGGTTGTGAAGTAAGTTCATCATACTATCATGCACTTTATTTCTACTTTAGCGTGATAGATTCAAACAATGCTAAGTAGTATACATTTCTCATATATTTGAAGATTAGAGAGGTTGTTATACCAGAGCTTCATGAGATGAGAACTGCTCATCTGGTTTCCATCGGCTCTGAATGCTTATGTTCACTGAATCCTGATTGTGAAGACGGGTATGTTTGAGTATATCGAAACTTAACACTGGTAATTTCATTTTGTAGTCTAACTGCAACAGGGAAATATATTTGTAAAATACTAAAATGGAATCCTTCTCATCTGTTTTTGAAAGTATTTAATATTAGTGGCTATCATTGTCTGGCAATTTATGAGAAATTTATGGTGGTTTAATATACTTTCTTTCTTTCACAGGAAAGGTGTAAAATTGACATATGATACTCGTACAAGTCTGGCACTTTTTCGGTCATTTACAGCAGCAGATTATGTTGCAGCCCAATGTATTAGGTGAGACAAAAGAGTTTATAACAAATATACCAAATTTACATCCCTTTTATTTAAACTTCTTTTACTTGATGACCTTGGAAAATCATATGATACATATTTTAGAAATAATTACTGCTGCAGATTATCTAATGTAAACCGTATAAAAAATAAATGATTTTGTATGTAGCTGCTAAGTTTTATTTATATGTTTCAGACGAAGGATCATGCATTACCACATGGAGATTTTTAAGAAAGTGGATGTCATTGTGACTCCAACAACCGGGTATGTATTTATAGTGAACAACTGTCGGAGCCTTATACTGTGACAAAATTTTCAATTTGACCTAATGTGGATATACTTTCGTTTATGATAATTTGATAGGATTAGAAATTGGTTTTTACCTTCTGAATAACAATATATATGTTTTCAGTAGTTTATTGGTATTATTAAGATTAACCTGTTATCATTATAGCATCAGAAATATTTTACTCATGCTCCTTCGATTCAAGAAAGAAAAAAGATTAAAAGAAAAACTGATCTTATGAGTCATGATTTGTGTTTGGTCACTTCTAATAGCAGCACCTTTTGTTTGTTATATTTGTGGATAATTTTGGAGAGGGTGGGATTGAAATCGAGTGGCATTGATATGAAAACATACGATTATGAAATCCAATCACGTCTTATTTTGGAAGTAAGGTTTTGTTGTTGATTCTGGAATAATTGATATTGAGAACTCAGCTTAACTGCTTTTATTTGTAACAGCATGACAGCACCCAAAATACCTCCTAGTGCTCTTGAAAGTGGTGAGACAGATATGCAGACTACAGGTGATTGGCATTAAGTTGTAGCTTGAAGATATTTTTCTTCCTAAATAATTTGCAGTTGCAACATAATAATTAACATTGCATATGATTACCTATTATCATTACTCTTCCACTGATAATATAAACAGACGAGTATAAACCTACAAGGTTATTGAAACTGAGAGAGATGAGAAAAATGGAATTGATTTGTGTGTTACAATGATCTGAACTTATACATCAATGCTGAGTCATCACGAGACAAGTGAACTTCATGTCTGTTGATGTAAGATGAGTTAATTGTCTCTGGACTTGTTGGTCAACAGAAGAGCCAAGTAATAGTTTGTTCAAGTGTCATAATGTTGGTGGCAATTATTTATACCGAACATGTGATATTTCATTCAATCCTTAGCACAACACATCGTGGAAATTTTCAGGTTGGATCATTGGATGTGTTTTACGAGACTATGGCATCTTGACCTATTTACTTTGGAATCTGATAATTCATGACAAGTCTTATATGTACCCGGCAACGGCGCCAACAACCCTAAATAAATGATTTCGACAACTCACTACATTTATTTAATATCTTGGCACTTGCCATATATGTTATTGTTAGATACTTAAGCATCTGTTAGCATAATTTTCTAGCAGCTATCATTCATAACTGTCTAGCTGACAGTTAACTGAATGTTAATTGTAAAGTGAGTATAGTTAAATATAAATAAGAGGGAAGGGTCTGTTGAGAGATCAGGTGGATTTTGAGGCGAAATTTGGAGAGTGGGAGAGTAGGATCTCGAATATGTTGATACAATGATGAACCACAAACCTGAACATGAATAATCAGGTTGAGTCGCGGACTATGTCGCTCTCTTTAAGACGTTTCACGACTCTGGCCAATATTGTGCAACAGTGTATAGCCTCGACGTCCCTAGGATAAAACCGCCCACCAATCCGTATCTAGGTACTCTCTGCATAGAAAGAGAACCCAACAAACAACATCCACAAAAACTAATACTGCCCGGAAACTGAAAGGGGATTAAGAGAATTTTAGAATCAAAGTTTATGAATTCAGATATATCTCTTCTAATTCTCATAAACTCATTTGTAAAAAAAAGCCAACGTTTTAATGTTATTAAAATACATTAAAAGTTTAAAACTAAAAGAAACATTGAACAATGAGTCAAAAACAACGATTAGAAACGTGTACATCGATGTACTCAAATATTTCCAGATTGAAAAGAGGTTGTACATCAATATACAATATTAGTGCATCAATGTACTAAAAGGTTTTTAGCTAATCATACAACAGAATATCCTACAGGTTTTATCTTTGTATCTTTGTTCTGTTATCACACTGAAACAGAGCCACCTAATAAAATAAATACTTTCTACACATTCTTTCTCATTTCTTGGTCTAGTTCTATTAGTTAACTTGAAGCTTGTTTCTCAGCTTACCTTATGCGGTTCATTATTGCTGCAAATCTTCTGGGACTCCCTGCCATTTCTGTCCCGGTGAGTGAGAGTGAAATAAATCACTGAAGTGTACTTTCAGTTGCATGAGACTAATACTCATTTGACCAATATGTTCCATTCATAGGTCGGGTACGATAAAGAAGGACTTCCAATAGGTTTGCAAGTAATAGGTCGACCATGGGCAGAAGCTACAATTCTGCGTATAGCATCTGCAGTGGAGGTACGTATATTATCATTTGCATAAACAGAAAAAAGTGCTAATACTGTCAAGGCCTCCTCCACAGTCTATATGGATATATGAATTATTTTGTCTTCTTATCTATTGTTTTTTTGGGTAAACGTTCTATCTAATTTATTCAGAAACTCTGCGGTGAGGCAAAGAAAAGGCCTGTCTCATACTATGATGTTCTGAAGGCAAACTGAAGCTACGATATTCTTGCTGGTTATGGTTTATCAGTGGCAGCATTTGCTGTGTGCTTGGCAATCGATATCCATTTAGTAAATCCTGCATGTTTCATCCTCGGGGCATCTCATTTCTCAAAAGGATAGCTTGGAAAGTTTTAGGAAATAATTTCTGCAGACAAAAGTTGTAATAATTTAACAATAAATAAAAATTATTTTGAAATATACACGAAAATCATGGATGAAAGTAAATTGTGCACATCATCAAGGTGCAGAAAGGGAGCTTCTTTTTATAAGAACTTCAAAAATAAAATCATTTGAGACATTGTATAGCGTTCCTCTTGAAAACTATACAGTATTGTTAAACACTGAAAAGGATTTCATATTTGACGGGGTTCCCCTACTACTGTTAAGTGATATGCAGAGTAATAATATTTTTAATGTGTTTAAATTTAATCTACTATACGTGCAAGATGTTTAAAATTGTTAATAAATATGAATATCATGCCATGTAAATTGCGGCTTTTTTACCACCTTAGTGTATTTTGATTGGAAAAATATGGAAGTAGTGTAAATTTTATAAAAATAACATGATTAGGGTAAGTCGTAATGGAGAAGTACGATTTACACATCAAAGTCGTACATCTAATACACGACTTTGCTTTATATTGTTTAAATTAAAAAAAAAATCCTAATTGCACTGAAGTCGTGGATACAACCCACGACTAACTCACTTTTTTTATAAAAGTTACGCAAGTCGTAGGTGAGACCTAAGACTCCAATATTTTTAATTTCATGGATGTCGTACTTCCCATATATGACTTCCTCAAAAAAAAATTTGGAAAAACAAAAGTCGTATTCTACCTCTACCACTTCAGTGTAATTAAGATTTTTTTTTTTTTAATTTAAACAATATAAAATAAAGTCGTGTATTAGATGTACGACTTTGGTGTGTAAGTCGTGCATCTCCATCACGACTTACCTCAATCACGTTATTTTTATAAAATTTACACTACTTCTGTATTTCTCCAACTAAATTACACTACTTTCGTAAAAATCCCTATAAATTGCAATAACTAAGGTTCGTAAATGTTACCACACTCAAGGCATCTGATTTCTCCACAAGGAGATACTTTAAGGAATACAACAACCAAACATTGTCCTATTAGGTGGGAGTTATGTTCTATCATAAATTATATCTATATACATATCATTTATATCTAAATCTTCTTAATCATCTATAAATTTTTTTGATCTCTACCATCTGATCTACTTTACTTAGCGAGACTTTTACAGGTCTTCTCCACACATCCAAACCACTTAAGACGAAAATTCTACCATCTTTTCGATAATAAATGCTATCTCAATTTTTTCTTTAATGATTCAATTCAAATATTATTTTTTCTAATATGTCCACTCATCCAATACTACAGTATTGTCTCTAATATATTGAGTTTATTCTCTTTTTGGTTTTATATCACCTGACATTCAATCACACATAATATCATGTCTTATAGCTGTGCGGTAAAATTTATCCTTAGGCCAGAGTGATACTTTTCTGTCATAGATAACGCTATAAGCACTCCTTTATTCCATCCATCCAATTTGAATCCTATTGTTTACATCTCCCTCTATCTCAATGTCAATTTGTATAATAGACCCAAAATACTTAAACCGTATAACTTATGAGAATGAGAATCTTCTGTCCCATTTTGATATATCACATCATGTCTCACCCAATAATATCTTGCCATGTAATTTAAAATTTTATTTAATATTAAAAAAATAAAATACATAACAAGATATTATTGGTTGGGACACGATGTAGTACACCAGGAGATCCTCATCCAATTTATGATATGGTATGATCTCCAATTTTCATCTCTAAGCTAGGATTAACCTCTCGCTACACTTACATATCATGTACTTCATCTTATTTCTACTTAAACGAAAATCATGTGCTTCCAAAGTTTGTCTCCATCTTTCTAATTTCCTATTTATTTCCTCAATCGACTTTTTCATTAGGACTATAACAGATATTCCAAATAAAATATTTCCTGCAGACAATGATAATTATAACAGTTTCTAGACGAGCAGCATAATTTGTAAATAAGCATGTTAGACTTCCCGAGAGTCACGATGAAAATATCTATAAAACCCTATGTCTCAGCGTTCTCGTCCGCAACATCACTTGGGAGGTCCATCCCTGAAGGTATCTTTCCTGGATAATTAGTGGTTGATGCATCCAATCCTGTCACACTAGAGGATAAAGGTAGATCATAAAAATCTTGATCGAAATGAAAGGAGCCTCTTAAAATTGTTTAGGTTGTATTCATAAACTTACCGATCAACAATGTCCATGGAGCGAAGTTCACAATTGGCAAAGCTGCAAGGATGTTAAAGTAGTCAATTGCTACAATATAAAGACTGCTGAACATATCACTGCACCGGTCACAATAACTTAATCCCAGGTTCAAAGGGATGTGGGATCCCAAATGATTACATGTGAGGCATCAGCATGCTTACCGCTTGGATATTTCTTTCTTCACTAAGGGGTGGCAATCATTTCCAAATGCACTAAGAGTACAAAACAAAAATGCGCTATGAGTCACAATTGTTATCTCCTTCTCTTCTCGTGTCCACAACCTGCGATGGAGTGAAAAATAAAAATAGAGCTTCAGAAATGAATCACATCAAATTTGATAGAAATTCCAGTTACTTAAAAGTAATTGGAAGTTACAAAGAATTACATAGATATTTTAAGTACTGATAGTCTCTATATATCTAAATTGTTAAACCAAATACCAATGCACCCGTTCTAAGAATCATAAATTTAAAGAGCAATCAGCAATAGTTATCTACTTATTTATCAAAATATTGAGACACAGTTTCTGTTCAAAGTATGACTTGCTGGAAATATCACAAAGTAATCAAACAAACTAACTTGTTTTCAACTTGAAAATTAACAAGTGAGTTCCAGTGACAACACTTTGAGAAGCTTCAAATACATACACATTACTCGGCTATATCAAGTAACTTTTACAAAATACTGGACGTGATGAGTCCATAAATTCCAGGAAAGCCAAGTTGATCCTATCTTTCTAGTTTCTATTACAAATAGCAATACATAGTAGAACTATAATAAAGTGGTAAAACATTTAAGTCTAATCCTAGAGTATTTCCCACATTTAGTGTTGCTGGGGCAGCAAATTTGGACTTCAATATTTGACCAAGTTAATATAGTTCTACTAAGTATGGCTCTTTATGTCAACTTAGCTTTTGATAAATGTATGGAGTCATCACATCTACTATGCATGGCTCTTCCTATAAAGGGCGACCCAGTGAACAAGGCTCCCACTTAATGGTGTCTGGGGAGGGTACATGTACGCAGCCTTATCCCCGCAAGTAGAGAGATTGTTTTTAGGATTTGAATCTGTGACCTTCAAGCTACAAGACAACAACCTTACCGTTGTGCCAAGGCTCACCCTCGTCATGCATGGCTCTTCATATAAATCATAAAAAGTATCAACATTAAAGGTTTCCAGTAACAAAATCATACCAGTTCATGAACTTTATCCCTCTAGCTGCAAGTTCTTCCCTTGTCTCTCTAACATCGGCCTTCCACCAAATATCCTCGTCACTATCTATCTGAAAATAAAGTAAAAAGAGACTCGACATAAACCCAAAGAGAACAAATTACAATTGACGCAATTTGTGTACAGCAAAAGAACAGTGTCAGCCATCTTGTATGGAATCATAAACCATAAGGGTGCATAAAGTGATAAAATCTTGGTACTTGCCAGAGAAAGATCAATTGAAGGAAATAGAAGTTGATACTCGCTGATGCTTCTTCTTTTGTCACAGGGATGCACTCCCTGCATGAGAAAACACATGGAGAAATCTTTAAAGGTCCATATGGTCAATGTTAATAGCAAGTTTTTTTTGGTTTTTGACCGGGTTTCCCCACAACTATCCACTATCCCTCGGGCCTGGGGTGGTAGTTAGGTAAAGCCCTCCCCAGAATGACAACTCCAGGATTCGAACCCCTGACATTATGTTAATAGCAAGTTTAAGGAAGCTTATATAAAAAAATGTGCTAAAATCGTCTTTAAACATGAAAAGACAACTTCGGTCAATATTGTAGTCAGAAAAAGAAAATGAAAAAATGACCTTTCTTTTAGTAATTTATCTGCATCTCAATATACATCAATTATTCAATGACCTGTACAAATTGTTGGATGGCTGCTCAATAATTGCAGTTCAGAGTAGTCATCAAAGTTGGTCCATGATGCCACTAATCTCAAACTTTAATTTTTTATACAAAGATATTAAAGTTTATTCATTCAATAAACATAAAACATATACTTAACATCCTTGTTTCTTTATGTCTTTGTTGGAAATAAAATAAGACTGGATTTAAAAGCACTTCTTTTGCTCCGTCCTTCATTCTTAGCACATAACATGAATTGCAGGAAATAGTCTATCGGTTGTGAAGTAATAACATTCTGAATTGTTCATTCCCCCTTTTAAGTGTAGATATGACCCCCCCGCCCAAAAAAAAGTGCAAGATATCCATTTTGTGACTGATTTGCACACACTATGTGGTTGAAAGATTTTTATTACCACGACAAACTTGCCCATGTTGAGGAGACTGAACTTCTTCACTCTGCTACATGTAGTAATATGACACAAACTCTTCCCTAGAAGAATGTCTTGTGCCAATAGGTAAAAAAGATGTTCACATTATAAAATGACATACCAAATGTTCACGACAAAGTTCAACAGCAACAATTGGTGGGCAATTCAGACTTGAAATTGCAGCACGATTGCTGTTTCCTGCATTTGCCACCATAAGTGGGAGCACATCCGTTCTATCTGTGCAACCCTCACCTCCAAACACCCCAACAGCTGTTTGTGGTGTCCTAAAACCATAAGTTGTATCATACAAGTCAACCACTGTCTTCTGCCCCCTCAACTCAATTAATTACTTTTCAATGTGATCCCTAAGACTACTTGAGTTTTTTAAGATAACAAATGTGCTGCTGTGTGCCAATCGGCCATTTTAACAACATGTCCCAGCTTTATGCGGTGGTATCATAAAAACAGCATTCCAATATAACCACATAAACCCAGAACATGGCTAACTTGAAAAACCCTCATGTGGATGTCCTTACCCAGCTGTTTCCAGCTAATGTACCCTCATTCATGAGGCCACTACATAGCAGGAACAAGTCAGCACAGTAAACAGACATGTATAAATGAAGCATCACTAATCCAAATAATCTGTAATGCAGATACAATTTTGATTTAATACTCATGAAACTCATTTTCCTCCATAATTTGTGGACGAGGAGAGACTTTTAGCTAGCATATTAGTTACTACGGGGTCCTCAGATGGATAACTTAAATCCTAATAACATAAATTTACCATCTGACCAAGATAGCACAAAGCCACAAACATAGAGAACACTCTTGAATCGCTTCAGAAAAAATATTTTCCCATTTAATTAGCCTGTAACTATATCTTTCAGCCATAATTTATATCTGGAAAGATAATATACCAGATCCATAGATTTGCTGCACTCGTTTTTATTTACACAATAAGTCGCACCAATGCTCAAACCGTGCAAATAAAAGATTGCCCATTTGACGTTGCTTCCTAGCTAATCAGACACAATACCATAGGCAAGTGCATTCATCAATCAAGAAAAGCTGATCACGTTGCTAGTACAACCTAATCATAGATACATAAACCTATTAAAATAATCTATTTCAGAATTAATGCAATAGCTTATTTATTTATTTATTTATTTATTTTTTATTACAATAAACATAAACAGAGTAACTTTGGCAGTCATTCCAAAATAACACAAATTTTCCAAACCTTAAAAAGTTCGCAGAAAACTAGTATAGTAGGAGTTTTAAACCAATTGCAAAGTGAAAGCAAGAGAAAGTATGCCAAGTCAACTTTATATCTGAAAATCATGAAAGTGAAATAAAAGAAATCATATCTTCACCAATATTTTTTAGCATGAATTTAAAATTAAGTACTCTTTTCAGAAGTAGAAAGACGTACAGCTTCTAAATCCATAAAAAGCATTTGATTCACTAATGCTGCACAGAGGTGTTGATACCTCAATAAAGGAGATGCTATGACTAGATCAATCCTCTGCTTAAGACCAGAAGCATGAAAATGCTTACACAAATTGTCAACCTGCCAGCAGCAAAAGATTATCATACACTCATAACACTATACTATATTTTCCATTTCTTAACACATGACTTATGCAAGCTTTTCCCTTCTGAACACGTTTCACATAATAAGCTGTAAAATGAGTTGGGTAGCTTTGTTTACCTGCTGCCAGCCTAATGGGGTAAGATGTGCATCAAAATATTCAGGATTCATGTATGCTTTGTAGTTTTTATCTCCCTCTACATTGTGGATCCCCTGTGCATGCCTGACCTGGACATATGGTTTTTTAAGTTGGAAATGCTTTGATTTGAAGGGAAAGGACCAAGAAAGAAGGCAATGTTGAATGTCCTTGTAATGAGTCCACACCGGATACGGTGTGTTGACTGAAAAGTGAGTTCAATACCAACCAATCAGGTGAATGGTTTTGCAACGATGCAATGGAAACAGACTTGGACCAGGACCAGCACCGGAATCAATATTGTGAGACGAACCTTGTATCCATATTCATTATTCAAGCAGTAGAAAATAAAGTAATGTAGCATCAGAATTCTAGTGAGAGCCCCAATAATAGAATAAGTAACGTGAACTAATAATGAGTGGTGCACAGCATATTCAGAACAAGAAGTATTAGTAGAAGTCAAGAACAACATTAGATTGTTACAGTTTAAGAAAATTGACTGCGATTATCCAAAATTCTTGGAATGGTGCTCAGGTGGATCATTCATCTATTCTTATAATAACAAATTGCATAGTGAATATAATAAAGCAGGTGATCGGAGATGACTCCAACTCCAAATCTGAAAAGTTCGTTTGCGGACATTTCAACCTAAACGTGCTATATACACCAAAATCTACGTCGCCATTGGAGGAAAAGGAAAAGGAAAAAGGTAGAGATGAAAGTGGAGAGTGGAAATAATAGAAAAGAATGTAAGGAGGTAGCGTACCGGAGAAGCAGAGAGCGGAACGACTATAAATGATGGGAAAGCGTAGCGAAGATGTCACTGTCCTCATGCTCATGCCGTTTTTTGTCGGTATCTCCATTTCCATAATCATAGCCTAATTAAGATAAGATTCAACTTTGAGTTACATTCCATAATTATTATTATTTTATTAAAATTAAACAATTTTATTACACTGACTTAAACTCTATTTATTTAAATAGTTGTGTTATTTGAACATCAAAATTTGGATACCGTATGTATTTATCTCTATCTCTTACTTACTTTTTATTTTCTTAGGTATACACATATTTCAAAAATACACCAAAAAACAAAGATACACCGTATGGTGTCCTCTTTTCTGATGTTCAAAAAACTTTTCTCTTATTTAAATAACCCTTGGTATCAATTATGTGTGTTTGGAAATACAAGGTTGAAGGGATGGAAGTGCTTTTGCGATAAGCTAATGTGAATAGTTTCTCTCTTTTACTTCTGAAACATTTGAAAGTGGTTCCAAACATGATAATAATTATGAAAAGAGAGGGATCCGGATTCCCTGCTGTAATAGAAACACACATTTACACGCAGTAAACAATCTCAACTATTGATTTAAGATCAAATGGCTCACATTATACCTTTACAAAACTAACTTTACACAATATTTATTATTATGCTGTAACTGCGTGGCAGTTACAGCAGGGAATCCACTTCCAAAAGAGAGGGGTCTCCCTTTAGGTGTAACCGCACCCCGTCTGTATCGTGCTAACAACCAGGTGGACCCCAATTAGGCGTAACAGTCTCGCGTGGGCTACACATGAAGGAAGGGGCTATAAAGAGAGGGGTCTTCGCCTTTAGAGACACTTTTTTCACTTTGACACACACCCTACACCGAGGCAAATTATTAATGGATACTTTGTACTCGTTTCGATCACCGGAACACTAGTGTAAACTATAATTTTACAAAATATATCGAGGAGGGAGAAGCTCGAACCATTCCTAAAATCAGGGGTGTTCGCAGATTGGATTGGATCGGTTTTGATCCAAAAAGTCATTCGATCTAAAGATGAAAACAACTTGCGGTTTGGATTTAATTGGTTTAGCTCCTGAAAAAAATCAGATCCATGTGGATTGGATTCGATAATTCAATTTTTACCGATACATCGTTACATGGTTATATACATAATACATCAAAGACCATATTACAAGCTAAATGGAACATAACATTAAACTTGTATATACGCTTAATTTCATGTAGTTTGGCTCGAATTTCCATATTCCCAATTATCCATTGTTTTATTTTCACCATCAAAACAACATATCAAATTATCAATACATAGTAACGTTTTTCAGCATATCAAATAAGAATGTTTTTCACCATATTACTAACAGACATATCAAATACACCATATCAAAATGTCTAACAACGTTTTTCAACATCCCATAAGAACGTTTTTTACCGGATCACTAATGTAGTTCTAATTCCTAAGTACATGCATAAAATCTTCTAGGTGCATGAATAACTACTGATTCCATGGTACATAATAACTATATAAACTTCAATATATCTATTTGACAATTCCAACAAAAATATTAAAGAGAATGAGGGTGTTTGTTTATAAAAGTATGAAAAACAATGCTTAAATATAAGTAGTACAATAATTTCAAATATAATAGTATATGTATATAGTATGTCAGTTTGGATTGGATTGCATCAGTTTTCACTAGGGGATCCAAAATCCGATCCAATCCAATGGAAAAAAGCGGGTTTTGCGACTATTGGTTTTTTCGATTTTCATTTCTCAGTTCGATTTTTGCGATTTGAATTGTTTTGAATCGATTTATCAACACCCCTACCTAAAATGGTTGGATCCATGAAGTTAACGGGAGGCTATACTTAAGTTAACAGAACATTGAAACATACACAACTTATATCTAAAACTCAAGAGGGGTGCTTATGTTTTAAATTGTCTTTATTTTTTTGGTTTTTCAAGGTATCTTGCGCGTAACTGCGGAGATTAATCTTTCGAGATACTAAATGACATTAAAAGGCTGATCTCTGCTCCTCAGATTTTCTCCATACACAAAAGTTAAGGATCCAACCTCTGACTAATTGCTTAAGAAGTCTGAAGCCGTTATTACTCGAACCAACCATATGTTGATTTTTATATTGTCTTTATAAGTTGGTATTTGGTCTCTGTTTAGCCTAAAAAATAGGTTTGAATGAGTTTAATTTTTAAAAAAATGGTTCAAATCAGTTCGTTACTTTCGACTTATTCTTGCCATGTTTAATTTTTCAGATGGAATAGATCAAACTACATAAATAATTCAATAACTTTTTAATGGAACCGACGAGTTTGATATAATTTTTTAAACAACGTCCGCCTTTAAATTAAGTGTAGTAATTCAATCACATTATTAATTATCATCGATTATAATAATTTTATTAATTTGATTAATTAATTATTAATAAATAATATGATTTACCTAATGATCCCTATGTAAGTATTTCTTATAAGTGAGTACTAAAATTTTTTTGGTTTAGTAATATTTTCGGGTGAATTCTCTGGTACTGCCTAGGTGACCCAATCATATGGTGAGAACTTAATCCTATGAGAGATTTGTTGACTTATTTAATTGAGGTGATGCATTCTAATTGGGTGGATAACTTTTACCCTAAAATTATTGGGACATCAGAGAAGACACCATATTTTCTTTGTGGAAGTAGGAATGTTTCACTCACCACATTTGGCAAAATAAGAATAATTTTTCTGTTATTCCTCAGAAATCTCTCTCTGGTAGGGGTAAGGACCAATTTGTTACAATTATGAAAAAATGACTTTCATATAAAATAATTTAGAGATTATATGAAAATCATTTTTTCATAATCTGTAATAAACATGTTTTCTCTCTCTTTTGTAGAATCATATTTTAGTGAGAAACTAAATGGAATAATTTCTCAGTTTAGTCATAAAAATAATTTTTTTTTAAAAATGATTTCCTAAAAAATCTTAAAAAAACACAACTAAAATCATTAAAATGATTTTTAACTTAAAAAAATAATTTTTACGATCAAATAATATGAAAGAAACGCATTCTAAATTATGGATTAGCAAAAAGACTTGATAGCCCATCCGCGATCAGTATAGTGATTAGTGACCTATATATCTCTTTCTTTTTGTCTTGTTACTTGTTTGGTTGTGAGGCCTCCAAAACAAAAATCTAATCCAAGAAAGAAGAACCCGGTACTGTAATGGCTCTCAAGATTCACCTTCTTTCCACGCACTTGTCCTATTCTCCCATCACACTCTTCTTCACCCACAAACCCAAAACCCGAATTTCATGTACCGGCAAAAACCGCATAAGCGACGCAGCACTCGCATCAGAGTTAGCGATGAGGGCCACCAGAATCAACACCCATCTGGTGCAAGCAGAGGAGGCCATGAGGAAGAGCAGAAAGCTTCTCTTCAGAGAGCTTTGCGAGTATCTGGGCCTCAAAGAACACGAGGCAAAACACAAATGGAGCAACATGGATGAAGACCAAAAATGGGTTTCGATCAAAGGGTTTGTTGCAGAATGGGGCGCCCATTTTCATCCATTGTCAGCAAGGTCTACCAAAGAGATGGTGGAGGAATATCTACGACAAGGGAACTTCAATCCACCACCTCCAAGGTCTCCTCCTTCTGTGCCGCTTCCGGGACTCGATGGGATCATTGGTTTTTGATTCACAAACGAGAATTACTAGTTGGGACTTCAATTTGGTTATTGGTATTCTTGTTTTTCTTTTACAAAAATTAGCAGAAAAAGAAAATTGAGGTTGTTTTATTAACTTTAATTTGGCCATGGTGAAATATTGGACTATATTTGATTTCTGAAATTATAAGGTCTAATGTGATTTTTGTGTTAATTTGATTCCTAAAATTATAAGATTCATATCAATTTGATCTTTGACGGAAGAATTAGATTAATTAACATTTGATATGTTTTCTAAATATCGAAAATAGCAGGGGACTAAATTGAATTTGGGACTAACTTGAATTTCTTCAATTTTCTCTTTTTTCCTATCACATTACTCTGGCACCTATGAATCTATTGATGACGCTATGACCATATCCATTATTATGTTGGCAAAATTGACCTATCCCAACATTAACCAATGAACAAGTCCAACATTTGCTCACAACAATCACAGGAGTTTGCTAGCTCTGTTTTTTTAACTACTACAAGGTATATCCCCTGTGCATCACTGTCAACTATAGATCATAGTATAAACCTGCAATGGATTCGTAAAACTATAACTCGGAACAGAGTTGTTGCTGGCACTGTTAATACGAGGGTCAAGCCCTTCGACATCGCCACATCATGATGTATACAATAGACTAGAGCGCACAACTTTTTGGACCGCTCTGCTCATAGGCGTATTGAGATGTGCTTCGTTATATTTAAAAGGAGACGCACCAAGGTTAAAATTCCTCATGCTGAAAGTTATTGCTCGGTGGGAGCTGATAACATGGCACAAAAATCATTGCTAACAAAATTTCAAATTAGCTCTTCCAAATTAGATGCAACAAAACTATAGCTACTTTTGAATCATTCCATGCTAACAAACATGGCTGACCAAGAGCCAGTCCCATCAATGGTTGCTGTCAACAGCTAATTTCAAATTAGCATCTCTTGATCTTTATTGCCATGAGTTTCAAAGCATGCAGTAAAACCCCATGATCTAAAGACATTGGTGAATACAAGAGCAGAATAATTCTAAGCCAGTGCAACATGACTCAGTCGGACACAACTTTACACCATCATGTCATAGGTGAAGGATCATGGAAGCACCCGTAATTGTATAGGTAAAATTGGGAAATCTAGGTTAATCTAATGCATAAATGAAATCAGAACTCGGGATTATAGCCAGGTTCTTTCAATTTTTATTCGTGCATTTGGTCTTGTAGAATGTAAAAGAGAATTTATGAAGAATATTTATATACAAACCAGAAAGCTGTACTGCATCCATGAAATATATTTAAGGAATACAGAAACACCATCAGAGATACAACTGTCTGCAGTGTGCAACTGTAGCTTCTGCCGGACAATATGGACACTTGAAAGTTCGTGTGCTGCTTTTTGACAACTTCATAATTGATTGCTTGCAAAGGACATGTAAACATGGCAACAGCATTGGAGGATTCTCTTCACTCCCTTGATCCCTACTCACGGGGCAAACAAAAATCGAATGGAACTGAAATTCCTTACCCAATTCTACAGGCACGGGCAACTGTTTCATTGCCTGCCACTCCTGTTTCTTTGCTGCCATTACATTTGCCAACTTTAAGAGTGTAGGCAACCCCTCAACTCCAGCTGCAACTGCCACACTCAGTGGGCTCTGACATGACTGCCCCAAGAGAGTACAGAACTGCCGCGCCAGCTCTTCAGTGGTCATTTCCCAATGAATTGGGGACATCAACTCAGAATAAGGAGAGCTTTCGAGCCTTCCTGCATACAAGAGGCAGCCCATAAGCTTTTGGAACTCGTCCTTGTTGAGGGAAGCAAAAGGAGCAAGATAAGTTCGGGCATATTTTAAGGCATCGGCTTGGGTTCCATTTTGCAGAACCTCTACAAACTGCAGTCTGTGAATCTTAAGCTCGAGATTGGAACCAATCTGGACAAGTTTCTCTCTATTTGCAGAGACCCATGTGAGAGCAGGCTGAAGGTTTCTAACCCTCATAGCTTCAAGAATCTGATGCATTTCCAAGAATTGAGATCTTAATGCAGTTGCATCAGGCTCTCCAGCCTCATTTATGATGCTATCTCCAAGATCAAATAAACCTTGACGGTAAAAGTGGCTTGCAATGATCTGATTCACAATGTGAGTATCAAAGTCAACATTTCTGTATGCCTTTGATATGTCAGGGTTTAACATTTTTTCAAGGAGTTTTTGGTGTTTGGTAAGACTTATGTTCAATTCCTTTTGCGATCCTTCTATCTGTTGAAGTGCTCCAATAGCATCAAGCTTAAACTTAAGATCTGTAAGAACAGATTTCTGGTCAACAGGAGTTGAGGGGTCATGTGGTGACTGGATTGTTGCCAATGCCTGCTCAATTTCACGCCCCACCTGGTCAACAACTTCTTGAGACTTGGAAGAGGATAACTTTTGCTTCTTAGCTACACGGTCAAATGCATCTTTGATGCTACTCAGTTCCATCTTAATGATCAGATCACAAACTCCTACCAAAATGTTAAAAGAACAGTTACTCCAAATCAGAAAGATTCACCAAACTGTTTTTCTTCTATAAAAACTAAGCATTTAGCGTAGCATAAGAAGCACCAGCAGACTGCTAAATGCTATAGCAGTCATTATAGTCCACTCTTAACAGCTAAGACCAACAGTTAAAGGGATTTATTAGGAACTACAGTCACAAGCAGGCCAAGGTGTTGAAACTATTTTCTCATCAGCTGGTTTCTCCACCTCTCAGAGAGCTTAAAATATGCTCTTACCCAGCTTAACTGAGAGGGACAGTAATTTCAAACTTTCATCAATATTACCAATATAAAAAAATACACAGAAGTAACGAATCAAATATTTTGAACCCTTACTTGTTATTAAAAAATCACACAACACTTAACTCCATTGACTTAGAGTTGCAGTTCAGCTAAGTTGCAAAATAATGATATAAGAGAACCTCAAACTGGATATATTTTCTCAAATTTGTGTGAAAAGGCTACTCAAACTACGGTTGTAAGCTGAACTTCACCAAGAGGATTCTCTATTTGGATTTAAAAACCTAAAAACCTGAATAAAGAAGACTCTAAACAGCTTAATATTGGACAATCAATATCATAACCACTACATTTATGATACAACATCAATCAGCTTTTACTTGCACTTTATTTTTTATATATTCCTCAAGTTCATATCATAACAGACCCTTGTTCAGCAGAATAACTCTTTTCCCAATCTTTATTCTAACATTTCCATCTATATCCTTCCTGTCATTTCCATAAGATAATGATTTTTCTGATCCAGCCTGCAAGATGATCGATCTATTACTCATGTCACCTAAGAGTTGAAAAGAAATACAGCATCAAGAGGGTAAACACATAGAAGAATGGATGTTAAAATTGTCACCAGTGAATGACACCAGCTAACAAAGGAAGGTGGCAATAGAGCACTCAAAAAGAAAAAGTTTGGGTCTTATTGAAAATAGTATCAGCTCCAGAAATGGGTCTGACCAAAACAGTATCAAGAGAAAACTCCAAATGTTTGGACATATACACATCAGATTCAGGCAAAGGATGGGCCAGGGACTACTAGCTTTTTATTTAAAAATGAAGGATCATTGTTAATTTTTTTATGTTTCTTTAGTAAAAAAGTAGCAGTCTACTAATGTTATTTATTTATTTTTTATGTTCTTTAGTTCAGTTTGTTTGGTTCTTATTGTAAAGTTTTCCCCCCTAATAAGCAGTCACATGACTAGCATGTGATTTTTTAATGAGGTTTAGACTTCAGATTATTTGGGCCTTGAAAGATTGAGCTAGGTTGGGCAAATAACCCTAGTATATAAGGATTTGCATTCAGCATCTTCTAGCCATAACATCATATTTTCATATCTGAGAGGTTTCTAAACCCTAGAACCCCTGTTTTTTAATTGTTCCACCTCAATCTACCCTACATTCCTACTTCTCTCCCTGATTTCTGTTATTTGAGTTGCTGTCCTTCATCTTTTACAGCACCATAATTGTACCCACAAATGTCCATACAAGATAGTATAATGTAGTAACAGCTAAGTTTCTGGTGCAAACACTAACCTATTAGGTCATCAGTAAAATATATCCATAAGTGCCTTTTCCATGATAATAGTTAATCTGTTTTCTTATTGATTGCAGTTTCCTCATGTCCCTTACTTTGCAAACTAATGAGCGGTTTCTCTTTGACATTTGACATGAATTATCAATTATACAGGAATTAACCTGAAACTATACCCTAGTGTGTATTCGTACATCATAAATGACTGACAACAACACAAATAAAAAAGACAAATTAGAATCCTTATCCACAGTTAGTCTAAGAAATCTGAAACCTCAACTCAAACGAATGTCTCAAATCTTCAATTAACTAGTGATGGCAAATGTCCTTCATTTTGGAAGTATTAAGTGGTATCAAATGTCTATAATAGTAATTAATAATCATAGATCTATCGTTAGATGTCCAAAGAAAACAAAACAACACAGATAATTGCCTGTAGAATCAATCTTTCCCATACGATATTACATTACATGCATATTGTTCATTACACAACATACGATATTAAATACAAACATAACTGAATTATACAAAGCACAGACTGCACTACATAATTTTCAAATCTACAATTTTCTAAACAAGCTAAATAGTAAATACACGAAATATAACCAATCTTTCCAAGTAAACGGAATCAAAATGGTGAATGTAGATTACAATGTTTAAAATACCTAAATTTTCAAAGCATGCACTAAAAAACCTAATGTTCAAATCTACAATTTACTGAGCAAGCTTAATACACAAATATATTTATAAAGAATCAAATTTACCATGAGATACTATCAAAATGGTAAATGCAGATTACAATGTTGAAAGAAACAGAATTTTACAAAAATTATCACAGTTAACAAAAGACATAAAACAATCTGTTCTCAAACAGAAAACACAACTCTTCAATAACACGAATCAGATTAAACAGAATGAAATCAAGAGGGGGAAACAGTAAACAGTACATAATTCACTTTCTTTCTTTCCGATTACAAATTTACAATTCCTAATTACAAATAAATGCTTAAAAAAAGTATTGGAAAACATTTACGACTCAAAATTTCAATTGTTTGGAACTGTGTATTAAAAATGATTAAGATCTAAAAGGAAGACGGAAGCAAAGGTAAAACAAATCAAAACCTTAAAAAATGATTCAGTTATTTGTCATCGATTTTCTTGAAAAACCTTTGAATTGTTGAGATAAAGTAACGGCAGAAATAGAAAGGAGAAGTTAAATCAGAGAGAGAGTTGTGGAAAATAACATTCAAAATTGCATATGAATTTCTGTTACCTGAGGAACAGTGTGAGAGAGCGAAAGGGAGGCGAGAGGAGGAAGGAACACAAGCGTGCGAATGCGAATGCCAGTAAATTGTGGTGACAATTCCACACGTGCCAATACAAATATCCTCCGTTGGGCTAAATTGCCCCTGTTATTTTATCAATTTACTTTTGTATCCTTTGGATCCATATCGAATTAGAGTGGGAGATATTTGTGGGCCAAGCCCAACATGGCTGACAGTACCAATGGAAAACAAACACGTCATCATCATAAGGGATATAACCATGTCCTCGTTTGATTAGACCGCCCAACAAATATTTGTGCTTTTTCATATGTTCAAATGTATAATTACAGATCAAACATTTATATTTATATTTTGGACAATCATCGGCGTATATTACGGGGTTACATATTTCCTTTTTAGTTTTTACATTAAGCATAGAAGACAAAGACAAAATTAAAATGTGTATATGAAAAATGAAGTAACGTCTGTTGCAATCGAATATTAAAATTTGAATAAATATGAAAATAATATATGTATATATAACGTTATTATAATTTTTACTACTTTTTTATTAATATTTATGTCTTTCAATTCCACTTTGACTAATTTTTTTATATCATATTTTGATGAAAGTCTAATTTTGTTTTTTGTAGGGAAAAAAAGTGAAAGAAAATAAATGGGAAGAAAATAAAAATAGTAAAAAAAAATAAGATGATTGTTTAGTGGATTTGGATCTTCTCATGTTGGGATTCAACATGAGGAGGTCATGTGAGGGAATTCAGCGTTAAATTTTACTTGCTTATTTTTTAAGTAGGACTCACCAATGAGATTTAATAATAAGATTCTCCACAAGACTCCCTCATGTTGAATCCCAACATAAGAGATCCGAATCTTTGTATAGTTGTTTAGGTGAACCATTCTATAACATAGGTTGCTTTTGCAATGCTCATTATCAAATCTCTTAAAGCTAAACCTCTTCCTAATTTATGATTGATTAAGCTTGAACATTTTTAAAATAGAGGGACAAAGTTGAATAAATTAAAACAAATGAGGGACCAAAAAAGTAATTTAGTCAAAACTTAACGGTGAAATTTAACTGAAAGGATCAAATTGCTTAACGTTTAGCAAGTAAAGGACCAACTTGAACATTTTCAAAATAGAGGGACCAAGTTGAATAAATTAAAACAAATGAGAGACCAAAAAAGTAATTTTGCATTGTTTTTATTGGTTTCTTATGCTTTCCTTTAAGTTTGTCAAAAAAAAAACTTTTCCAAATGAGTAGCATCATCACTCTTCACTACAACAGAAATTATGTTTGACAAGGTGTAAAATAACTTATAAGTAAGTAAATTAAATTTTTTTAGTCTAGCTATTAATTTATATATATATATATAATTATGATAAATAAATTAAAAAATAAAAAGTAATCTAAACTTAATTGTCTTTCCTTTCCTTTTTTCTTTCTGCCTTACATCACTCTTCCATCGGCCATCGCAGCATGTTGTCTATTCCTTGCGTGCCTATCACCTAGAGCTACTGATTTGGGTTAGATTTTTGAGAGTGTCAGCTCAAGAATTATAAATTTATGAATTAATTGTTCCAGAAGTTTATTTTAACATTTACTCAATGTTCAAACATAATATTATGCATTGTATTTAATAACCTTATTATGTTGTTTTTTAATTTAGTTAAATAGTTTTATTTGTAATGCTTTATGATTAGGTTTGGATGAACTTTGAATAGTTTTTCAATTGAGTTATAGTTATATTTTTAATCAATGTTCTTTTTTATTTATTGATTTTTCATAGTTAATTAAAGTCAGATAATGGGTACTTCAGAACCCAACAGATAAGGATACAGATATTAAAGTTGCTACCGACGCTAGTATGGATTCGGATACAAATATTTTTTTTAAACGCGGATATGGAAGGTATCCATTGCCATCCCTAGTCCTCCTTTCCTTTTTGGCCTACTTTTACTCTACATGCAAGGGTAGGAATGTCCACAAGTTAACTTTTTTTTTTTGTCTACTTTGACCAATCTTATTTAACAAATATGCTCTAAAAAAATCCTATTATAATGCACTAATGCATTTATAAGTCCTTTTAAGTCTTCAAATTTTATATTGAAAAAAATACAGTGTTAATTTCTGTAAGAGTGAACATTCAAATTGGTCCCTCAAAATTTTTGGAGACCACTTTTAGTCTTCAGAAAAAATAAAATAATTATTTAATCCCTCAAATTTACAAACGCGGGACAAATTAGTCCCTAGATTTAGTTCCGACGTCCATTTACTTGCTTACATGCCTCATTAACCATCTTACCTGATTCGTTAGTGGTCCTCCATGGCTTATGACGAATTTCCTTTATGGAAAACAAATAAAAAGTGTGAAAACGTGCACGATTTTAAAATCCAAAAACTTTAAAATGATGCACTTGTTTTCCCGTTTCATTCATTTTTCACGGTGAAAAATCGTCATAGACCACTCAGATCCACTAACAGGTCAAGTATGATGGTTAATAGGACACATAAGCAAGTAAATAGACGTCGGAACTAAACCTATGGACTAATTTGTCTCGCGTTTGTAAATTTGAGGAACTAAATGATTAGTTTATTTTTTTCAAGGACTAAAAATGGATCCTCCAAAATTTTTAGAAACTAATTTGGGCCTTCATTCTTTGAGTAAACATCTTTTTTAGTCCTTAACAATCTTTGAAGTACCACGTTTTGTCCCTGAGAAAAAAAAATTCACCGAATATTCCCTGACAATGACAAAAGAGGGACACATCAGTCCCTCCGTTTGTCTCCATCCTAAACATAATGTTAGAGCGCTGATATATACCATCTGTGTGTCCAGGTATCCATTAAACTCGTTCATATGACCTATGTTGGTGTATCTGGTTTGGTGCATTTGGTGCATATGGTATGTTGCTTGTAACATGTAAGGACTAATATGTCCCACGATAGAATTGTCAGAGACTAAATTGAGTCACTTAAATAATAGTAAGGGACTTAATTGGTTCAATGCATAATTATTCTCATGGTCTATTATGCATTTAGGACTATTGCCTGGACACCTAATATACTAACGATACACATCAACACTCTAATGACTTGTTCAGGATGAAAACAAATGGAGGGACTAAATTGTCCATCTTTTATCATTCTCAGGGACTATTCGGTGAATTTTTTTTCTCAGGGATGAAAAATGACACCTCAAAAATTATTGGGGACTTAAATGGACCTTTATTCTCATTCTTTCTTGGAACACACAGAAAACAGTAAAGAATAGTAACCTTAATGTACGACTTTGTTTTTGTATCGTTAAAAGGATTGCAGCAGCCTCCTCTTGAAAATGTTTGCATTTAAACCAACGGACGTGACAAAAATCATAAAATCATAAACCAGAATTTATGCGCTTAATGGCAAGAGTTTTTCCAACATAGATGACAGTACAAGACGAAACATTCAAATCTGGACGCTCAACCTTGTAATAATTAAATTACAATAAGCAACCATCACAGAATATGCTAATTTCCTCAATCAAGCAAATCAGAAACTGCGGTTTTCCTAAATGCATCAATTAGAAGCAACTGGTTAGCCAAAGCTTTGTTGGGAAATACGTTATCAGCTTTCATCCTCTCCCTGATACCATACGCTGGAAGCTTGGCATTTATATAGGCCTGTATTAGAGCTCGGAACTGACTTAATCGAGAAGTATAACCAGCTTGTCTCATTCTATGGAAAATCTTTTCTGAATTATGGATGTCTCCCCTCTTTGCATATTGCTCCAAAATAGCCATGTAAGTAGTAAACATTGGCTTCAACTTGCTCTGCTGGATTGCCTTCTGAAAAACAGAGTCTGCCTTCTCCACTTCCCCTGCTTGGACATAAAGTTTCACAAGTGCATCCCAAGTCAATGGGCCTATTTGGCTCCCACTATCAGCCATTCGCTTAATAAGATCCTTACCCTTCGTTAGCATCTTATGATTTTCATAAACCTTCAGGAGTACATAGTAGTTCTTGGTAGATAGTTTCCATTTCTTCAACATCATCTCAAAAACTGCCTCAGCTTCTTCAATTTTCTTTAACTTTCCCCAAGCTTCAACTGCAGCTGTGCAATCGCTTATCCGAGGCTTTGACTCACATACCTTCCAAACTCTCTCCACTTCATCAGCTTTTCCCAGGTTCGCATAAAGGCGCAGCAAAGTTGGGCATACCCATTGTTTGTCTTTTAAGTTTTCACCTTCAATCTCCTTCAATACACCTTCAGCTTTTTCTTTAAACCCAGCTGAGGTGTAATGCCTAGCCAGGATTGCCTGTATTCGGATGTCAAGTTGAACACCTTCCGCCTTCATTGTCTCAACAATTTGATCCATCCCAGCAATATCATTGGACTGCCCTTTTGCGTCAATTAAAATTTTATAAGTAAAAGGAGAAGGTTTGACATTCTCTTTTTCCATCAACAATAACACGTCAGCTATTTTCTTCTTGTCAACCTTCTTATACATAAGAAGCAACTGGTTACAAGCAAATGCTGTAACAGGAAGATTCAAGTCCTTCATTTTATTGAATATTTCCTCTGTTTTTTTGAAATTGTTCTGACTAACACAGTTAGCAAGTAAAGTTCGGTATATTAACTCCCCTCTAAAAGATTTTGGAATACTCTCGATGTATTTTTCTGCCTTCTGGAGGCCACGCATTTTGGCAATCAAATCAAGTTGAGAAGCATAATCTTTCTCAATGAATTCAAGCTTCTTGTTTGACCCTAGCCACTCCACGAACTACAGTACCGACGAAAAAATAATACCATAAAATTACACCATAAAACATGATACTGGAAAACTAAAACTCAAACATGGTAAATATGCATTAACAATGTCAATCACTAAAATAAACTATAATGCAGTTAAAAGCATTTGCAACATATCAATATGCCAAATGATAAACCATCCTCCCTGCAGCACTAAACACTATCTAAATTATAAAATTCAACAAATGGCTACCAATGAGTATAGTGTCTTAATGGATAATCCACAACTTTGTATCTAAATCTCATCATCAAGAGAAAGCAAGTATTCATTCCTTGAGAAATTTTAAGGATAAAAATGGAAAAGAAGAGCACTCGGTGAAAGGAGAAGAGCAACAGCATGACTCTTCTTAAAGAGAAGCAATAATGGTTAGCGAGGTTAGAAACAAGGAAGGCACGGAATCAAGTTGAAAGAGCACAAATGACTGGTCAGACAAGCCCAAAATCCAAACCTAAGCTGGTACAAAATTAATCTACAAAACTAAAAGTAAATATAAATGAGTATAAATTTAACATCACCCTCAGTATCAATAGCAAAAACTTTTCAAGAAGACAAGTGCTAAAATTATAATATGTAACAAATATTCTGCTTTTAAGGAATAATTTTCATCATTAACATCAAGAGCTTCACCAAACTGCATCTAGTAAAATTATACTAGACAAATACTAAGCAGCAACCAATTTCCAATAGCTACATTCAAGGATACACGAAAACCATTACGCTATATCTATAAAGGAGGAGGTTGAAGGTTAACAAGCATAGGATGACACTGAACACCAGCATTATTTTGCTCAGACTGAGAGTTTCAGATAAACATTATTACCGAAGTATAATAACAAACAAACATCAAATATCAACAAATATGAAGCAATAGCAACGTAAGTTAATTTGTTACCCTAATAATTTAAATGTTTAAACGTATACACTGGAAGCAGATATAAGTTTGATCCATTTACCTGCAAAGCCCTCCCATACATTTTACGGTTCCGAAGATTAGCCAAGGCCAATGAGATCTCTTGCTTGCTTAGTTCTTTCCCTTCCTCAACCCACTTATCCAGAGCAGAATGAACAAGCAAACCCGGAGCATTTATAATTGCCTTGAATAGTTCTGAATCTGATCGATTCTTTCTACCTTGTGATTTTTTCTCAGTTGGATCAATCTCAGTATCTGATAACTCAAGCTCATTGTGTGGTTTCTCAACATCCTCATCACCATCAGACAGGTCCGTTTCAGATTCATTGTTATTTCCATGTGCGTCCAGTTCAGACAACCCATCTTCCAAATCATCGTCGTCCTCTTTTGTGCTACTTGCATCAACTTGTGACGAAAGCTCACGTCTGCTCACAGTAAATTTCGGGGAAGCATGACCTGTGTGGTAAAATGTCTCAGTTGATAAAAATCTGCTATATGTTATTTGATGAGAATCATGGATAGCGGCCTCATCTGCCATAGAAGCAGTTGGCATTGATTTGACACAAGAAGCACGAGAAGCTCCTACATTAAATACTTGGCTCCTACAAACAATTCACACAAAAAAGTGAGTAAAAACTCTTAAAGGTGCTAATGTATGAGCAAAAATACAAAGTCTGAAACAAAAACAGAACAAACAGTCTCTCTGGATTGTAGACATTAGACAAAATTTTAAGGTGTGTGTTATATAATGCACTTAACCCACATAAACTATTAGCCTCATTGCACTTACCACTCTAATTTATAAAATTAGGCTCATTGCATCCTAATTTAACATGAATTATTTCAAAATCCAATATTCATTTTTTGCTTAAAATTAAATTTTTATTTAAAAGTAATTAATAGCAACAACAACAAAGCCTTTCCTACTAGGTAAGGTTTGCTACATGGATGAAATAACGCCATTGTATTGTGTCATAAATCATGTCTTCAAAAAGGTCAATTAAATCTTAGTCTTTTTTAGTGGTTTCCACCTACAGTTTTCTTAGGGTTTGTTTGGAAGTTGAGAGGGGAAGGGAGGAGAGGGGAAAGCATTTTGAGAGATTTTTAAAAGAAAGAAGGATGTAAAGAAATTTTAAAACCCTTTAAAGCCCTAACCTAATTCATTTTTTTATTTCCCCCAAACTGAGAGACTTTGGTTCTTTGGTTGGAAAATAAACCCCTATGCAAGGTGGGAGGCTATCCTCCCTTCCTCCTCCTCCTCCTTTTCCCTCTCCCTCTCCCTTGCACCTCAAACCCCTCCCCTCCCTTCCCTCCAAACTCCCAAACACACCCTTAGTCTCCTCTGCCTTTGACTATTAGACTATCCTCCACTTAGAGTGTGTTTGGGAATGATTGATTTTCTCTATTTCAACTATTTTTTTAGCTAAAAAATTGTTTCTTACATAAGATATCACATTTGACAATTAGCTTAAATTTATTAAAAAAAAAATTGGAGAGAAAAGGTTGTTTTATGTCATCTAATTTGTTTTAGCTTAAGATTGTTATGCTTTGATTATTTTTCATTATCAAAACTATCTTCCCTATTTAACCCTACGAAACTAACTTCCAAACAAATATTATTAAATTATACAAACGAAATAAATTATTTTAAAATCGCTTTTCAGCAAAGATACCCCAAACAAAATCAGATTCTGATTACAATCCATTATCAGCATAATCTATTTTTCTTTTTTTTTTCAGCTTTTCCAAACCCACTAATTTACTTTCTCACTTTTCTCACTAGGGCATCTAACGGTCTTATCTTCACATGGCCAAACCATGTAATCCACCTAGCATCAAAGCTTAATAGATTTTAGAAAGAAGAAAGAAAAGAAAATAATAAATAAGGGAAATGTTGTTTATATCAGAGTACGAGGAAGCCATTACAATAAATTCCATAGAGAATCTTAAACTAAAATTAAAAATGAAAACAGAACGACAATAGAAAAAGAAAAAAGAAACTGTCCATCGCAAAAATGGGGAAACAATATTATGAGGGAAAAGGAAAAGATGTAAGTGGGTTACAGTAGAGAGATAGGGAAGATTTGATTTCGCAGGAATTCATTCAGAGAGAAAGAGCGTTAGTTAAGTTACCTGAGACGAAGCGAAGCTCGACGTAAAGCCCACATAGTAACAGCCAAGGAAGGAGAAATGAGCGATGTGGAGTAAATGGAAAATGGCACTGCAAAGGTGAAGCTGCACGCTTAAACCCTAACTGAAAACCCTCTCAACTTTGATAGATACTGATGGAAAACAACAAACACGTCAGCAATAAGGGATAAACAACCCAGTGTCAAGTCATCATTTCACCTCATTTGATTACACTATCCACCGGCAGTACTAACAAACTATTCTTTTATAAAATTATTATTATTTTATTGCACTCTCTTGTGAATCACATTTTACCTTCTTTTTAAAATATAATAATTTAAAAGTAAAAAAGAATATTAATTGTGGTTTAATAAAAAGTAGTTAAAAGTTGTACCAAAAAAAAGTAAGTTAAAAGATAAACAAGAAGGTATATTACTAAAAAAATTTCACCGAACAATTTTTTTTGGTTTCATATGTACAAATATATAAATCAAACATGCAAATTTTTTAAAATAATTTTTGTATGTTATGAAGTTACAAATTATTACAAGATGCATGAGTCGTGTTCTCCTTTCAGTTGTCATCAGAATTGCTTTTGTTGCTATGATTTATTTCATTTGAAGGGAGCGAAATACTCGAATCTTCTCATATGTTGTGACTAGTTGATCATTTCTTTTACCCTCACGGATTTTCTCGTACTATTCGTAATCGTTAGCGATAAAATGAATAGAGATTACATGTCTTTTCATTCCGATAGTTTGTTTTGTTTTTAGACTTGCATGTTCATATTTTGTTGGCTTCTATGCCATTTGCCTTTTATAAGTGTGTTTTTTGATCGTGGCTCATGTTTGTTTTTTGTCTTCTCTCTAGGGTATGTCCCTTATAAACATGTATTTGTTTATCTTTTGATAATATATTATACGTGCATACGAAAAAAATCACCTTAACTCGAACTAAATTTATAATAAGAAGAAGAAATTATGCACCCTATTTTTGTTTTTTTTTTTATGTTTAGCAGTGTAGTCAAATAAAATAAGAGCATTATTAGTAATATATTTTTCAACATATTATTTTAAATATATTTTTATTATTGAGTGGATTTATGTGAGACTATTAAATTATATGGACTTACCTTCTATTCAATGAATCTGAGATAGAATATACAGAAATATATTGAAGGAAATGTGATAACCAATGAATTGATATAATAATTTTTATTTTTTATTATTTTTGATGATCCTGAAAGAGGTACATAATGGAAGGGTTGAGAAGGAATCGTGGCATGAACACAATACACGACACGCACCATGGGCTTCAATATGTTGATAAGCACTTCCACACCTCTTTGTTCCTCCAAAACCAAACCCATTTTCTCAACTCTCCTTCGCCCCCTTCATTCTCATCCCACCTCCCTCTTCACCGTCTTTCCATCAAAGCCCGTTACTCCCAATCTCACATTCTCTGCCACTCCCTTTACTGGCTCATCACTTCACCAGGCGAAGCGTGGTTTCCGTGGTGGGATTGTGGCCATGGCGGCACCTGGCTCACTCCAGAAACCAGAGGAAGAATGGCGTGCAATTCTCTCCCCCGATCAGTTTCGGATTCTGAGGCAAAAGGGCACCGAGTAAGATTCTTAATGTGTTGTTATTTTAGCTCAACGAATTAAGCTTTCAAATTTTCGTTTTTTATTCATTTTTTATATAGTTTAATGTTAAAAGGCCGTGAGTTAATGAATTGGGGATGGTGGGTAATTGGGTAAACCTGACCGAGTTAAGTTTCTGCAATTGTTGATTTTCTTGATTCCATTCGAGTTTTGTGTATAGAAAAGGTTTTGTTGGGAGAGCCAAAATCCACCTCAGTAATCTCTGAGCCTTTAAAGGGATTAATCTCCGAGTGTGTGTCTGGGATAGGCTTCTGGAAATAGAAAAAAATTATTATGGCCGTGTTCTCTATATCAAATATTTGTGTCCTTTTTTTACAAAGCAGAAACCTTGGCTCAATTGCTTAGAGGAGTTAACGAAGATTAGCATATGTTTGGTTTAGATTCTATTTGTCGCAAACTGGGGGAATTTAGCGAGCGTCCCAATGCAACATTTTTCACTTTTTTCTAAAGCTCCATTTTGGAGCTTTCTATCAATGGAAGTTTAAAAAGGAGTTTGCGTTGAATGCAATCTAAAACAAACATAGCCTAAAGAATTCAGATTAAACCTAGTTAGCGACCTTGTGTTGTCACTGGTAATTGGAGTTAAGTGTCCTCATTAGCTCGATTGCTTGCAGTAGAGATAGGCTGTGTGTTGGCTATATGTATTTTGTGGTCCTGTAATCCTACTCACAAGATGTGGTGTGCCTAATTTTTCTATATATGATTCTTGGCGCTTTGAATTATTAGAATTTTTTGGAGAAAATGAAGCATAGAGTGGTTAAGTGAGAGTAATTTTGAATCTGATCACAATTTTTGGTGAGATGGTGGTTCTAGATTTTCCCAGTAATAAAATTCACAGCTGTAGATTTAGTTTATTAACATGAATTTATCATCAATGATGGTATCTAATTTTATTCAAGATGGGAATTTGTGTGTGTTTTAACAAGAGAATGGTATGTTATTATTCAGGTTCCCTGGAACAGGAGAATATGACAAGTTCTTTGGTGAGGGAGTTTACAACTGTGCAGGTTGTGGTACTCCTCTCTACAGGTCCACAACAAAATTTAATTCTGGTTGTGGCTGGCCAGCCTTCTATGAGGGTCTTCCTGGAGCCATAAATCGCAATGTGAGTTAACTTGGACTTGTTAGTTATATCTTAAATTCCATCAGCAACTGAGTTTATACAAAATTGATAACATTGTCATGTATCATTCATCAGCCGGACCCGGATGGGATGAGGATCGAAATAACATGTGCTGTTTGTGGGGGGCATCTAGGTCACGTATTTAAAGGTGAAGGATTTCCAACACCCACTGACGAACGCCATTGTGTCAATAGCATTTCACTGAAATTTCTGCCGGCCAGTTCCTAGTGAACTCTACTGTATGGATATTCATATGACTACTTAGGATAAGTAAACACTACTGTATGGATATGACTACCTAGGATAAGTAAACAATTATGTACTGTACTTTCATTCTGAAAGAGCTCCGTAAAGTGGTGGCTCTCAAGCCACACTTTTTTTTATACGTATTTTATAATCATTGTCATTTGTTGTTTTCAAAGCAAATTTTTTTTATTAATGATTATAATGTAAGTGTAAAATTAGATTCGGAGAAAAGAGCGTGAGAGTAATATTATTATTAGCTGAATAATTATGTTACTCAAATAAAGACTGATGTTGAACAATCTGTGTCTTTTTTCCTTGGTGCGGGATTCTAACATGTTCATATGTGCTTGTATCGTTCCCGGGTCTGTGTTTGATATGGGAAAGTTTTAGCGCTATTAGAATTTAAACAAGTAAATAATGATTAAATACATTGAGAGCTTAGAATTGTTACCCATTGATGACATGCCATGCCTTGCTTTAGATATAAGATTCGAACTATTTTTCAAATACTAAATACGGAATTTTTTAGCTGATATAAGTAGAAAGATGCCGCATCTCCTATTTGATAACGTACTACATCCTATACCCAAAGAGCTGCATCAACATTTAGTTGACTCGTGCTGCAATGTGAGGGCTTGTTGTCATTGACCGTATGCTTGTATCAGTTGATCTGCAACTCTGCAAGTGTTGTGGAGGCCAAACCAAATAAACGAGGGTCCACATTTCTCGAATGCCAATTGGCCATGCGATTGAGGCCTACATCCTCAATGTATTGACGTGTCTTTCCTGGTACCATTTTTATTTTTTATTTTTTTGGACGTTGTTATGATATCCTTGGAAAGTAGAGGGTTTAGGTATCTTATGTCCAATTATAATGCGTCACCTCAATTTATTGAGTCATGTCAATGTCATATGAAGTTAAGTTCTCGCTATCTGATTGGTCTATATAAGCAAGGTATGATACTCTTGGGACATAGAATCTTCCTTTATTTTATGACTATTGTATAAGGTTATAGTTAGGTTCAATATATATATATATATATATATATATATATATATATATATATATATATATATATATATATATATATATATATATATATATTTTTGAAAACAAATAATATTGATATAAATATATCATTATGTAATGTAAAGGATTATTTATTTAAATCAAGAAGTCTTATTACTTATAACTAATTATAAAAAACATAATTTTTTAAAAAATGTGAGTGATTGGACCAAATTGGAATGATATGAAGTATAACTCAAATACCCGAAACCACATGGATCTAATTTCCAAAATCAGAATCCGTTAAAAATTAATTTCGGGGTCACGGGTTATTGAGATGGGACGAGTCTTATAACACCCTTAGACTATGGTGTATCATTTAAACATTTTGTAAAAATTTACGTCATTCTCATCCTATTTTTTTTTTACAATTTATTTTCTTGTTCTAGTCATTCTTTTCTTATTACACACTCAAATATATTTTTTAAAAATACCCATCACTAGTTGTAATGAGGACAATATTATGACTTTTTTAAGGGACAAAATTTAGGTGCAGTTACGAAGGTACTTTAGATGTTGTTTTCCAATAAGAATAGAGCATGTATAATAACTCATCAATAAAATTATAACATGGGTAATAGTTGTTATACATATCTTATTCCCATTGAAAAATAACACTTAAGATACTTATGAAACTGTATCTAAGTTTTGTCCTTCTTATCCCAACTATCAGTGCATACCAATTAAACTCCTTCAGTATATGCTTTTGGAGCTATTTTATAATCAAAATATAAATTTAGAATTGCAAGTAATAAATTTTGTCCAAAACAAAATAATGAATATTTTGGTCCCTTCAAATAGAATAAGTTTTGATTTTATTCCCTCCAAAAATTATTCTTAGGTTCTGGTCTCTAAATGTTTTAAAACTTTGAAATTTGTCTCTCTCGTTAAGATACCTCTGTTAAGTGATGACGTGATAGACAGAGTACCACATGTACGAAAATATTAATTTTTAATTCCACAAAAAAAATTAAATATATTTTTTGTCCTTACAAAGTTCACCAATTTTGGCTTTAGTCCCTGTAAAAAAGTATTCTTAGGATTTCGTCACTGTAATCTTAATTTTGGCTATAGCTAAATATTATAAGTTAGTTTGCAATTGGGGGCACAAGGTAATATTAAAAGTAAAAAGCTATGAAAAAAATGCAAACATTATAAAACAAAACCTAATTTAATTAAAATATACTAAAATATTTAATTCTTGAACTTATTGCATTAATTTCATACAATGATTACATCCTATAGTTTAACTTCATCTAGTTTTTAATAATTCAGCTTTTAACAACCGCACTATTAAAATGTGAGTTTACCAAACGGACAAACTAACTTTAATAGTACGTTTGGTTGGAGGGAGGAAGAGGGGAGGGAATGAATTTTAATAAAATCCCTCCTTTGTTTCATAAGTTTGGAGGGAAGAGGAGGCAAAATAAGGGAGTCAAAACCTCTACCCGCCAAAAGAGAGGGGCTTTGGACCCCTCCCCTCGCAAACCAACCGAGGGGACCCCTCCCCTTCGACCAAACCAAACATGGGGATAATATTTTCCCTCCCCTCCTTTCCTCTTTTCTTCCCTTCATTAAAATTTCTCCCCTCCTTTGAACCAAACAACACGTTAGTCAAATTGACATTTTCAAACAAACTACTTTAAGTATCTGGATTTGAAATAAGATTAGAGGTATTATTTCAAATTCATGCCCCAAAATGGATTTGAGACTAAGCGTGTGTTTGATCTAGCAGTATAGAATCACGTTTACCATTAAAACCACGTCTACAATGGCAAATTTGCAATTTTTTGACTACCAAACATGAAAGCTATAAATAGCAGTTTCTGCGTCACATTGAGCCTAAAGCTGTTCCAACTAAGAGAAGTCATAACAAGCACCCATTTTGTTCAAATTGTGTTCAGATGAAGTCCTTGACACTGTTAGCAAGTTAGGATATGTAGTCAGTGCTGAAATTAAAAATAAGAAGGGCTAAATCAAAATTCTAGATTCCAAACTCAAGTGCTAAGCTTCCTTTTGAATACTGACATATGCAGATAACTACATTAACTTTTAAAGTTGGATTACAAATCATCATTACAAGTGTTAATTTCTGTTTTCAACTAAGAAAGCTAATTATGATTGATAAATTAATTTTTAATCCATATTAGAAAAAACAAGAAAATAAAATGAATTCAATAAGAGAGAGAATTAAAGTTGCAACGTTGCACCATACTTTTCTCTGTACATATTTCTGAGCCTTCCAGCCTCTTCAGCCATAGCAAGAACTTAATCTTTAGTCCCTTTTGCCGTATATTCTCTGGAAGATCATGAACAATATTTGGAATGGACATCAAGGAATAACTATTACCAATAATCTGCACAAGAACATGTACCATTTTTGAAATGGTGAAACCTGCTAGCATCACGTACAATAATTTCCAAATTTTTTATCTGTGATATGTACTTGATGGCAACATGACAGTCACTGCAAACCCGCAAGTTCTTCATGACCCTTATTGGCACTCCCTCTGGGGTGCTCATTAAAGCAAAAGCAATTGCCATTTTCTCACTGTGGCGAGCCAAGTTGTATTCTTTCTCCTCATTATCCATGTCATGCAAAACAGAGCTAGTATCAGGGACATAACCCCGCATCTTCATTTCTGAAGTTAGTTCTTCCAGATACAGATTAATCTCCATAGATTTTGGGTGAGATTCATCGCCCATATGGAACTGGTGGACCTGATTCTTCACTTCTACCCAACTTATGCCTGGTTCTTTCTTCACCATCTTGTCTCTCATGACTTTCCTCACCTCAGAAACATCCTGCCACCTCTGGGCTGAAGCATGAATATTAGCGAGTAGAATATATGAAGCTGAGTCTTGAGGATTGATCCTAAGAACTTCTTCAGCAACAATTCTTGCCATTTCTGCATTCTTGTGGATTTTACACGCAGATAATAATGTTTTCCAAATAATTGCATCTGCTCTTACAGGCATGGATCGTATCATAGCCTCTGCCTCCTCCAAACAACCAGACCTACCTAGTAGGTCAACTACACAAGTATAGTGTTCTAGTCTAGCCTTGACTCCATACTTTTCTGCCATCAAGTCAAAGAATTCAAGCCCTTTGTCCTTCAGTCCACAATGACTACATGCATATAACAAGCTCAAGAATGTAACTTCGTTTCCTGGCAAATTTTCCTGTTCCATCTTATTGAAGAGCTTGATGGCTTCTTCTCCTTGCCCATGAAACCCGTAAGCAGCAATCATCGAGCTCCATAATACAATATCTCGTTCTCTGCATTCCAAAAAAGCTTTGATGGAGTCCTGTAAAGATCCACATCTAGAGTACATGCTAACTAATGAACTAATTATGTCAACTACAAAACTAGCTCCTGCTTTGATTGCTTCAGCATGAATTTGCTTCCCTTGACCAAGCGTGGCTAACTCTGAACATGAACTGATCACAATCACAAAAGTAATCCTATCTGGTCTAAAACCTGCCATTTTCATCATACAGTATTGATCCAGAACTCCGTCAAAGTACCCATTTTGAGCTTTTCCAGCCATAAGTGTATTCCAAGCAACCACATTACAATTCGGCATCAATTTGATAACTCTCTCCCCATCATTCAATCTTCCAGCTTTCATATACATATGAGCTAAAGAGCATCCAACAACCAAATTAAACTCAAACCCACATTTCATAACATAAGCATGAACCTGCTGCCCTGCAAACAAAGCTCTCAAATGTGCACACCCCCTGAGCACACTACCCAACGAGTACTCGTCCGGCATGAAACCCGACTCATTCATGCTCGAAAACAAGAACAAAGACTCTTGGTTCATTTCAAACTTGGTTAACCCGGTGACCATCGCATTCCACGTGGCAACATTTCTCTCAGGCATTTCATAAAACAGCTTCTTAGCACTCTCAAAATTGCCCAATTCAAGAAAGGCCTTGATAATGATGTTACATGACATGATGTTCCTCCTTGGCATTCTATCAAACAGTACCACTGCACATTGAATGTGCCCAAATTTTGAGTAGAGGTTTAAGAGATGGTTGGAGATGAATTTGTCCGAGGAACACCCAGAAGTGATTATCAGAGAATGAAGCTGCTTTCCCAAAGGAACAGACTTTGTGGGTATACATGCTTGAAGGAGATTTGTGAACAAACGGGGTTCTGACCATATCTCGGATGTGAAGCTGTTAAAGGCTTCTTTTATGTGCCCTTTGGAACACAAGGTGGCAAATTGTTCTTTGGCATCAGAAAAGCTCGCATTTTGTAACTGGGTTTTGAGGGAAATGGTGGAGAAGTGAGAGATTGATTTTTGAAAATTGGTGCGCACAAAGAAGATTGTACGAGGAAGGCCATACTTGCCCATGTGCCCCCCCGAGTTTTCATGTTTTTTAGATACCCTTACTTTAGTTGTTCCCTGCAAAAGGCAGAAGCTTGCGTGTTTGGGCCGAGGAATTATCAATTACTACATCTTAGGGTTTGCAATTGCAAAATAGTCCTTCTCATTCAATTGCAAATAAACCCTCTAACCAATTCTTTTTATCAAAAAGTTCCTTTTTAATTTTAACTTAACCCATGCCACTGAGGATTAGACGCCACAAAGGATAAGAGTATCTTTCTCTTTGAAACTTCGGATCCTCTTTTTTTTCCTCTCCTTTTCTTCTCTCATTTTTCTCGCAAGGAAATAAAAACAAGTTTTAATAAATCTCACATACAAACACAAATATGTTTTTGTGTCTTTCTCTCTCTAACATGAGAGGAAAAAAAGAGAGGATCCAAATTCTTTTTTTATTCTTGTTTTTTAGTTATAGAGAGGAGTCAGTCTCCTACTGTTATGATTATGTTTAGTTTATTGTTGCAAATGTACGTTTGTCTTAGGGTTTGTTTGGAAGTTTCGAAGCGAAGAGAGAGGAGGGGAAGACATTTTAAAAGTTTTTTAAAAGAAAGAAGGATGTAAAAAAAATTTAAAATTCCTCCAAAATCCTCTCCTAATTCATTTTTTTATTTCCTCCAAATTTGAGGATTTTGGTTCTTTTGTTGGAAAATAAACCCCTATGCAAGGTGGGAGACTATTATCCCTTCATTATCTCTTTCCCCTCCCTTGCACCTCAAACCCCTCTTCTCCCTTCCTTTCCAAACTCTCAAATAGACCCTCGAGGAACTATAGAAATACTCTGTCTTAAATGTATGTTTGCAATTTCTCAATGATAAACCAAATATGCATTATGTTGTTGACATTGACACCAACACTTGCTCTTGATTATTTAATTATGGCTTTTTTTTTGTTATTTTTAAATTATGGATTAAGCCCAAAAATGGAATACTTTAGTTAGAGTGATGATAAAATTATGATTTTTAAACAAGGGCAGGTACGGCCCTTTGGACTGGGCCGGGCCCATATGGTGGAATTAAGAGAACACGAACCTATAAAGATAGATAAAGATCACAAAGATGCAAACATAAAGCCTCTCTACTCTCTCAACTTAGGCCTCATTTCATGCTCGCTCTTATCTGGTTCGCTCTCTCAATTAGTGTCTTCTCCTCTGTCTATCTCATTTCTTGCTCCTTGTCTTCAGTGCTATTTGGGTTCTATAGGCACAAACATGAAAACGTCTCCTTCAGTTCTCATAGTTCTTGTAATTTGTTTATTCAAGGATCTTCAATCTCGATGAACTGCAATATATATAATTGGCTATACAAACCCTAGAGGTAGCGATTTGGACGCCAAAAACTTGAATCCTATATTCACAATCTTAAATTGGACGGTATGTTTAAGAGCCTATGACCCTAAAATTGATGAGTTCTTGATTTCATAATCTGAAATTTGATGGTATTTTCACGCCCATGACCCTAAATTCGATTGCAATGTGGATTCTTTATTCCATGATTTGAGACTCGGATGGAACCGTAAATATGATTGCAAGATCGATCCTTTTTTTCTAAAATTCGGATGGAACCTTAAAACACTAAATTCGACTACCAGATGGATTCTTTATTCCATGATTTTAAATTCGGATGGAACCTAAATAAATAAATGCTTTCATGGCCCTAAATGCAATTGAGATATGATTTTTTTTTTTCAAATTGTAAATTTTGGGATGGAATGTTTGAGGCTTTGAGCCTTTGTCCCTAAATGCAATTGCATTATGAATGTAAAAGCGGATAAAGTTATGCAATTTGCCTTGATGACCCGAATTTCAAGTTCTAGATGAATTTAAAGCTGGAATGGGAAGGTTGACCTTGGATGACCCTAAAATTTAACCGCATTAAAATGGTTTGACGATTTTATGACTATTTCTTGACTTCTTTTCATCTCTTTGGTGTTTTATTTCTACGCTTAATACTTGTTATTAACTGGTCACTAATATGCATGATCTGCCAATCATAACGAGTCCGGGAGGAGATTTATGTGTCAAGAACATTGAAATAAAACCATAGGATTAATGGGGGATAGAGATATATCGTAGGAATCTTATGCAACCTTCATAGAGAGTCATAAAGCTTAATGAATCTTAGGGTACTTGGGATATAGTTGGTTAGTAATTAAATGGGGTTTCTTAGGTTACTTGGGAGAGACACTAAGATATATTAGGACTCTTGGTCGACAAAACGAGTTGATTAGTTGTCAGGAATGTTTATCATAAATGAATTGTCAAACTGATCACCCTAAAATAGGAAGTTTAGTTCATGATCAAAGGAAAATCAATAATAGAAATCATAAGCAAACTCATAGTTGATCCTAGAGGTTGAAAACAACAAATCCTAATGTCCAGCATGGGAAACACAGCTCCAAAAACAAGGACTCGAAACCTTTTTCCGTACAGAAAAGAAGGATTCATACATTCTGATATCGCACGATCCGTGAGATGGATCTAGTTTCACGTGGTGAAACTGAAGCTCCAGGCTTAGTCCAAAACAAAGACCTTCGTGAGGCGGATTGCTTAGTTTTAGACTTTTATTATTTAGTTTGTTTGGGGACAAGTAAAATTTAAGTTTGGGATGTTTGATAACCTGCTGGCTTATTTAGTTTTATCCATGATTTGATAGTGGATTTGAGCATTATTGTTGGTTTGAACATTCATGGGGCGAATATACATCCATGAGGCGGATTGCTCAGGCAAAGCCTTCTTTCCACTCTTCTTTATTCTTCATCTTTGCTTCTAGGCTTCACTTTTCCATGATTCCAACACAACACCTGAAATCAACTGAACACAAGTAAGACAAAATTGACTCGCTAATGCATCAATTGCATCAACTTCAATAAATGATTTTATAGCATTATTATTACCCCTTCTTTTGTACTTTACATTAACATACAATTTGTTGTGCTATTTATATTCTTCTTTTTTGACGATTATGATTTCTTATGATTCAATTGGTGAGTGAATCCATAAATAAATTGATTGCTTTCATTCAAAAGGGTTTTTTTGGCTCACCAAAATATGAATGTTGCATAGGTTGACACAGGTATAGTGGCAACGTTAATTTGCATTATTAGCCCCCATTAGGTGGCTCATGCATTTCTAAATGATGGTACATTGAAGTATATCAATCAAAATTTGGGAAAATTTGCTATCAAATGCACGGTGATTTTGCCATTACAAATTTTAGTATATTTCCATATTACAATCGTAACATTTTCAGATAAAAAATAGACAAACTTAATTTTCATATACACATGTATGCATCAATCAACTTATTACAATATAACAGCATTCAACCGAATGAATGAATGAAATATATACTACCTTATTAGTATATAGAGGCCATTGACCAGTATGTGTAAAAACTAATGTGACCCATGCCAATGGACGAGTACAATACTAGTTACAACTAAGAGCTTCTTTTCTCTTGCTTTTTAAACATTAGAAGCAAGAGTATAATTTTTCAAAGAAAAATGAAAGAAAGTAAAATAAAAACAGAACAAAGATAAAGAGAAGAGAACACAGAAGAAAAAAAGTTGGTGGATGCGATGGGACAGGGAATCCGAATCACAAGATGGCATAATCCATATATCAGTGTAGTTGTAACAGAAAAAGGTCAAAAAAAAATGTTTAGAAGAGGCTAAGATCCTTTTTTGTTCACTGGAAAATGCAAATTCATTCCTAGGTAATAAAGGGGAAAACTAAAAAGAAAACTAAAAAAGAAGAAGAAGAAACAATCATTTCACTGTAACAATGTTTGGTAAAAAGTAGGAGAGAGAAAAGGCTGACATAGCTTAAGGTGAGGGAGGACTAGGAGCAACTACTGATTCTCTAAAATTGAGTGAACTTAACGACCATTCAACAAAAGTTCAATTTAATTTTAGTAAAAGGGTGGGTTAGTGTGAAGTGTCAAGGTGTATACATACAATATATTGAGATGGCACAAGAAGATCCTGAACCTGAACTTGAAGGAAAGCCAAAGCCTTCCCTAGAGCTATTCATGCCTTCTCACTCTGTGGAGCCACACATGTCAATTTCCACCATGATTCCCACAACTTCATGGTTTACACCTAAGAGGTTATATACTTATTTGGTTTTGTACCTAGATCCGTGCTGGGGGATAAGTAAAGAAAGGAAATTTTCCGTCTTTATGTCTTTTTGTCATTTGGGTGTAGGGAGAAACTTTTTAAGTAAATCTGGGTCTTCTTGAATTTTTGTTATTTCGCTATGTTCTTCTGAAGTGTTTTGACTTTTGACTTTTTTTGGTTCTGTTTTTCTATTGTTATTTCGTAATCTCTTTTATCTTGTTTCGTAGGCTACTTGCTTTATTTTGTGTGATTAACATGTTAAACTATTTGGACCGAGGAGCAATTGCAAGCAATGGTGTGAATGGAAGTAGGGGAACTTGCACCAAAGCTGGTACCTGCACTTCTGGTACAGGAATACAGTAAGATATACTTAGGATCGCTTCTCTAACCCCTCCGCATTTAATTTTCATTGGACTGTCATTTTAAATTGTACCAAGGTGTTTTTTTGTTTGTGAAGATTCTCATTAAGTGGGAGAGTGAACAGATTTGAAAAGGTAGGGAATAGTGAAACCAAAAAAAAGGTAAAGGATTGGGAATTTGGGAGGGAGGTTGGACAGATGGGAAAAACCAATTCTTTTGTCCCCCTTTTTTTAGATTGATTCAGTGAATCATAAAAAAGAAATTTAATTTATTCTGTCCTGATATATGGAACTCCTAAAAAAAAAGCTAATTGGATCAGGAAACCAACGTGTTTTCCATATATACTAAAAGACAAATCTCACATAATAGGAACTCTAAATCACTACTCAAAATAAATCATAATTATTGATTATATTTTGCATATGTGATCATTGCCATTGTGAAACAAAATTGACTTGAAAAGCCCAATGACTATGAGCAACATTTACAAATTGTATCTAATCTCGATTTATATTTTTGTTATATTCCACAGCAACATGCCTTATGTGGCTCTCAAAGGTATTGAATAGTTAATGCATGAGTAATCGAATTACTGAAACCAATTTATCAGACATACATCTTTGTTTTTTCATGCCCCCTTCCTCTTTCATAACAAGAAATCAAGAATGGATGATGTTGTCATGTCTCTAAAATGTGGTTTAACTTAAAAAAATGAATAAGAAATGAAATCATTCTGTATTTTAAAAGCAATGATGCAAGATATCCTCAAATTGTGATAAGGGGAGAAAGAAATTGGGGCTCTTGTTTGGTAAAAAACCTAGGTTTTGTCCTATTGTTATTATGCATGCTTGTCAAAATGGCACGAGAAGCATCACCTGCCAACGTGTACAATTTAATTTATAGTCTGCAAGGTAACTGTTGCTTTTGCCTGTACTAGCTTTTCCTCGTGTTCAATGCCATCCCATTAATACTGTAATATGCGGAAGTACATATTCAGCAATTTAGTAGTTTTTGTCAACGTAGTTTTCTTCCTTTTCTCCTTGTTTGTAGGGGGGATTTTAACTTGAACAATTTTGAAGATGGCATTTTATCATCTGCTTTTATGGTTGGACTTCTCGTGGCTTCTCCAATATTTGCCACTCTAGCAAAGAGGTAATAACCGTTTGTGTTGCAATAGTTGAAACGTACTCTTCCTATGTTACTTTATTTAGCTTATATATTCAACCTATTAATGAGGATGCTTCGTAAATGAATGAAACTTCTGAAAGCTGAACAGGCTTTTAAACCACCACTGATCAACTTGAATTTCAAATTGTCCTTCTTGACTTGCAATCAAAACAATGGCATTTAAATCCATGACTCCATATATCTAATATGTTTGGCAGCATAAATTATCTTTAAAGTTGAATTATTAATTTAGTTTACCTTTTCTCCGTTTAACTGAAGTTCTTATGTTTGATAGACATAACAACTGAATAACGAGAACTTCTGACCTTTTCTTTCTTTTATATGTAGCACATACAATTGTTGTGATCTGTAATTGCTAACATTGACTTACATATTAATCCTTAACAATTCTTATATTTTGCAGTGTAAATCCATTTAGACTCATAGGTGTTGGATTGTCAGTTTGGACCCTTGCAACCTTATGTTGTGGTCTTTCTTTTAATTTCTGGTCCATTTCGTTCTGTCGCATGTAAGTGGTCCAGTTCCCTTATTTTTCAAGTTATGCAAATTTGGTTGAGTAGTTAAATAATAGTACAAAATCTAGGAAGAATTAGCTTATTTTTTCCTTATGCTTTTGTTATTCTCTATAGGCTAGTTGGTGTTGGTGAGGCTTCATTTATAAGTCTTGCAGCACCTTTCATTGATGACAATGCCCCAGTTGCGCAGGTTTGTTTCTTTCCCACAGAAGCATCTACTGCTTTCAGATTTGAATGTCTATTGTGTGTTAAACTCACTATCAAGCCTTCACATATTTTTAGTTATTATTGTGATGCAATGATTGTGTGGATGTTTGGGTCGGTTGTAGCTCAATCTGCAAGTATGATGTTAATATATGCAATCTTCAGGGGGTCACAGATAATTACCCTGTATAGAGCAATGTTGTTCACTTTGTTCAGTTGTGCTCTTTATTCAATTCTTAAACTTATATTTTGAAGATATAATTGTTTCAATCCATAAAGTTGTCCGTGGTTTTTGTTGGTTGTCCTTTTAGGGCAAAATCATCATTATCTAAAATATCTTTATATTCTCAGTGTCAAGAACCTAATCAACCTTAGGCATTGACCCAGTAACTTAAATGAAATAATATACTGTTTCCAGTGTTTTGAGAATTTAATTTAAATGAAATAATATACTTTATATTGTATAGAATATTTGCTCTAATCAGTTTAGTTACTTGATCAGCATGAATTGGGCTAAGTTTGCTGCTTTTCATCATTTCAATGGTTTTAGATAAAATCTTCTAAAACTAGATGACATCCTCTATATCCTTGGTAATTGGAATGTCATTTGTCAGTATAATTGCTTGCTTTTTTCTTTCTGGTGGAAGGCTCTGTCTCATACTGGTGTATGTATCAGAAAACGGCGTGGCTGGCAATATTTTACATGTGTATACCAACGGGATATGCACTTGGTTATGTCTATGGTGGTTTGGTAAGTTTTTATCTGGTCTTCATACCACTATTAAATATTCGTAGTAACGCTTGCGGTGCAGGACATAGGATGGCGGCATAGTTCTTCAAAGTTTTAAAAACTGAGTGAAAAGTACAATTTGAGTTTAAAACTGTCATAGATTTAGAAAAATAATTTTAGAAAGGGAGTTTTGTAAAAGTAGGAAGTGGGAGTAAGTTACATTTAATCTGGAACAACAATTTTCTTCTCTCCTTTCAATTATAATAGAAACAAAACATTGGCCTTTGAGGAAAAGAAATCCTTCACTAACAACTAAAAAGTGGGGGAATCCCCTTAGGTACTAATATACTGTATTGATAATCAATGTTTATTTTGCATTTTTTTTTCACTTGTTTTTAAATTGCGCCCTCTGATTTTAACCTTTCTTTTTTGATAAACAGGTTGGAAGTCATTTTGGTTGGCGTTATGCCTTCTGGGTAGAGTCTATATTGATGCTTCCATTTGCTATTTCTGGATTTTTTATGAAGCCTTTGCAGTTGAAAGGTGCACATTGGTCTTGTATTGGTTTCTTGTGAACCCCTATAAATGTTTTCCATCTCTAAACTACTTGTGGATTCAGGTTTTGTTCCTGCTGATTCAGAAAAGGCACTGGCACCTGAGACAGTTGTGTCAGGAATTCAAGGTACATTAAGAGTCATGCATTATCTAAACACAATAATATCTCACCTTTTTAAAAGTACCACCAATACCCTGTCTTAATTCTTATGATTAAGAAAAAATTTCAGTGCTCACTATAGACAATTGTTTTGTATATACATGACACTATGACAGTTGCATAGATATAAATTTATGCTATTGGAGATTCTATAGAAAAATCAAGAAAATTTATTAAACTTAAACAAAATTCACTTGTTTAATGCAAAGCTATGGGGGCTTCAAATGGCAAAGATGAGTCATTGTCCTTGGCAGAGTTCAGAGATAAAAGCTCAAATGACCATTCCAGGTGAGAACACTTACCTTCTGAAATAATTATCTTCCAAGTATTGATTTATTGTATCTTTTAATGTCTGACATCATTATTTAGCGGGTGATGTATTCAAAGTTCTATTTGATTGATTCTTGTCTTATTTTAGGTCAAAATCTGCAACCAAAATATCTGATCAGTTCTCAAGATTCTTGAACGATATGAAATCGCTTTTGCTTGATAAGGTTTATATTGTCAATGTTCTAGGTACTTCTTCCTCCCACTGATCTACTGTATGCGTCTTCTGCTTTATCAGATTTACTTTGTTTTGTTGGTAAATTCATGTAAGAAGTTGCTATGCAGATAGCTTACTTAGCTGTGAACTTCATTTCTTAATATCCTATATGTATCCTATTTTTAGCAGCAGATTGATTTACCATGTCTCTGTTTAATTCCATTATTTGAATACTATTTGTAGGTTACATAGCATACAACTTCGTAATAGGTGCTTACTCATATTGGGGTCCCAAAGCCGGCTATAATATATATCAAATGGTGAGATTTTTTGCATATGATTTTACTAACATAATTGTTCCTTTTTTCTTATATATGATATATCTTGTTTCTTGCATAAAATGAGATAGATAACTGGTAAGTCAAGATACTTTCCATGTAAAACATTGTAAGTTTGTTGTAATATTGAAGTGAGTTTACTTTGGCAGACTGATGCAGATTTGATATTTGGAGGAATTACAATCGTATGTGGAATAGTGGGCACATTAGCTGGAGGCTTTGTTTTGGATTTCATGACAAACACCTTATCAAATGCATTTAAGGTTGATATTCAAATTCAGAGAAGGGTTCTGGAATTACTTTTATACCTTTTTATTATTTGTTGTGCAGTGCACTATTTTTATCTGGTGAGCACTTGAGCTAATACGTTGCCCAATAACCTTTTAAGTTTCAACTGCTAGTTCGCCTATTGATCTCAGAAACATCTGCATGAGTGTTCCTTACAATATACTGTAATCTTCTATGAACTGGATTTGATTAGCCTGGGCTTAGTGGCTTATGCCTCTTATATATTAAAAATCCTTTGTAGCAGATTATGATAGTAGACTAGGAGTGCATGTCCCAGCTAAGATAGACAAATTATGTTTTGGGTCACAGTATCTGATGCCGTAAGGAATATGCTTCCTCACTAAACAGGTCGTGTCTCAATTATGGGGGTGCAAGTGACATTTTTTATCAGGCATATGCACTTGAAAATAGATTAATTTATTTAAATGTCAAGGTTGCTTTGTTGAAATTGCTTCACCTGAGGTACCTACCAGCTTCTTAGATGAGACATGTGTAATGTAACAACAGTAAGTTTTGAGCATCATGGTCACACAGCCTTGAAATTATTAGCTTGTATGTGATACTGTGATAGGTTAAAGTGTTATATAGCACTGAGATTCTGGATTGGTCTCGTAATATTGAGTAGACCCACTTAAAACATAGCCATACATTGATTCAGTTGCTGTAATGGGCTAGTCAATGGAACTGGTGAACTAATTTTGTGATCTCTATATAAATAGTCACATCTAATTAGTTTCACCAAGCATATTGTTTACATTCCATTGCTCTGCCCTACTCAACACTCTGAATTCTTTTGCAGCTTCTCTCAATGACAACATTTATCGGTGCAGCATTTTGTTTTGGTGCCTTCTTATTCAAAAGCATGTATGGCTTCCTTGTTCTTTTCTCTATTGGCGAACTGCTTGTTTTTGCCACGCAGGTACTTTCCTTCTATGTGAGGAACATCTCGTCATGTTTGGTTGTTATATTAAAATACATTATCCTTTTTACATGCTTATAAGTTATCATCCATGTATATTTTAGCAACTATTGAGTTTTCCTCTGCAAGCTAAGCATTTGATATTGACGCTCCCTAGTTAAATTATTGATAAATAATTGTGTTTTTAAGTAAAATCACCTCTATGAAGGGGAGCTTTGGCACAACGGTTAGAGTTGTTGCCATGTGATAAAAAGGTCTCAGGTTTGTGTTGTGGATTCAGCCTCTTGCAAATGCATGGTAAGGCTGCCTACTATAGACCCACATAGTGGGTCCAACCCTTCCCTGGACACTGCAAATAGCGAGAACTTTATAGTACCAGGTTGCCCTTTTAAGTAAAATCACCTCTGCATTTGGGAAATCTGATGCAAACATGCTCTCCCAGAACTAAGCCTCGTTTATGGTTGGTCGAGTCAGTTCTCTTTTAGCTGTGAATCAGTGCTTGTTCAGTTCTGCTTGTTTCTGGAGTCAATATTTTTCATCCCTGCTTCTTTACATCTATATTTGACCAAATAAATTTATTCTTCAAACTTGAAAGATAATCTTTTAATTGAATCAAGTTTGTATATCATGTCTAGCTTAGATTCCTGACCTCTGCATTTTCATGAGTTTTAGAATTCATCATCTAAATTATTTCTCCTTGGAAACCAATTTTTTGGTAAACCTGATCAGAAGTCAGAGCTTTTTATCTACATTTTTACTTGCGGTTTTCTTTTCAGGGTCCTGTGAATTACGTTTGTCTCCATTGTGTTGAACCAAGTTTGAGGCCGCTATCTATGGCTATGTCTACTGTTGCTATTCATGTCTTTGGAGATGTACCTTCCTCACCTCTTGTTGGAGTTCTCCAGGTCAGCCTTTTATAATTTTTCCAGGGAATTGATGTCTTGACTATTCTTTTGCTTCACATTTTTGTAACTTAAGCAGCAGTTCTGAACACTTTGTCTTTTTAAGTTGTTGATTTGGGTATAACCTTGGTGGAAATTGTTACTTTTCCACAAAATTTTGGATCAATTTGGCTGGACAAGTTCAAGAGAGAAAATGGCAATTAAGTACATAATCCAAAATCAGGAGCATATAACTTGCTTGTGAAGAAAAGCAGCGAAAACTCATTATCAATCCGAATGGTTATGATAAAAAATGCCCACACTTACTCAAAAGTCAAAACTACTTTGTTTGGTATGATACATCATTTTTATTTGAAGTGTTAGGCTGAATGTCAAAAACCTAACATAGTTTACATTAATTGCATTGGTGATCATCATTATCATCATAAACTTTAAGAAACGTGAATGGTTTAAAATTTACCCCGAAGTTCACAGAATGTATTATGGGATATACAAGATTCTGATGGTTGTTCGTACATAATGGTAATGCAGGATAACATTAACAACTGGAGAACGACTGCATTGATTCTAACAGCTATACTTTTTCCAGCAGCTGGAATATGGTTTCTCGGTAAGTCATCATAAATTTATTATCACTATTATAAGAGCAAGGATGTTTAATTAACGGGAAAAAATGTCATTGCTGGACATGAATATCATTAATCACGCTAAAAATCATGTCCAACCCCTACCTAAAATTATTCATTGTACCAATGATGGATGTTACTTGGCCATATAAAAATTATCTTATCTTGAAGATACAGTATTTAAATTTCTATAATCATATTGTCTAATCCATGGAAAAGTTTTCTGAACGGCGTGTTGTGATTCATATATATTATGTCAGGAATGTTTTTGCATAGTGTCGATAGATTTAATGAAGATAGTGAGCATCAAGTATCAACCGTTGAAAGGTCCACCACCATGCCGTTGCTTCAAGAGAAGACTGGAGAAACATCAGTATCTCCTGCTCAATCCCAAGAATGTTGATTCTCTTGTTTCTTTTTATGCCTGTCCAAGCACAATTTATTTAGCACAATGATAGTCACTGCAGTGTAAATAGCTTTTTCTTGTTTTGTAGATTATTATTTGTAAAAGCAACGATTTGCTTTTGGTTAATTGAAATTAATTACAAGAGTATATTTCAGTTTTATGTTTCACCATCTTGTGCATGACGTTCCTTGTAATTTTACTTTTAAAATAAAATTGCTACCACCCATCCTTCTATGTCTTTTGCTAAACCCTGTTGGCCTCTTCATTTATATATATGGTCTGTGGAAATTTGAAAATAAAGCTCCGAACACCATGATCCTATATGTCGTTTCATGAAATGCCTCACTTATTTGATATTTTTCGGGTACAGATCACTTGTATGATTTAAATCATGCTGTAATTCATCGAAATCTTTTCGTTATGCTATCAGTACTTCTCTAGTATTTGAAAATTGTTTTCATGAACTTAAAAGATTCATCAATTGAGGACCAAAAATGATTAGACCATCCAAACATAGTAAAACAACTTCCAAGTGTATGAATTTAATATTGCTACGGATTAAAAAAAAATCAGGCACCTCACACACAAAAAGAACTTCCAAGACAGGTGAATTATGGCTATGAAAAAAAATCTCTTGCTTCACGGTAGCACTAAATTGGAATGGTGGAGAAACAGATTCAAATACAAAACGAGTTCAAACTTCAAAATGATTAGTAGGGACCTTCCACAAGAAGGTCACCTTCCAAAAATAGGTGTATGCCACTTATTTTGGTGAGCACACGGTATTCTTTAGTAAAAGGCGAAAGAATAGTTCGCTCTGTACTCGCCAAATGGCTTAATTTGAGGTCATAAACCTAGCTCTATATATTGCAGTGATACATGGCACTTCCTTTTATTCGACCATGTGGGACTTCATTAGTGATGTTTCATCACAATGCAACAATCGAAGACAACGATGTTATTTTACTGAAGTTACTATTCGAAAATTTTATTTTGAATTGAGAATAATAATAGCACACTAAATAACCTATATTTCTCCATACTCGCCTAAACTGATTAGTTTATGTTTCTACGAGCAAGCTTGCGTGTAGGTAGTTCTAAAGCTCCATCAAGGGAGCTTGTAATATGAAGCTCACAAGTCAAAAGGCTCAACTTTTTCGTTTTTAACTGCAGACACTCTCATTGACGAAATCATCAAGAAAGACATACATTGTGAAATAGACGCTTGCAGAAAGATTTTGTTGACAACTTTTAAAGTCACAAACATGGCTCATTTTATGAAATTGTTGCTTATATTATGTATAATGCTTGACATGGGTACGGCTGATTCTATTTCCATCCGTTATACTGATAATCATGATTCATGCTATATACGGTGTTTAGTTTTGCTTTCTCATTTCATGAGGATTTCAAGTGAGGCCAAGTACTACAACCATGTATATGCATGTGGTGATTGACACCACTAATTTGATTGTTGGCTTCTTAGCTACAATACTTGAATGCACAAGTATATAGTTACATTAGCTGCTTCATTGGCATTCAGATAACGCTACTTACAACTTTATCTGGTTAAATTTAGGTCAGGTTCGAATTCGATTGTCTAGAGTTTTTTTCTTTTTGGTTTTTATTTGTCTATTATTTTCATGATTGGAGGGGAAAACTTGCCGCTAACCATGTTCGTGACCACAAATTTGGTCTATCGAATAGTTCTAATTGTCTACCGTAGTGACAAAAATTTCTTCGTAACATTATTCTAAATTTACACTCTATTGAGTGAAAGAACACTTGCATATTAAGAAAAGGAAAAAGAAAAATCGCCCGAGACTAGTGTGTTCATATTCATAAAGCATAAATCTTCCAATCATGGAATAACCCCTCCTGCAACTTAAATCTTATTAATGTTTGGTGAAAAGATTAGGCAGTCAGAGAACAAAATGGATTCAATACAATCTCATTTCAAAAGCAGGCAAAGATATCAGTAAGACGAGCAAATTCCATTTAAGGGAACAACTATTCAAACAAACTAACAATTGGCCGGAGGGACCTTCCATAGAAAGGTCACCCTTCAAAAATAGGCTTGTGCCATTCAAAGCAACAAAGTACACGGAATTCTTTAGTAAAAGGCGAAAGAATAGTTCGCTCTTGCTTATTGCATGGCTCCATGACCTTCATATAGCATAAGCCTAGCATTATATACTACAGTGATAGCTGTGGCTTCCCTATGTTGCACAATGTTGGACTTCATTGCAGCATAGCTGGAGCGTCCTCTCATTAGGCATTGTGGGACTCTCTGGCATCTGGTATTTGGTATATTTATTATTTACTACAAATGATGTTATTCAATGGATAATATGTCTACTACTAAAATTACAGTCCTATATTTTTATTTTTACTTTGAGAAGATTGGCACACAAAATAATATATATTTCTCCATACTTGTTTGTACTGATTAGCTTATGTTTCTTGGAGCAAGCAACTTTCCAACTTGTATCAAGCTAGTTCTTTAAGTTCCATTAAGGAAGCTAGTAATATTTCATAATATGTAGCTCGAAAGTCCCAGGAATTATCTCCTTTCAATATTTCTCTTTGTAATAAAATACTGCTTACACTCTCAGACGAAATCGTCAAGAAAGACTTCGTTGTGAGATTGACGCTGGCAGAAAGCCTTTATTGACAATGTCATTCCCTTTCAATGTCAAGTCAAAAGGCTTATCTTGTGGAATTTGTTGCTTATATGATGTCTGCTACATGATACTGCTTATTCTATTTCCAGGCTTTATATGTTAAAAATCATGCTGTACATGGTGTATAGTTTAGGGTAACTTTCTTTCGATGAGGAGATGCATTTTATGAGAATGTCCATTAAGGCCAAGTCCACTAGCATGATACCATGTACATGCATGTGGTGATTGGCACCACTAGTTTTCATTGTTGGCTTCTTACCTACTACCTATACAATACAAGTAAAACGCTTGCACACATAATCGTATACAATTGCACTAGCTGCTCCAATGGCATTGAGATGACGTTAGTTAAACTTTTTCTATCTGAGTTTAGATCTGGTGCAACCGTCAACCGCTTTTTACCCTATTATTTTCTTGAAAGGAGGAAAGAAATTGTCACTAACCAGGGTTGAGACCACAACATCCGAGTTATAAAGTAGTTCTGACTACCGGTGTGACTAGAGAAATTTCAAAGTAAAATTCTCCTAAATTTAAACTTTTTGTAAAAAAAATGCCAGTAGTTAAATTAAATTGCAGACTTAATAGACAGTTGCCACTTATCAGTGCTCATCAATACCCTCTAAAGAAGAAGCATTATATACTTGAATATCAAATTATGCACTCCTTTACTTTATTTATATTCAATTATTATCACGCTGATTGGTTTGCTAATTTATTGGATTACTAGAAGGCTAAAATTTCCCATCACCTGGACAGTTTTGAGTACTAGATCAGTACATGAACTCAGTCTCATCTATGTAAGCAAGAAATAAATCTACTATCAAATGGATAAACAAAAACAAGAAAAATCAAAAGATCTAGTGAGTTTGAATTGGCATATTTTGTATTTAAAATAACTTATAATGAAAAGCTTTAAGCTTTTGAAGAAAAACAAATTTTTCCTCCAAAATAATCAAAACCAAACATGCTGCTAATTTTATCACTTAAAACTTTTTTTTTTTTTGCTTTATCACCCAAAACCGAGGATGTCAAATATTATGCTGGTAGATTTAACTAATAGCTGCTTATTGAATGCTTCAGTTCGAGTCCTACAAGGTCATAGTTTTATTATTAATTCGAGAACCATCTGGAGCTGTCTCATTAGAATGAAAAAAAAATAAGGAATTAAAATAAAATTAGAATACAGAAACAAGCATATTGTACTAAGGCCTAGCCAAAAGGTATTGATGTCAAAAGATATAACTGAAAAGCTCAACAGAAGAGTTTGCTATGTCATAAATAGAAAACTGTAAAATGCAAGCAGTGGCATTAGCAGCTGACACCAGCCAAATGCATTTACACAAGTGACAGCTCCCCTGCAGGAATTGATCTCTTAATAAGTTTATTCCAGGACTCATTGGTCTCTCTGATGACCTTGAGCGCATAATCCTGTACCCCAAATATAAGTTTAAAGAGTTCAGATACAATAAAACGAGACAAAGTGATTCCATGCTGACCATAACACCGATAATGAAAACACTGCAGTAGATAAATGCCTCGCTTTTCCCTATCTCATTACTATTTTATTACTTTATTTTATGGAAATTTGCATCCTATCTTAACTTAGTAATCATACACAAAGAAGAATACGTTATATCACTAGTAATCCTAAACTGCCCTCCTACTTACCTGACCCTCAAGGCAATCACAGCACGCAACTTCTACCAGAAAAACAGTTCTTAACCGAAACAAATAGTAACCACAACAACCACCACCAAACCATTTAAAAATACATGTAAAATATTAAACTGTCATAAAGTTCAAAAACATAATAAAGAATTCCTTAGGATACTTGCATTAGGAGATTCAAGCAGGAAAAAAATACCTTATTTGTTGCTTGGTTGCCAAGCCCAAATTTATTAGCAGGCTTTCCATCAGGTATTTTGTAGTCTCTGAACCAATCCCTAATTGCAGTTAGGGTTCCCTGGAGACATCCAAAGATTATTCAACACACAGAAGTTGCTGATCATGACACCAATAGAGCATTACACCAGGCAAGAATTGAGAAATGCATAATGTCTTGTCCTCCCAATCAGATCAAATCCCTAATATCTACTGTTCAAGCAATACTATACAAATTGACTCTAACTTAGAAGTCCGGTTAGTCAATTTTGCAGTAAAGGTAGATAAGTTGACCGCCCTAAGTAGATCAGATACTTCAAAAATCACCCTAGCTGCTCAACATAGTTGGTCAACTTGCTCGACATAACTATAAATAAATAAATGGCAGAGAAGAGACTTTGAAAAGAAATATCGGCTAGCTAGGTAATTGATCTTACCGGAAAATGCTTCTCAACATCATCAACATCATTCACAAGTGAAGCCTTAGGATCATCTAATGAAATTGCAACTATTTTCCAATCAAGTTCTCCTTCATCAATCATGGCTAATGCAGCCAAGGGTTTGACCTTGAGAAGCTCGCCAATTTTCCTCCGGCTTTCACCAATCTCAACCACATCAACTATAGATTAACAAGAATTTTAGACACATTTTGTTGCAGTTCTAGTCATGAAAATATTATGGAAAAGACTGGAGTCCACACTCAACAGTCATAACTCATAAGTAAAGGAATACCTGGATCATTATCTCCAAATGCTCCTTCAACTTCAGAGTTAGCAGAAGATGGATCTTCCCATGTTTGTGGAAGTAAGCCATAGTTCCAATGTATATTATAGCTGGAGAGCATGAAAAGATATGTTTCAGAATAGGGTAAATATGGAACCAAAACTATTTAGCTACATTAACAAAGCAGAAGCATCGAAAGAAAGCGATAAGAATTTAAAGGCCTGATGAATGAGTCGCATAAAACGCTACAATTATTGTAGGTACAATAACATGAAGATGGTATAATGGAAAAAAGGGAAATTATCAAAAACCAGCAATGGATTATGACGCTCCCACATACATTTATGATTACAAGTAGACATCAGTAAAGAAGATATACAATGGGACATTTACATTGCCAATGTTTCCTTGATAAAGATAAAATCTTGGTTGGATTACCCAAAGAGATTTATGTTAAAAGTGCACAGCCAAAGACAAATAATAAAACAAAAAGGGAACAATATGAGCTTTGAGTTTGTATCTCACGGATAATATCGAAGCTTCCCCTTTTTTGTATCCTGCTTTATGGGAGTGAAAGGCTCATCAGTGGCAACCTCCATCTTTGCATTAGATTCTTTTGGTATTTCAACGATACAGTTGAAGATACCATCACCTAACTGCAACGGAATATCATGCCAGGGAGAAACCTGCATATTTTGCAAATAAATTTTAGGGAGTACAATTGTACAGGTCTTTATTGTCATGAGCAGCCCACATAGCAGGAAACTCATTCACAGAACACTGCTTTCAATGTTCCTTTTCTTGGTGAAAAAACCATTATCTCATTGCATATTCAGTCTTATTAGGTGATTCCAGAGTTCCCTAGTTTCCAAAATATTAAGCAAATCTAACTCCTAAAGATTGAAAGATGCAAAAAGTAAAGCTCACTTGGCAGTTGGCACATGCCCTTTGTTTCTAATAGATAAAAGCATAGGAAAGGTATAACAAAAAGGCAAAACAAACACACATGAAACATAATATCTCAATCAACTTCTGAAGTATATCAAAACCGGTAAACAACATACTGAACACAATCCTGTGACAACTTAACAAGCTGTTGATCTATCTAAAAAAACACAACTATTAAACCAGACATTACTCCTAGAGACAAATAAGCATAGGTAAACCAAATATCTCCCTTCATTTTTTTGGATTTGGATTCCGTCCGTCACATGAGTTTCTCTCTATCTCTCTCCTTATTCATTCTCTCTGTCATCTTTATCTCCCCATTTTTAATCACCCTTCTCTCTCTTCTATAGACACAAAGTCATGGTGACTTTCCCTCTCTAAAGGTAGGGAATCCAAATCCCCCTTTTTTCCCTTCCAGCAATGAGGAATTCAATTACTTCGAATACTTCCATTTCCATCAAACAACAAGCAATTACCCAGGAAAAATTAAAATCATTACTTTTCAACCCCATGAAAAACATAGAAGCCACATCCACCATGTGTCCCTAACATTTCAATCAAGCTCTAACAAAGGTAATTTCCCTCTTTCCGTTGCTCTTCCCCCTATCCTCTATATTTGTAATTAACCAATCTGCATTCGATGAAATACAGAACTGAATGAAACAAAAGTAAGAAACTTTGAAGACCCAACATCACATATATATTTTTTTCTGATTCTAAGCAAAACCCAATAGCACAACTCTAAAAGAAAACCCAAAAATTCGATACCAATTTAGTTTATTAATCAAAAAAAGAAAGAAAGAAAGGAAAGGAAAAAGACCTTTTTGCCAGATTTGTGGATGAAGAAAACTCGATAATCGAGGGTTTCAGGTTGACCCTCCTCCTTGACCAAAACTTGGGGGTTATAAATGGCCCTACAGGTGTAAGACCTCCTCTTAGTCGTAGTCGTAGTCGTAGATGAGGAATATGGAAGCTTAAGGTTGTTGAGGGAAAGAGCATGAGGAACCAGAAAGGGCTTATGCTTGGTAAGGATGCAGCTGGAGTTGCTGGCTATCGCTATCGCTCTGGTGGCCGCCATCGATGGATGGAAAATGCTGCTGTTGCCTCAATGCCTCACACAGACCAGAGAGACTAAGCTCTGCTTCCTTCTTTCTTATGTTCACTCACTTCACTCTTCACTCTGAGTCTCTGTGTCACTCTTCTCTCTCCTTCTTCACAAAATTGCTACCTCCAGCTTACATTCTTCCATTCACATCCTATCATATTTTATCACGTGCTAAACTAGAGTGACTCTAATGCAGAGGAGAATTAAATCTTTTTAATTTTTATATCTATTTTATATAATATTTATTTTTTTATTTTCACTTTTATTTTATAAATAATAATCTATAATTAAAAAATACTAAATAGTAATAGAAAAAGATTTACTACATACTGTTCTTTTATTCTGTCAATCAATCATAAACAAATTATTATTGGTTGACAGTGTAAAAAGAATTTATACTGACAGTGTATAACAATTAAACTTATAAAAAAAAATATATGGTGCTTTCTCTGATACCCCTAATAATTTTGGGATAAAAATTATCCTTTCCAATTAGAGTTCGTCACTTTAATTAAATGGATCATGTTAATGGGTTAAGTCAAATAATTATCATCATTTAATTAGATTATCTAAATAGGATAAATTACACTCGAGGTATCAGATAATTTATCAAAATATGTATGAAAATAGGTGAATTCTCTGATACTTCAAGAATAACTTTATCCATTCTTGATGGTTCAATCAAATGATGAAAATCATATAATTTGACTCACTAATATAATATATTTAATTAAGTTGACGTATTCGAATAGGATAAAATAATTTTTATCCTAAAATTATCTAGGATAGGAGATAATGGATCATGAAAATATCGTTTATCAATATTTTTTTGGTTACAATCGTTTATCAATATACAAATATAGTATTGCATTATCGCGGAAGAATTCGGGTAACACTTTTGCGTTCTTAATGGTAATGTCAGCGAGTCAGTCTCAGTACCTTGGTTTTTCTTATTTAGACTTTTTGACTAGTGAGGTGGCAACATATTATTGGATCTCCATGTGACAAATTGCTCATGCCCACGTGGGTTTTCCAGATCCAGGGACTCTGTTCCGTATATTACAAGATTTTATTGAGCATCTTTCATCAGCTCTTATGATTTCTCCTTCTTTTTCTACCTTTGATGCTCCCTCCGAAGACAAAAATATCATTTTCTTTATTTATATCATTATTTATTATAAAATTTATATTAAAAAGATTTATAATTTCACATGGAGTGTTTTGATTTAGCTGATTCATCATTTATTGATCAGATAGCATGTTGTTTGAATTTATGAATAAATAAGTTGAATTAGAAGTAATTAAATAGGGGCATTTGTAGAATAAAATTTAAAATAAATTAATTTCAATAAATTTTCTTGGTCTTTATAAATTAGGGTTTTGTCTCTTATATTTAGGACTGGAGGGAGTATGTAGCTCCTCAACTATTTGAAATTTTTTTGGTAAGTCCTTATATTTTAAAGGTTTAATTATTTTATTGATCCCCGAACTATTTGAGAATTTTTAAATAGGTCCTAAGCTAAAAAAAATTATAATTGGGTCCATGAACTTCTAAATACTTTGTAATTGGGTCCCTATAATTTAAACGTTTGTAATTGGGTCCCTAAACTTGTAAATAATTTGTAATTAGGTCCCTAGGATAAAAGAAGAACCTTGTAATTAGAGCACCGTATAAATCTCTTTCGAGGTTTCTTGTCGGTCTTGAAGATTAATATAACCATTGGATCACCACAATAACAAAGATTTTAAAAATGCCTCATATCCTAGAGACTTAATTACAAACTATTAACAAGTTTAGGAATCTGGTTACAAACGTTTAAAGTGCAGGGACCCAATTACAAATTATATCAAAGTTCGGTGACCCAATTACAAATTTTTTTAGTTCAGGGACCTATTTAAAAATTCTCAAATAATTCGGGGACCTGCGGAGTAATTAAACCTATTTTATATTTCATTAACATTTATTTTTGTTTCAACTTAAAATATTAATTTTTTATACTATAATTTGAAATAATAAATACATAAATATAAGTTGATACTATTTTCCGAAACTAATTTCTTGATAAATTCAAAATATAAGGAAAATATAACAAAATCAAAATTCAAAATAAACCATATGCTTTTTGGTCAACTCCCACAATTGCATACTTCTAAATATTGAGTCATGCTTGAATAAGAAGTGTGTTCTCCTCCACTATGAATCTTACTTTAGATTTTGAACATAGTCCAAACAGCTCCCTAAAAAAGAACAGGGACACTTTTAATTCCTACAAAAAATGTAATCATTTAATTCTTGAAATTTACAAATGTGGGACACGTTAATCGTTGTGTCATCTCCCATCTATTTGGCTCTGTTTTAGTTAACGTTAGGAAATAGATGACATGTTAACGGCCTTAGTTGGCACAACCCAATTTTCCACCGTGGAAAATCATTAAAAGAAAACATTTTCCTGCTGTGAAATGATGTCGTTCTTGAATTAGCGACGGATGAGAAGAAAAAAACATCTGAAAGGACTTTGTTTGGTAAAAAATCCTGGCCAAAATTTTTTATCATCCAAAAACTTTAATTACCCAAATCATATGAAACCCTAATTACCCAAACCATTTGAAACCATATTCATTTCACCTTTCTAAACCCAAATTATTCGACGTTTGTAAGGAATTTTTGAGACATTTTTGTGCCTCTGTTCTGATTTCGCGAAGCAAAGGATCACTAATTGCAATTTTAACCCACTGAGACAAGGTATGAACCCTTTGTCATCTTTTGTTTTGTCCTTACCATTTCGTGATCTTCGATTGTTGTCCCAAAATGTTAGTTTGTTGGAATGTATATTGTCTTGTTTGTTGTGTGTTTGTGGTGGGGGCATGTGTGGGGTGTAGCGGGGACAAGGGTCTGACCACTCCTATCGTCTTATCATACATATCGTATAATATGATTTCTTATAGATAGGAGTGGTCAGACGATGGGAGTAATCAGATTATATGTATGGGGATTACACTGGACTATGATAAATTTTTCAGTAACCAGATTGAGTCACTAATTATTTTTTCAAGGACTAAGTTGGTACATAATTATTTTTTATATGAACTAGTCGTGTGCTCCTTTTTGTTGCGTTTCAGTATGAATAAGGGAGTAGAAGACACTCATCACCTCCACAACCAGCTTTCAGACAAACTCCTATCAGGCCACCTACTTTTAGGACACCTTCTGTACTGTCATCACCTTTCACTCCTTCTACAATGGGGGAACCCAAACAATTAGACCTTCAACATCACCTGTTAGGACATTCAAGCTCCGAATTCGGCAATGAAGGTTTTGGTTATGGGATTTAGGGTTTTCAATTATGGAAGATTGAAGAAGATAACATCTCCATCGAAAACGACGTCGTTTTGGGGAAAAAAACTTCTCCCTCACTGATTTGAGAGCAACATCACTTTGTACCAGGAATGGTTTTCTTCTGATGAATTTCCATTGTGGAAATTCAGGTTATGTCAACTACACATGCCACGTAGGAAAAAAACGTTAACTCAAACAGAGCCAAATAGATGAAAGATAACAAAATTACCAAACATTTACCATGTTTATTAATTTTCAGTGACCTGTTTGGACCTTTATTCTTGAATTTTTTCGACCACCCAAAATTGTTTCTTCATGCGCATAATGTTTTCCAAGCCGACCTGGGTGGAAAATATTATAATTTGAGGTTTTGGTCGTGAAATCATTAATTAAGCCTTGGAGTAGGATCTATGATTAAGTCTATGGAGCCCATATACACTATTTGCAACAATTGCTTGGTTATACTACTATTGCATACACTTCAACATACTTTTTCCCTCCCCAAGCCATGCAACTTTTGTGCAAACAAAACCGTGTGCGGCTCTCATTGGAGATGTTCTAAAGTAAGTTTCTATCAAAATGATCAATTAAAGTGTATTTACCCTTATATCATTTAGTGGAGTATTTTATCGAATCAATGGTAAATACACTATTACTTTCTCACTTAGAGACAAACTCACTTTAGAGGAACTCGTCGGTCATACTAATTAGTTATCGTTAAAAGGTTATAAAGATGAGTTTGAATTCTAAAAAATAAATCTAATATATTTTTATAGATAAATTTATATTATATTTTAGGTTTTCTAATTAAATTATACTTTTGTTTATTAATTATATTAATATTTTTTATATAAGTTAATAATATATTAATATTATTTATTTTAAAACATACACTATACGATATATCTTAATTTTCATATTTTTTTTTAACAAATTTATATTTTTAATTGGATTTAATTAGTATATACTGTCAATGTAAAGATTTTTTACACTGTCACCTAATAAGAAATTATTACCTAAGCTAAAATGTTTGACTCTTATCTTAACTACCTTAAAATTCATCTATACCATATTTTTTGATTGGTTGACAGTATAAAAAACTTTACACTAACAATATATAACAATTAAACTCTTCTTAATTCTTAATTGTTTGTGATTCTAAAATTATTGTATCTTGTATAATATTGAATTGACCTGGTCATCAATTAGACTACCAGACCAACTTCAATTCTAAAGATTGTATCAATCAAAAAATTGCATTAATCCATATGAAGCTTTACCCATTTTAATTGTCCCATTAACATCTCTAGCTCGTATCAGTTCCATAAACTTCTTTTGGCACATTTGAAAGAGCTTACAGAGAGCTTATTTGGACTTATCATAATAACTTATGAAAATAAATTTATGTAAATAGTCTTTAAAAATAATTTATGATCTTCATGTAAGCTCTTTTTAACTTATTTTCATAAGCTTGTTAGAAAAACTTATAAAAATAAATTATTTTCATCTTATTTAAAAAAATTATTAAATAAATGATGATTACCGAAGTGATTATAAAACTTGAACATACTTAAACTTTCCTTTATGAGTTACATATAAAATTAAATATTTATTTTAGAATTTTTTTTGAGAAGAATATTTAATTTAGAATAAAAATAAAAAAGCATTAAATTTCATCTTTGCTCTCACACAAATTACATAAATATAAAATTAGAGATTTATTTTAATAAAATTAATAAAAAAGGATTACATTTAATTTTTTATATATATACATTTGGTGATTTAATTGGTATACACTGTCAACCAATCAGAAATTATCAAATAAATTAAAATGTTTGATTCTTGTCCTAAGTGTCTCAAAAATCACTCATATCATGATTTTTTATTGATTAATAATATAAAAAATTTTACACTGACAATACATGATAATTAAAATATACATTTGGAACAACCTCACAAATATTAATGTTTGACCATGTGAATGTTAAGAAGTACGGAAACTTTAAAATAGTCGTTGTAAGTGTCCATGTTGAATTCATATGAGATTTTATAAACACTTTTGAATACTCATAATTATATTTTGTAGTTTTTTATTATATTTTTTTTAATTTTTATATCAATATAAATACAAATACCATAATAATCAAATAAATACTAACATTTTATTGTTTCAAGGACTCGTGCAAACTTTTAAAGTATTAATTGTACCATAATTATAGTGTATTTTATAATTTTGAAATTTTATTGTGATCCCATGCCTATATCATATGGTATTTGTCTTTGGTCCAAGTGGAAGAGATCGACTAAATTACTTTTTTGGTCTCTCATTTGTTTTAATTTATTCAACTTGGTCCCTCTATTTTAAAAAAGTTTAAGTTGGTCTCTTACTTGCCAAACATTAAGCAACTTGATCTTCTTCCATCTCTTTTCTCATTAATACCGTTAAGTCTCACTTACACCCACCACGTGTCATGATTCTACTCTCTCTCTCCCCCCTTCATCTCCCTCCCTCTCCCCCTTCAACAAAGCCATCGGTAAAGTAGGATTACCGACGGGCTTGGGACGGCTAAAAATCTGTCGGTAATATGCTTGTCGCTGAGCATTACCGATGGATCAGGATATCCGTCGGTAAATGTCGTACGTTTCCGACGGATGTGCCCATCAGTAATGTTGCTGAGCAATTACCGACGAGAATATCCGTCGGTAAGATTAATATTTTTTTTAATAAAATTTAATTAAAATAAATATAACTAATCAGTACAATGATTACTTAATAACACTAACATAATAACACTAACAATATCACTAGCAATAATCAACACTAACATTAATTAACAATAACGCTAACACTAATAAAAAATTTGAAACATACTTCAGTGATGTGCAAATTTGAAATGATTAAACAGGCACTTCACTCTCACGTTTTCAAGCTTCTACAACTTTAATCCCCACACTGTGCACAAGAACAATAGAACAAATATACTTAGCAAAATAAAAATTATCTTTGATCAAAATAACCAAACAACTACACAACTCAACCAGCAACAGTACCAACAATGGAAGAGGAGAGAACAGTCCAAAATCTATACTCTTGCTACATCAAAACACATCAACACTCAGTGATAACATATAGCAACTTTAACTAGGGGTTTAGGAATTTGATAAGCTTTTAGAAACTAAAAGAACAGAAATAAAAATTGAAAACCTAATTCACTACATCAAAGATAACATAGATTGCAATATAACAATTTCAAACAAAATTTTTAAAAAAAAAAAAAAAAAACATATAGCAACTTTAGGGATTTAGGAATTTAGTGATTCAGGACTTACTTGGGGGGCTCTGGGAAAATGAACACCAGTGGCCGCTCGGGGTGATCTGTTGAAAACGCAGAGAGAGCGTTTGTGTGAGATGGAAAATGGAAAAAAAAAAATTAATGACTTACCTTGCAGTGATAGACTGATAGGAGCTCGCGGGGATGGCCTCGAAGTGGAGAGAGAGACGAGTTTGCGGCGGTGGTGAGAGGGAGGAGCCGCATGGTGGTGGGAGGGAGTAGTGGGTTCAGAGAGAGGGAAAAGGGTTTCAGAAAGGGGGAAGGTGAAGTGAGGGAGGAGGGCTTCGCAGGTTATACTAAATTAGAATTTACCGATGGATTAGTAAATTGTGACCGTTGAAAATTACCAACAGACATACCAGTCGGTAACGTGAGTTAGGCTCGCACATTTAATTTTAGACTTACCGACGGATTTTCCGTCGAAAATTTCTACCACATTATCGACAGATAAGCCATCGATAATAAAAAAAGATATTACCGACAAGTTATTCCGTCGGTAAACGTCCCGCGCACATTTTCGCGGTTTACCACGCCAAAGTTACCCAGGGAATTGGCCGTCGGTATTCTATTTTTTCTTTTACCGACGGATTATCCGTCGGTAATATGTGACGTTTTGAATTTCTCACATTATCGACAGATGTCTTCGTCGGTATTGGAAATATTCTCGACGGAATCGTGCCCGTCGGTAAATGACCTTCGGTAATATGCAATATTCTTGTAGTGATAAATAATTAATTTTCGCCCTTCAAACCTCTTGCGCCTCTCCGTTTTTGGCAATCCGCCATCGGCGATCGAATCGCCGTAGAGGTGAGGACTACTAAAAAAGACTCATTTGTGCTATAAAACTCAGCAAGGGGCGGGGAGTTTCACACTTACATTTTCTTTTAGAATTTCTTTCTGTGTCACGCTGATATGCTCCATCAAAAAAGCACACTCAAAAAAGCACATTACAAGTAACAAGTAATTTCATATTCTTCTCAAAAACCCTATCGAAAACTTGCTTGCTCGTGACAAGTAACACTGAAATAACATCAAAACAAATTAAGTGATATGAGACAAGGATCTAATTTGATGTCAAACTCAAAGCGCACAAGAAGTGGACCCTGTTGAAGCTTAAATCGATTTTCACCATTAAGATACAAACCCAAAACCCGCAACCATCAAGTGCCTCAGCCATCCTGCTCAAATTTTCATATTCAATTTGGGATTAGGGTTTAGGGTTCATGATGTCAATTGCAGCGTAAATAATCAACTGAATACTCATGATTTAATGGCGAAAATCGAACGCAGGTTTGGGTTTGAATATGCAAGTTTGCTAATTCTTCATTTTCTAGTTTCTGGGTTGTTTGAATATGCATGTTTGCTAAGTCTTCATTTTTTTGGTTTCCGGGTCATCTCTATTTTTGGTTATTTTGTTCAAAGTTTGGAAAAAATTTATATTGTTTCTTGTTATCGAATGTTGAGACTTTCTGGGTTTTTTCCGGGTTTGTTGAAGGGGGAGATAGAGGGGTATGATGGGGGGAGAGAGAGCATAATCATGACACATGACGGGTGTAAGTGTGACTTAACGGTGTTAGTGAGAAATGAGACAGAAAAGACTAAGTTGCTTCATATTTGGCAAGTAAGGGACCAACTTGAATATTTTTAAAATAGAGGGGCCAAGTTGATTAAATTAAAACAAATGAGGAACCAAAAGAGTAATTTAGTCGAAAGAGATTTGGGTCCCTTAAGGCCTGTTTGGTTTGTTTTTAGTTTCCTATTTTCATTTCCTGATTTCAAAAATAATTACAACATAAATGATTATAAAACTGTCATATTGTTTTCATTATGTTTCTTGTTTCCAAAGATTTATATAGGAAACAGTGAAAACAAACAAAAAGTTATTTTCAGTGTTTCCTGTACAAACTTTTGAAAATAAAAAACAGAATGAAAATAATTTGACAATTTTATAATTATTTATATCGTAATTATTTATAAAAATAAGAAATGAAAGTGAGAAATTATAAACAAACCGAACAGGCCGTTAAGTATAAGGTTTTGGGTTTGATTTCTTTGAAAGAGGTTTCCATTTAAGCGTTTAACGTATACTGAAAGATTAGTCTCTTACTTATTGATATAAAAATACTTTAAAAAAAAAATACTATATTTGTCTTTCCTTGACCGGATGGAAAAACATTTTTGAATTACATCAATTCGAAATAAAAATAAATTAAATAAACAATTCACGATTGAAACCGGATAGCAAAACATTTTTTAGATACATCAATTCGAAATAAAAATAAATTAAATAAACAATTCAATCAATCGTGTGAACGAGTCACTCTAGGCTTGTTGGCAAAAACAAAAATTTACTTTAGAGTTGGAATGTATCTTTTTTTATTTATTATTATTTTGAAATTAACAAGCTATCATTTTCAGTTTTTCTTTTCATTTTTAAGGGGTGGGAGGAGCCTCATGGACCAATTAATTCCACGTATGGCGGGAAGGATTTCTAGAAGGGTACTGTGACAGTTCCAGCATGTCCGAATCTGGACTCATCCATTCCCACTGGAATCAGGATCAGCTAGCCACTCTGGCTCCGAGTTTCTAGGATAGGTTTCAAGTTTCAAGTTTCAACTCTCAATCGGAGAATTATTTGGAAGCTCTTTGTGAAGGGTATTATTTTATGGAAAATCTTAACGAGTGTATTAAAAGTATTATTTAAGAAATTAAGTAAAAAAAATTTATTAAGAATTTATTTATTTAATATTTAAAGGGTAAAAATATTTAATTTTTAATAAAAAAATATTACTTCGAAATTTTTAAAATAATATTATTAAAACACTGGTTAACATGAAGTTGTTTTATACTCTATGTTATAACAGTGGTACTATTTCTTTGTCTAATTATTGGTTAACTTCTGTTCCCACATCCTACTAAATGAATAGTCATTGAAACATTGCGTCGACTAGTTATATGCCGGTTCGAGGGGCCACCCTATCCCTGCACCACAAGTTTTTCTCCCTCACACATGCCCTTTGGGAATTGGCTAAAACAAATTCAAGTCAATGGAAAGTGGAAACCCTGCAGTATTATAACCTAAAAATTGGGAACTCTTCTTTAAGACTAAGCTTATCATTCATATTTGGAAATTGACAACCTACCGACAGATAATTGATGGCAAGTATCAACTCACAATATCACCTAAGTATAAGTCTTTAAAGTAAGATTAAATATAAAGTTAAAAAAAAGTAAGGATGTATTTAATTTTCATTTGTTAAAATCAATTGAGATTTCAATACATTAAAATAAAAATATTTTTACTTTTTCATTTTATATCCAAGCTTATTTTAGAGGATATTAATATATACATGGAGTATCAAATATGCTTACATTATATATTATTTCCTCCGTCTTAATATTTGACTAAATCATATCGTTTAAAAAAAATAATAAATAAAATAAAGAGAATAATAATTTTATCAAATTAAGCTTATTAATAATTTTTGTATTAATTATACAAAATAAAATATTTAAGAATATAATTTGTAAAAATATTTAATATTATATTAAAAATAAAAAATGACAGCCACAATTTTGGTGGCATTAATTAGCGCTATTATATGTTAACAGCCAATTGGCAGATAAGCTCTACTTTGTTTGTTTATTAGTGATATTTTCAAATGATCTTTGACCAAGACAATGATAATGGAAGCGGAAAGATCTTAGAAAGTGACTTAGGAAAAATGAACAAAAGGGTAAAAGGGGGTTGGCAGACAAATAAATTTTACCTAAGAATTAAGCTTGAGACGTGGGGACGGGACCACATGCCCAAGAAATGGAACTTTGATTGATTTGCAAACCCGTCATCTAAATTTCAATGGCTAGTTGGTGAAGAACACCGCCAAAGTCCACAAAACAACAAAAGGTGGAGGTATTAATTTCTCAGCATGAAGGGAGCTCAAAAATATAAAATGGGTTATGTCTATTATCCTTGTTTGAAAACTAGCTAGGCTTCTATATATTGTTGTGTCTAAGCCAATTCATATCAACGACCCGTGAGCATCATAGTGCAACTGTTCTAAGTTGGAATACAGTGAGGTTGAGTGGACAAAAGGAATCACTGCAACGAAATATATAAGCTGCAGCTGCTGGGGTGGCCAGCAAACACTGAATTAGCTGCCATATCTATTAATTAAGTAAGCTTCTTCTCAACCTTAGAACATTATTCGTTCAGTTTTTTTTTATAGTAAAGAGTGCAAGTTCCCAAGAATCCTCAGTTCGGTTAAGATATACTAGTAATTGATTTAGATGCATGTGTTCACAGCAAAAAACAATGGATTTAAATGCATGTCTTATGTATGTGGCTTTTCTTCTTCCATGTATCTGACTTCTCTTCCAGGATAAATATTTATTTTCAGCTCTTTTGATTTCAGAAGGAGTTTTTTCATATGGAGATTTCATCAATCATAGGGTTGCCTGAACTGGTAAGATTTATAGCTCTTGTAAACATTATTGTTCTTGAAACAAAGGTAAATCATAAATGAAATTATACTCTTCAAGGTGATTGTGGATCATTTATTACATTATTGACAATCACTCACTTTAGTTTATAACCATTTTACACATAGTGATTCAAAATCTGGTATATGGAAAAACAAGGAAAATATTTATTAAATTAATGAATATTGGATATACCTAAATCTGAAGGTTTTCTACACTGAATATATAATATTTTTCTGATTTTGCAGGGGATAATGGAGGATCCTAGCTTTCTCCATCAGTGGAACTTAAGCTCTACTGATACAAGTAGCTTAGCAGCTGCTGCTTTTGGAGAGACCTTACAAAAACATTCATTCTCTGTCTCAAACTTCAACCCCAAAACTTGCATGGAAACTTCACCTACTGGAACTGAAAGACCCGCAAAACAGCTCAAAAACAACAGCTGGAATCACAGCAAAAGTCATCAGACATCAGAGGCACAATTTGCTTCTTGCTCAAATCTTCTTTCATTTGTTAATTCGAATTACACAAGTCAATTGGGAGTAGTGAAGCCTAAGGTGGAGATGGTGTGTCATGAAATTGATAGCACAACTCCTGAAGACATGTTGATATCTCAGGGAACCTTGGGAAATCAAAACAATAATGTCTTCAGAGCCTGCCAGGAGGCCAAAAATATTAATATTGGGACACGTCCTAAACTTTCTCAACCTCATGACCACGTAATAGCTGAAAGGAAGCGGCGAGAGAAGCTCAGCCAGCGGTTCATTGATCTATCTGCCCTTGTTCCTGGCCTTAAAAAGGTACCAAATAATGTTGTTAATGTGCTTTTTGTCATTATGATTCTGAGTTTACTGCTTCTGTCTTTCATAACGTTATATGTTGAAGTTCAACATGTGTCGAAGCATTTATATATATATATATATATATATATATATATATATATATATATATATATATTAAAAAGAAGATAAGTTGATAGGACAGTTATTTAGCTAGCTGTATACTTTTGCTTTTTCATGTAGACCAAACATCTTTTATCTCAGCCCCGTAAGGAACTATAAAAGATTCTAATATATCTTTGTATTCGTATTTTGTCAATTTGATTGGGATAAATATCAGAAATGTTTTGAATGCATAGTAGGAAGCTCATGAATATGCAAAAATGTGTGTCTAGTAGTAGTGGTTGTTGTTATTAATCGGAAAAAACTTAGGTGTAGTTTCATAAGTGTTTATGGTGTTGTTTTCCAATTAGATGAGAAGAATACATATGTAATCGCTCATTAATGAAAATATGACATGTGTAACAAATGTTACATACAAATATTTTATTTTCATTGAAAAATATCACCACAAGCATCTAAGGAATGATACTAAGTTTTGTCCTTATTAATCTTAGTCCATCCTTGAGGTTACTTACTTGCTTCGGTTGTATGACCTTTTAACCTCAAACCTTCAAAGAAATTAAACCTCTTTCCTTTGCTGTGGAGGGCGGGGGCAGTTGTGTATAACTACAGTACTGGCCATTTTTAAACTTCACATTGGATATATGTACATTGGTCTAATTTTTCAATTTCCTACTAACAGATGGACAAAGCTTCTGTTCTTGGAGATGCGATCAAGTACTTGAAGCAAATGCAAGAGAAAGTGAGTGCTCTTGAGGAGGAACAGAACAGGAAGAAAAGTGTGGAATCTGTGGTAATAGTGAAGAAATCTCAACTATCTAATTATACCGATGCTGAAGACTCTTCTTCAGACACTAGTGGTCCCTTTGACGAGACACTACCCGAAATTGAAGCAAGATTTTGCGAAAGAAATGTCCTCATAAGAGTTCATTGTGTGAAGAATAAAGGAGTGATAGAAAAAACAATCAGGGAGATTGAGAAACTCCATCTAAAAGTCATCAATAGCAGTGCCTTGACATTTGGGAGTTTTGCCCTTGATATAACCATCATTGCTCAGGTAATTTCTATACCTATCTATATATTCACACAATATATTCACACAACACAAACCAACTAAAAAAACAAAAACGGAGAGAAATTTTTTACTAAAGTTCCATATATATTTCTGAATTTTTGCAGATGGATGTGAAATTTTGCATGACAGGGAAGGATCTTGTGAGAAACCTACGCTCAGCTTTTGCATCTTTCATGTGAAGAAGAAGTTCCATATATTTAGAATCCATCGTCCTTAATAAAAAGCTTCAGATAGAAGAATATGTTCTCCAGTAATAATTATGTGTTTTCAAGGCCTGGCCTGTAATGTCTGCCATCTTAGTCAAACCATCTACTTACTCCCAGCATGCATCTTTGCTCTGAGGTTCATTTTGCAGGAGGGTTTTTCGTTTTTGCACGGTCAACTTGTTGACCGTGTTATTATCACCCACCTGTTTCTGTTTCAAGAGTGAATAATGTCTTGTTAGGGTTATTTTGGCAGGAGGTTGATTGGTTCAACTCGACCTGTTTTCCCTCCCTTTCTTACCCTAATCTATCTTTTGGCTAACAGGCCTCTTGTTATTTTTCCAATTGTTCTTCAATTACTGTCTTTCTATTTGATACAAAATATGCTTGTAAAAGTTTGGTTGACAATTGATAGTAATGGAACAATTGTACCTTTTACAACATATATATAACAGGGAACAAATATCTATTATCCCAAAAAATGATATTTCGATATCTCCATCAATCAAATGTTGGGAATAAACACAAATATTAATAAGCTGTGATTTTGTGATTTTATTCTTTTAGTTAGATTCAAAGTTCTTATTTTTATTTACACTTGCACCATAAACGAACTACTGAAGTTCAACTTTTTTTTTTCTCCCATAGAAAATAGAGTTTAATTTAATATATTGTCAGTGTAGAGTTTGTTATAGTGTCAATCAATCACAAATCTTCTTACATGTAACTTTTATGATAGTTATGATAAGAGTCAAACACTTTTAATAATATTGATTAATAATGTAAAAAACCTTTATACTAACATTGAATTTCAATAAATCCTATAGGATATGAATATCTCACTCTCATATCCTGATTTTATGAATACGAAATGAGAAATGTTAGCATCACATTCCCTTTTCAACACATTCTTCCTTATTGGTTGAACTTATTGATTGAAATTCATGTGGATAATACAGAATTCAAGTGGGATCCACATGAATTAGTGGAACCTTTTTGAATTTTAACCAATAGAAGGAAGTGTGTTAGGTAGAGAGTGTTAAAGAGTGTGTTGGTAACACTCCTCATTGACTTCTATTAGTTGAAATTTATGTGGGTCCTACAAAATTCAAGTGGGACCCACATGAATTAATAGGACTCATACTAATTTCAACCAATAGGAAAGAGTGTGTTAAAAAAAGTGTTAAAAAGTGTTTTGTTAGCACTCCTCATCTATCCGACGTATGAAAACGCCAATAGTTGAGGAGGATTTTTAAGATGATGCCTTTTGAAAAATCTTAAACTGATTTATTAGCGTTCTATTTTGCATCTTAATTAGCATTTTCAAAAGATTCTTCACTACTTCTGTTTTTGGTGTTTAGATGGATAAATAGTAGTGTACAATACATCTTGTTTACACACGGTGTGTTGACACAATCAATAAACAATTAGCACATTATTATTACTTTAAATATAAAATAGAGTTTAATTACAATCAATTTTTAATGTAAAGATTTTTTACACCGTCAACTAATCAGAAATCATGATTTGAGTGACTTTTAAGATAGTTAGGATAAGAATCAAACAATTTAATTAATATGACAATTTATAATTGATTAACAATATAAAAAAAAAATTTATACTGATAATATATACTAATTAAATCCGATAAAATACTGTATGGTACAAAAATTAATGCAAATATTCAAGTTTTGATCGTTATAGTCTACGAAACTTGTAGAACAAATCTTTCTCATTTGGGTGGGTCTATTTGTACCTATGCTTCAATATTTGTAATTTTTGTTGTTTTTATTTATCGCCATCTTTTGAGTTTGCCTCGATTCTACACTAAATCCTTATCCATCTACCCAAATTGCATAGATTATGTAACAAATAACTATTTTTGTTAGAAAAAATGAAATTTTTCTGATTTTTGTGCTCATATGTATCATTTATACTAATTAATTTTAGGATTGGTTTAATTTCTGCACAAGGGACCTACCACTTATGAGCTTCTTGTGAAAGGAAGAGTCTTAATGAAAGAAGAATATATGAAATAGTATGAGAATATTAAAAGAAAAATAAAAAATTCTTTAAATATACGAAGAATATATTATTTTCTTTTCTGGTGCATATTAAGAAAAACAGTTTTTAAATTTATCACTTGCTTGAAAGAGAAGAAATGATGTGACATATATATATATATATATAAATAATATAATGACAAGGATAATAGTTGTTAAGTTTATTTTTTAACTAAATAAGCAATGATCAGCATACAAGCCTAAAGTTGGGGGCTTATATATAATATTTTTTTTGGTACGCATATATAATGTTTTCTTTTTGGTACGCGTATACAATGTTTGTTAATGAAGAGGAATTGTCACTTAATAATGTCACCTAACAAAGACATAACCAGGCCAAGTGGATATAAAATTAACAACTTGGTACAGACAATCCTTGAAAACTTGCAAGTTGCGATGCTAAGTTTAAAGATTGCAGAAGTTTTGTCTTTATTAGATGTCGTATCTATTATCTTTCGTTTTAAGAATGGGAGCTCAATCTTTCTCAGAATTTTTTTAGAGGAAGTATCCAATTTGATTCCTGAAATTGTAGGGTCGTATCAACTTAGTCCTTCACATTATCAATATTTCAAAACGATCCCTGAAATTGCAGAAAGTTAATCAGATTCGTCCCTCCATTGGTATTTGCTGGACTATAATGACATTAAGTTGATAATGTCAGGGATGTATTTGAAATTAAGTTAACAATGTCAGGGATGCATTTGCTAACGGATCCAAATGGAGGGATGAACCTGATTAATATTTTGCAATTCCAAGGATCATTTTGGAATATTGATAATATGGAGAATTAAGTTGATACGACCCTATAATTTCAGGGACCAAAATGGATATTTACTCAATTTCTTTATAAATCTTAGTCCCCACATGAGATTGTGGACTTGTTATGACTTTGCTAATTATCTTCTTCCGGGGCAAAAGAACTTTGCAAAACTACATGATTTTTTTTAAGATATTTCTCGCGGACAAAATGTGGAGACTAATCTCATAAGATGAACGGTATTGAAGTATAAACCTCTCCCAATCAAATTTTTATCATACATAAGAGTCAGCGATCAAACTCCTAATCACTTGATTAAGTAAAGCTAAACTTATTACTATTCAAACCAACCATATGCGTGTTTTGCAAAACTATATGTAAAATTATATAGAATTATTATGGAGGTAGTTATATCCTCCGTTGGACATGTTTATAATATCAAAATAGTTGAAAAAATATTCGAGTTTAGTAAAAGTCCTCCCACGAAAATTCTTAAGAGATAAAGAGTGATTTACTTTTGTGGGGGAGAAATAATTGTTTCCTCTCCTTTTTTACTGTTTTCTCTACTTCGTTTTTTTTATGGTTTTTGTCTGGTTGTTTGAATATTTTTCTTTTGTTAGAAAAAGGTGGGAGACTTTTCCATCTCTTCATCCTCCCTCACAATTTAAAATTTTCTCCTTCTTTTCCTCCAAACTCTCAAACAGATCCTAAGAGAGTATGCGGCTAATGTCATTTGGCAACAACTATATGTTTTTTTTCCTTTTACTTTTAGTTTTTCTTAATAAATTTATGAATGGAGCAAAGTTATAAATTATGAGTTAGCAATAGGTGAAATTTGTATTTATTTTATTTTTTAATAGATTGATTTTTTTTACTTGCTATTAGATTTTTATCGAAATAATTTTTTTTTAAAAAGTGTAATATAAATTTTTCCTAAAAAGCAAAAGAAATGATGAAATATTAATTTTTTTTATTTACCCATAATTGTTGCCTACATCTTTTTTACCTCAAACTCTGACCCCAACCACTGTTCATACTGCCGTCGCCACCCTATATCGACACCGCAACCGTGACCACCCTTTATTTTCTCCTTTTCCATTTTCTCATCCCCAGCATTCGCCATGACTGACGCTTGAATTTGGTTTACAGTGGCGAGCTTGAAAGCAGCGGCGATTTCTCTTCCCTCACCTCCGGACGGCGTCGTTGGTGTGCCAGTCGTGGTGCGAGGCATTGCGGCCTCTGAGGGAAGCTGCTACTGTCGCTGCTGCTGCTTGTTTTGTGGTTACCGTTGCTAGATATCAAACCTTTGTTGTTTTGTTGTTTCAATTTGAAGTTATGTTTTCATTACCATTTACTTATTATAGGATGGAACGCTGGTCTGCAGATTCGGCAAGTTGTGTTTCAACTTTGCAATTGTGTTATTGAACTGTTAGAAGAATAAATAAAATGGGTATGCTTGTTCGTGCAATTCCACCGTACAAGAAGCCAGAAGAAGTTCCATTCATATAGAGAAATGTTTTTTGAATAATAAAATAAGACAACAAAATATTGCCTTTTTATTTTTTTGATATAATTTTAAATTATGTGTATATAAAAAAGATAAAATATAAATGAGAGATAAAAAATAAATATATACAATGTTTTCAAAATTTGATATTCAAATAGTATAATTATTGATAAAAGTTGTTCTATGTTTCAAAGTCAAACCATAATTTTAGAGTATGAAGTTTTGGGTGTGGTGATGATGGTTTATGGGCTTGTGTGATGGTGGTGGTGACAGTGGCAAGGAGCTGAGAGATGGTGGCGGTGATTGTAAATCCAAACACAAATAATATTTGTAATTTTGTATAACTTATTGTTATTGATATTTTTTATTGTTAATATTAATGACTCATATTCAAGCTGCATCATACACCTTAACTACTTAACATGAAAATGAACATCTTTACATCACTCGCGTCTTAATAGGATTTGAATTTTTTTCTTCTTCATATTTCCTCTTATATTATGATAAAAAAAATATAAAAGCAAATTTATTTTTATAGATACAATCCATTAAAAAATAAAATAAGAGAATCCAAATCCGTAATAATAGCTTATAGTGGCTAATGTGACATTGATTGCTTTGGTATGCACGTACTTCCTCTAAATTTATATATAAGCAAAAAAGTACGTAAATTTTTTTGATTCAAATATAAGTAAAAGTCAATCAAAAGCATTATACACTTCCAATATATAACTTCCAATAGCATTATACACTTCCAAGAAATGATAATTTAGTAACTATAACTTATTTTTTACACAAATCAAAATAATTAAATTAATATAACTAATTTTTTTAATATATATAAAATTAGATTTTTTTTTTTGTTTATATATAGATTGTGGGAGATTATGCATTAGCATTAACATTTCTATGAGCAGCAACATTTGTAATTGTAATTTGGAACAGCAGAACAGGGCAGGGACATAGAAAAGACTTCACAAAGTGTGTGTAATTTTAAAATGAGCAATTAAAATTATTAAATAAGAATGTATTCAATTTTTTAATCATTTAATGAATTAGGATATCAATAAACTACTAAGAAAAATGTTAACAGATGCCTTCAGAACACTAATCAAGAAATTATAAAAGTTTTCATAAAGACATGACGTTGAGAATATATTAAAAAATGAATTTAATTGTTATGTATTAATAGTATAAAGTTTTTTACACTATTATGTCAATCCATCGTTAATTATGATATGAGTAACTTTTAGATAAACAGTATAAGAGTCAATATTTTTTTTACTTATATTTCAATTTATGATTAAATTCCTATATAAAAAGATTTTATAATGTCAGTATATAACAATTAAACTCTTAAAAAATAAGAAGGAAAGTTTTTTTATTTTTCAATAAAACTTTACCTTTATTTCTTATTAAGCAGTGAGGGCATTGCTAGGGAGACCCAACTATTATGTGTGTATTTGAATATACAGCTTATTTAAGCGCTTATGTAATAATCTCTTTTTTAAATAAGCTAAAAATAGCTTATTTTCATAAGCTTCTCCAACAAGCTTATAGAAATAAGCTAAAAAGAATTTATAAAAAGATCATAAACTATTTTAATAAATTATTTACTTAGGTTTATTAGCATAAGTTATTTTCATAATCTCTGTATAAGTTATTCCAAGTGGATTGATATTATTATTATGAGTTATGTTACTTAAACATCAAAATTTGAACACCGTATATAACACCGTATATATTTATCTTTATCTCTTACTTATTTTTTATCTTTTTAATATACACATCTCAACAATATATAAAAAAAAATATAAAAGAGTCCATTTTGGGCCGCCTCCATTTTGACGTTCTAAAATCTTTACTGTATTATTATTAGGTTTAAAGAAATAATAAAGTTTCGTCCAAGATGAGAAGAGGGGTTAGGGATGGGAATGGATAGGATATGAATAAGGTATTGTAGTATTCATTTTTATATCTGTGTTTGAAAAAAATATCCCTATCGGGATCCGTATCTCGCTTGGATAACAACTTAAATACCTTTATCCGTATCCTTTGGATACCTAAGTATCCATATCCGTACCTATTACCTACACTTTAACTAAGAAAAAATAAAAAAAACACACAAAGAATATGAGTGATAACTATTAATGTTTAGGTTAATAGATGATTAAGTTTAAAAGAGGAAAACAGTTTAGAAACCCTAAGTTATATTAATTTTATTTTTAAAATTTGATATATAATTTTAATTATATGTATTAATATAATAAATATATTTATATATATATGGATGCGAGACTGGACGAGACGAATACTAAAATATCCGTACCAACACCCATATTCTTTCTTATTTATGGATAATTATTCATATTCCTTTACTTATCTACAAAACAAGTATTTACCCAATTAGTTATGAATATCTTTTTTGCTGATATCTACTGAATCTGATCCAAATTATCATCCTTAATAGGGGTGCTATACCTGGCTGAATCCTCGCAGCTTATCTATCTTTTCCCTTTTTTGTATGAATGATGTGTCATGTGTGTGCCTACACGAGTTTCTGCCAATCAGAATCCTCCCCAAATAAGTTTGTAAATTGTGATTGGTCCACGTCATAAGTACCAGAATCCTCCCCCAACTTCGATTCCAAAATTAACCCCGACCCCCAACACAATAATAATATAATATTTGCTCCTCCAAACCGGAACATCCATTCAAATCTGCATCCTCTATCTCTCTATCTATCTATTTCTCTTTACCTTCATGATGATGATGATGATGATGATGATGGCATCATTGCTTCTTCGCTTTCGGATCCTCCCTTTCCTTCTCCTTCATTGTTGCTTGGCTTCCGCTTTGATTTCCAATTCCGACCCCAAGGCTATTGCTGTAAGCCCCTTTTCAGTTTTGATCCCTTCCTTCGCTTCAATTAATTGTCGTTGTGTTGTGTTGATTGTTGTGCTGTATTTTTGTAGGATTTAAAAGAATCGATAGTGAAAGGGTTGGGATTTACAGCGGATGATTTCAAAGTAAGTGGTTTTGATCCCAGAGAGGCACAGGTTGGGCATTCCGTACAGTACGAATTCGACGTTGAGGTTGATCACAACAACATTATTCCCTTCAAACTTCTCGAAGACGTTAATCGCTGGGATTACGTCGATCTTCCTATTTTCCGGGTCGATCAACCAAAAAACGGGTTGGTTCAGAAGCGGAGGAATTCGGGAAACGGGCTGCCCGTTTTGGCTCCATTCCAGCTCGCTGGACCTATGGAGCTTTGGATTCAAGATGCCGATGACATCAGGCTCTCTCTCCCTGTATGTCCTTTCCCTTTCTTTCTATCCTTATTCCATTCCTGTATCTATTTTTATTCTGTCCTGCTACAATTTCAATACACCCTTTTATTTTTCGATTTAATATTTTATCACCCCATAAGTTTTATAGATTCCAGCGTTGGTAGTAGGGAGTTGCTATGGACGCATTTATTGCATTTTTATTTCATAATAATAAATGGTTGGTTAAGTTTCTATTAGGTTTAATTAATGTTTTGGTCGGAGGATTTTGAATTTAGTTTTCACAGGTAAAAAGATTTGGAAATCGGTCCCTACATGTACAAATTTAGGAAATTTGTCTTTTCTCTTAGCAAATTGGTCCTTATATATGATATACAGTTTTGATTTGGTCCCTACATCTAAGGACCAATTTGCTTGAGGGTGTCACCTATAAGGATCAATTTGTTGACAGCAGGGACGAATTTGCTATCGTAACACATGTAGGTACTGATTTTCAAATTTTGTATGTATGAGGACTAAATTAAAAATCCACGTAACATATAAAGAATAAAACATTAGTTAAACCTTTCTATTAAATATAACTCAGCCTATGAAATGCTTGGTGGGTACAATGCCCAGGAAAAAAATATGGGCACCAGAGTAATGCCTTTGTTGGTATCCCTTGTTTAGGTGAAATAATGAAAGGTCCGTGTAGTGAGGTCTTGTCTCTTGGGTTGGGATTGCACATTGCAGTATATTTGGATAATGGGAGAGTGATTTGGAATCCAATACTGACAAGAAGTTGATTTCATTTTGCAGCATGATGTGGATGCTGGTGTGTTAAAGAAGGTGATTTTGGCCGATGGTGCAGTGGTTACTGTCAAAGGTGCAAGATCAGTTAGTCTTCGCCAACCCCTTGATCTCCCTCTGCCCTTAAACCATTCACAAAGCGGATTTGCTGCTGGCCTTCTAACCTTGGCTGAGCAGCTCCGCCATGCTTCTCGTACCGAGGGTGCTCCCCTTCTCTCACTCCGCATTGTTGGTCCTACATCACTTGCTGCACCTTCCTCAGCATCACCCTCTTCCAATAACAGGTTGAAGCTCAAACGTCTTGCACCTGGTCTTGTCGAATTATCATCTCCTTCAAACACCAGAGCAATTGAGGCCCTGTCCACTGTTGATATCCAGGATGAAGAAGCCCCAACGCTCTTGACTCCAACTCAGTTTACTACGCTGTGGCCTCTTGCTTCCCTTAATGGATCAAATGCCAACTTGTTGGGTTTTGAGAAACTGTTGTCTTCTGTGTTAGGTCCTAAGGCTAGCAAGAAGGGTTCCTTCAGGTTGTTGAAGGCAGATGTTTCTGCTCAGACATTTGTAAAGATAGGCTTTCAGGCAGAGAAGAAGATAAAGGAAGGAGATGGAATCAGTTTGGAGGGTTTCCCCGAGTGGAGGACTAAGCCTGAGACGGTGAGGATGCATTTTGAGGTGCTGGCTAAGGTTGATGGTGATAAAGTCATACCAGAGAGAGTCATGCCAGTAAACCCTGTTGTTGTGGAGGATACAGTGGCACCAAATGTGCTGGCAGGGAATGTGACCATGTCAAAGACACCCGTAGTTCATCCTCCGCCCAACCCCTTCACTTTGTAATTTGTGGAAGGGGTTTGATTTTGTATCTTGTTTTATTTTTGATACATACATGATAGTTACGAAACTTGTAAAAATATGAAGTAATGAGAAGTTCTTTATTTTCCAATCATGGATTAGCTTCTTAGAGAATCTGGTTCTACTCCTCATTTGCTGTGATAACGCAATGGCAATGTAAGCTAGCAACATGGTCTCAAATTAACCAATTAAGAAGTAGGAATTTGGCGAGGTCAGAAAACAATACTCTCCAGAGTAATTTGAGCACTTTTCTCTTGTGCCATTGTGTCTTAGATGAGAATACCTGGTGAGGTTACTAAGATGTGGTAGGATTCTAAGATTTGTTCTCACCAATGCTCTCTTTAAATATGTAATTATTAGAAAAGGGGTGAAATGAGAAGAAACTATTTGCACTGTCAAATGAGTTCAGGTGCCAGGAAAAGCCGATAGTGAAGTGTCTTTCAAATAATACAAAACATACTTCAAGTTTCACCATCATTTCTGATTTTTCCTCTCTTAAGAAGAATATTGTCTCTCTACTGTTAATACCAAAAGGGCATGTGAAATAAGACTATCGTTGGGAGTTTTGAAGGAAATGGAGTGAGTGGTTAGTAATGGAGTGAAGTGGAAAGATAAAAGTATATCACACCATTGTTTGAAAGTTTAATGAGGGAATTTCAAACCCTCAATTTGGAGGATATAAAAATTGGGGGTTTGGGTGGGATGAAGTGATTTGGGTTATCATCCTAAACTATCTCACTCCAAACTCCCAAACAATGAGTTAAGTCCTTTTAATCATCTCACTCCATTACTAACCACCTCACTCCATCCCCCCTATAACCATCTGTTACGTGGCTTGGGAGCTAAATTAAATCGTGAGAGGATTGGGGGTGTGAAGAATTTGGACAATTGATGGATCCGGATTGCGTATAGTATCAAATTCACGCATTTGTCGTTGTTATGTAATCTACCACCATTGAATTTGCTTCTCTCACACTCTCAGTCCTTGATTTTTTTTGGTAATCATGTTATAAGTACGAAGTATCCACCACCGTTAACAATGACTAATCTTCTTCAGGGAACCTGTTGGGCACACAAGGTGGGTTCTCCCCTCCCAATCAAGTTTTCTCCATACACAAGAGTCAGGATTCGAACCCTTGACCACTTGCTTAAGGTGCCAGAATCCCTTTCCACTCGGACCAATCATATGTTGGTATCGGAGCAAGTCATGGGTTCGATTCCCATGTAATGCATTGCTAGCGCTGGGAGGGGGATTATTGGTAGTGAGCCAATATCCTGCCTTGGCAAGGCCCAGGTGCGGTCAGAGTCAGATCGAGCTCGATTCCCGGTAAGTGCAACAGGTGCTGGGAGGGGGATTGTTGGTGGTGGGTCAGCATCCCGCCTTGGCGAGGCCCAAGTGGGGTCGCAGTCGGGTGTGGCGTGGCTAGGTGGGGCCGTAGTCAAATCGAAACATGATGCTGACTGCTACTAGACTTAAGGAAATAAAGTTGCGTCCTGACTAACAGTTATAGCTTTTAGCCTAGTGGTAAGCGATTGATCCTTCACTTCTTAGTCCTTGATTTGTTTTATCTAAAAAATATATATAAAAAAAAATACAAGTAGAAAGAGATAGAAATTGGATACGGGAATCTTAATCCATTTGGGACTCCCTTGTCTGCAGCTCTTCTTTCTCTATGGGCTCTATCTTCTTCCTTCTGATCCCAGTCCTTGTCCTATGTTATCTTGCTTACCTCTATTCCCTGGTTCCTTCTATTTCTCCTCATTCATTGTAAACATACCATTGTACTGCACATCATTTCATATCAGTAATAGAACTTGTTCTAAAGTATTATTACATATGATCACTTAATCTGTGTTTTAAGTAGCCTCATTACAATGGCATGTCAAATACACATGATCAATCATCATTCTTTGGCAATAATGGAATTGGAAGCTCATTACTGCCTGGTCGCGCAAGAGTTTCTCATCAACCTCCATAGCATGCCCTTTTCTGCTTGGCGTAGAAGATGGCTCAGTGCCCTTGGGAAGCGAAACTGGAAAACAAGTTGTCCCTTGAAGGGGTTAACCTTGTTGCTGTACTTCTCTGCAATGAGATGAAGCTTTCTACCTTGTGAACATGAACAGAGTGAACAAGGAATAGGACCAGGAAACTGAGGGAAAAGGGGAGGTGCGTTCGGGAAAGGGGAGGGTATTTAGGGGATTGTTTTTATTTTTATATGTATATAAACATATATAAAAAAGGGAGGGTGGTGTGTTTAGTAAAAAAGGGGAGTGAAAAGTAATAATTTTCTATATCTTCTTTTGGATCTTATATTATCTGCTGATTGGGCCTCGATGAACCGTCCGAAGACTGTTATGGGGTTTTTCTGTTTGGCATTTGCTTTTCCTATCTCCCTATTTGCTTTTTCTATCCGCTTTTTTCATTTTTTTTAATTAAATCTCATAAAGATCCTTATACCCTTTAATATATTTATTTTTTTATCTATAATTTTCATAATATATTCAATTTTTATTATATTATGAAAATTATAATTTTCGTAATATATTCAATGTTTTTATCTTACAAAAACTATAGTTTCTGTAATGTATTCAGTTTTTAATATATTATGGAAACTAATGTATTCAAATTTCAGTGCATTATGGAAACTATATTTTTCATTGGGTATTCAGATTATAGTTTTCGTAAGGTATTCTAAATTAGAATGCCTTGCGTCGTAAGATATAAATTATACAAAAAAAATCAAAAAAACTTACCATCACTATGCTCTCCTTTGCACCTCATGGGAGGTGACAATGGGTTGGGTTGGAACTAAGAGAAGAAATATGGGGAGAGAGGACAAGAAAAGGAAGAAACAGAGGGGAGAGTTTAATAAGAGGTAGAAAAATTAATTGTGAAAAAAAGGGTTAGTATAGGGGTGAGAAGTTCAGAAGGGTATTTTTGGAATTTAATTGAAAAAAAATGGAGAGCAAGGATAAGAATAATAAATAGTGGGATATGAAAAACAAATGCCTTTCGATTTTCAGGTATTACTAAATGGGCCTATTTTATTGTATGGGTAGTTCCAAACTTCCAAGCAATGATGAAGGAATAAATTGACAGTGGATTTTGACATTTAGGGTCTGTTTGGGTTGGCTTATAAATAGCTTATTTGGACTTATTTATTGATATAAGCGCTTGTCAGAGTGTTTGAGAGAGCTTATGGAAATAGCTTATGACATGTCCATAAGTTATTTTCAGTTTATTTTGATAAGCTCTCCAGGATAACTTATGAGAACAGCTTATAACTTATATGAAAATGATTTGATTATATTTTTTCTTTGATTATAAAAATAACTTATACATAAGCGATTATGATAAATACGATAAACAGACCGTTAGCCGGCAAAGGGCCCACAGCCTTATTGAAGTTTGACTACGGTCTTGATTGTTAATCAGAGTTAAATTTTCAATATCATATTGGAGTATGTTTTATCAATATCAAATTTTCAAGAGGTCTTGCGCTTTATCATATTGAAGTTTGACTACGGTCTTGCGTGTTTTTCAGTTCGGTTTACAAATCAACGATTCCCATCCAAAGAAAAACACTATTGATGTATATAAATATTAGATAATGAGTTAAAGATAAAAAAATTTATTGAAAAATATTAATTTAATATATTAAAAATTATAATTTTTCAATTTTTTTTTGCATCTTTTCATTCTTTAGAATATTGGTTATCATTTGCCAATATAAATATTAGTGCATAAAATAAAATGATTGAGAACTACGATTGGCAGACTAATAAGTTATTAACAACCAAAAAAAAAAAAAAAAGCAAAGGGAACTAATTGAAGTGTGAATGATATCAGTTGATGCATAGAATTCAAAGATGGTAGGTATATCTAGATAATACTTGTCGACCATTTGATGTATTATGTTAAGAAATGACGTGTCAAATAAAGTAAGAAGATTTATAAATATTTCTTGATGGACTTTTAATATAGTTCACTTTCTTGTGACAAATGACCAGACCTAAAAGCGTATGGCAAGGTTCAAAGGACGATGGCAATTGCTCTTAATCATCTTTTCTCTTATATACTATTGTAACTTTTGCTTCGCTCCTTCTAGTCATTTTTACTAAGATCTAAGGCAGAACACGGAGAGATATATAGGCATTGAGCGTAATTCTGTTTGTGCAAATGACTATACGAGGCATATTCAAGTTACCTTACCATGAAGCATGTTACTATCTGAGGAACAGGGTAACATCATTATATAGTTGGCAATGAATAATTGAAGTTAGATAAACGTCTTTCATTGCTTTGCGTTTTCTTCTTCAATGATTACATTCTCATAACCGGATCATGAAATTTTTCTAATCGGATATTTTAAAACATTGTATTTTTTTTTAAAACTATGATAATGTAGTATAAGAGTTCAATTTTAGTTTACTATTAAAATGTTCTCTTCAACCAACATGAGTTGACACATCTGGTCAAACCTTCCTTCCATATTTGTTGTGTCTTGGGTTCGATTCTCAGATTTCTCCTATTGATAGGTGATATGTAAATTCCATTATAAATCCTCGTTGAGGTTGCGGTCTTCTTGGACCTTATAAGGGAGCGTGCTTTCTTCTAATCTAAACTTTTATATATATAAAAAAATAAAATGCTCTATTCAATTATGAATTGACACATCACAAAATTAGGAAATGTACTATAATATTAGCTATTTAATAGATTAAATTTTGATAATGTAACAAGTTGTTAGAATGATTATACCTAACCTAACTCCAAAGGCTAGCTCATGGTGGAAAGGTCTAAAGTTATTATAAATAATTCTGTATTCATATATTGAATCAATGTGAGACTTTTGACACTTAACACAAGTCACATATATACTGAGATTTTTTTTAGAAATGATAGTGAATCAATTAGGTTCATAAATCATGATTTGAATAATTTTTAAGATAGTTAGGATAAGAGTCAATCATTTTTACTTATGTGACACTTTCTGATTAGTTGACAGTGTAAAAAAAATTTTACACTATCCGTGTATAACAATTTAATTTCTTTTAATTGAGCTTACCTCATTTTTTTGCACATGTGTACTCTAATTGTGCCATATAAATAGATGTAAGAGATATATGAGACTGGTATTTTTTAAATAAAATTCAAATATATAATAATGGTTGGTTGTAGTAGATTACCGCAAAGATTTTGATTAAATTGTTCTACACTTTACAAAGAGTTTTATCTAATTACTACCTATTTCTTAAATTATGTCAGTAATAATTATTTTAGAAAACACTTGAAATTTCAATCATTAAGTGACTCTCATACAATATGTATAAAAGTTAAGGCAAAATTTAATTCTAAACCTTCCTATTCACTTAAAGAAACTTTATTAACAGATCTAACTAGCACAATTTTATACAAAAGAAAAACTTTCACTCAATAGTATTATATAAAAATATGAATTTAATTGATATATATTGTCAGTATACATATCATTAGAAATAGTTGTCTTTTATCTATCTATCTTAAAAGTCACTTATATTATGATTTCTAATTGATGAAAAGTGTTCAAATTTTTACACTACTAATACATATAAATTAAATTCTAAAAATAAATCAAAAATCCCAATCCTCATATATGAAAAATAATCTCCTTATTTAATGTCGGTTGTAAAGGTATATTGACACCATTGACCGACCGAAGAAAATGAACCAAAAAGGATGGCAGCACGTGATGTGGAAGAGGGCACACGCACTACGCAGTTAACCTAGGCGGCTCGAGCCCCAGCAGAAACAGTGAAACACAGACATTCATTTTGTATCCACCGTGTTAGAAAAAATTGTTACATTATTAGTAATGTTCGATTTTTATTATAATTAATTTTTTTTGAAGCAATTATTATAATTATTTTTAAAATTACATTTAAAATAATTTGTGATTGATTGTAAAACTCTTTTAAATATGTGCTGTAAGCCTGTAATGAGGGACGGATCTCCGGCCAATCGGATGGGGCAATTGCCCCTATTGGACAAAAAAATTTTAAATTAAAATATTTAATAATTTTAATTTTGTCCTACAAAAAATTAGAGGTTGCCCCCACATGTTAAGTTATTATCTATCTTTTGGTGAGAGAGAAAATTATTTTTGTAATCTATTATCTTTTGTTTAATAAATTATTTCTCATTTTTCATATATTAATATATGTTTCACATTGAAATCAAACCCCGTCATATCTTGTCCATTTAATATTAGTTTTTTTATCGCTTATATATATTTATAATATTTTTTTCTAGAAAAATTATTTATAAATTATTTTTTGTCTAATCAAAATTTCTGGATCCTCCTTTACATGTAATCATTATTCTTTTGAATTTTCTATCATAAAAGACGTTGGTTTTATGATCACCTTACACCATATGAACCATTCACAGCTAGGGATGTAAAATGGGGTGGGATGAGTACTTGTGGTAGCCCCTCATTATCTATTTTATTGGATGAATTTCATATTCGTCTCTGTCTCGTATCCCTGTTGATATTTATCTTACGGGTTTTAAACAAATTTATCAATATTTATGGATATCTATGGATATTCAACACTTTACAAAAAATTTTTTCACACATGGAATTCAAACTAATTCTGCACTTGAGTTCCTTATTGCTACGAGAAGTTTTTGTGCTTGAAAAATATTATAATAAATATATTAAATAATATGATATTTAAACAGTATAATCATACAAGTCTTTAAATTAAAATTTAAAATATTAAATAATAAAACTAATCCATAAGCGTTTCTAAATTAATCTATTCATACATGAACACCATTTCAATCCATTGAATTAATATTTTTAAATATAAATATTTTAACCCATTTAACGGGTACTCGCGTGTATGCATAATATATTACTCACCACCGTCCCATTAATAAATGGATAGAAAAAATATCCGTTTAATTTATTCGTACGTATCCATTTTTTATAAATAGATATTATCCGAGGATATTCACGAATACGGATAAAATTTAGATGCCTATTGACAACCCCGACGTCACTCACTCAGTGCATAACGCATGAGTGACCAAAAGTTGCGGCCACAAAACACAAGTTGTTTGAAAAAGATATCATGAACATCTAAAAGGAATATCATGATCCATTTGTTAAATAGTAAATACGTGTATAAAAAAATAAAAAGTATGTAAGAAATAAATATATAAATATATATATATATATATATATTTATATAATCTTAAATATAATATTTAAAATTTGATATTCAAAATTTCATATAACGAAAGTCTTTTGATTTGGTTGGAGATAGAAAATTAGCCAAAACACGTTGTTGAATGTGTCACTGACGAAAGTGAATTTTTTCATGTTTGAAAAAAATACGAGTATATTATATTTTTAATTTTTATCATTTAATTTTTTTATCTTCATTTTTAAACATATATTTTCTTTCTTTTAACATATTAGATAAGAGATTAAGATTCATCCTTAGAAAAAATATCATGGGATTTACTCCCGTTATTGACTCATCATTTCAATCTGGTTATTTTATTGTGATGCCAGAATTATCATTATCATTATCATACAACCTAAAACTCAACCATGTATCGTATTGTAAGTTTGAAGTTTGACACTTTGACTGCTTCTTTTACTATGGTTGATGCCTTCTGTTACATCAAATAATTAAATATACAGAGAGGATATAAATTGTGATACTTAATAAGACGAATTTCATTCAAAGTTACTTTACGACTCACTCTTACTACTTAAGACTTCAATTCAAAGTCTCACTCTACTGCCAACTTAGCAAAATCTCTCTATATCTCACCCTTGAAAAATAATGTAAAACATGAATTCCCTACACAAATGTTAAAAATGAGTAATACTGTAACAGTTACCCATGAAGAAAAACAAATAATAGTTTTTATCCTAGGAAGCATACCTTAAAGTAATCAAACTAAGATCCTAATCTTAAGAAGAAGAGTAACATCCGTAGTGTCAGTCCTCGTATTCACAAAACCCTCTTTATAATTCATAAGCTTCAGATGTACTTACTTTATTTAGGTAGACACACTTAGAAGTTAGAACCCAAATCAGTTCATACAAATTATTATTAGTATTTAAAGTTCAGTCTGTAATTAAAAAGTGATGGGAAGATCATGCAAATCCACCCACTATGAACAATGTATATCACATCACAGACTCAAATCTTCCAACTCCCAACAAGTAATATGCATATGCCCCCATAATAAGCAAGCACCGCCCTTATTTGAACCCTTCTTTGTCCTTAAGTGCCTACCCATAACTTTCTTTCTCTGCATGTGTATCATTTTCTCAATGTGAAACCAAACTCAAATTTCCAAACTTTGAAGCCACCCCACCCCAGTCAGTGTATTCAAACTCTTCAATTTCCACCCACTTTCCTCACTGATACACTGACCCAACAACCAAACTTTCGCCGCTGGCATGTTCGCCGGAGGAATTTTCCGTCATGGGTCGCCGCCCATTATTCTCACTGCTCTGCTTTTCCTCTGCCTCGTTACTTCCTCTCATTCAAACGAGCTTCAATCACTTATGAAGTTCAAGTCCTCTGTCCGAAGTTCAAATAGAAACAATGTTGTTTTCAGTTCTTGGACGCAAACAAATTCTCCCTGCAACTTCACAGGGATTGTTTGCAACTCCAATGGTTTTGTTTCAGAAATCAACCTTGCACAGAAGCAACTAATGGGCACTCTTCCTTTTGATTCAATTTGCGAGCTTCAATCGCTTGAGAAAATCTCTGTGGAGTCCAACTTGTTGCATGGCAGCATAAGTGAGGAGTTGAGGAAGTGCTCCAACCTGCAGCACTTGGATTTGGGTGGGAATTCATTCACAGGAACAGTACCTGACTTGTCAAGTTTGAAAAAATTGCAGTACTTGAACTTGAATGCCAGTGGAATCTCTGGTGCATTTCCATGGAAATCATTGGAAAATCTAACAAATCTCACCTTCTTGAGCCTTGGAGATAACCTGTTGGAAAGAATTCCTTTCCCTTTGGAGGTCTTAAAGCTTGACAAATTGTATTGGCTTTACCTAACAAATTGCAGCATCACTGGGAATATCCCATTGGGTATTGGAAACCTTACTCAGCTTGTGAATCTTGAGCTTTCTGACAACCACTTGTATGGTGAGATTCCAGCTGATGTTGTAAAGCTTCATAAGCTCAGGCAACTTGAGCTTTATGACAACTATTTGAGTGGGAAAATCCCAGTTGGATTTGGCAATCTTACCAACCTTGTCAACTTTGATGCTTCTCACAATCTGCTTGAAGGTGATCTTTCTGAGCTAAGGTCCTTAACGAACCTTGCATCCCTGCAGCTTTTTCAGAACCAATTCTCAGGAACAATTCCACAAGAGTTTGGAGATTTCAAGAACCTTACAGAACTTTCTCTTTATGCTAACATGCTCACGGGTCCTCTTCCACAAAAGCTTGGCTCTTGGGTAGGTTTGAAATTCATAGATGTTTCAGATAATTCACTTTCTGGTCATATACCACCTGACATGTGCAAGAACAACCAAATCAACGAGCTAGCACTGTTAAACAACAGCTTCACTGGAAGTATACCAGAAACATATGCAAACTGCTCATCTTTGGAACGTTTTCGCCTAAGTAGGAATTTGCTTTCAGGTGTTGTTCCTTCAGGTATATGGGGCTTGCCAAATCTGCAACTTATTGATCTTTCAATGAACCAGTTTGAAGGTTCAATGGCTTCTGATATTGCTAAAGCAAAATCTCTTGCTCAACTGTTTTTATCTGACAATCAGTTCTCAGGTGAGTTGCCTTTGGAAATCTCAGAAGCTTCTTCATTGGTATCTATTCAGCTAAGTTCAAATCAAATTTCAGGTCACATCCCAGAAATGATCGGAAAATTGAAGAAACTAACTAGTCTTAATTTAGATAAGAACAACCTTTCTGGTATTATACCAGACTCTATTAGTTCTTGTATTTCTCTTAATGAAATAAACCTTGCTGGCAACTCTCTTTCTGGGGATATACCAGCTAGTATTGGGTCTCTACCTACCCTCAACTCATTGAACTTGTCCTTCAATGGACTTTCTGGTGAAATTCCATCAAGTTTATCATCTCTTAGGCTTAGCCTTCTTGATTTATCAAACAACCAGTTGTTTGGTTCCATACCAGAATCACTTGCTATTTCAGCTTTCAGAGAAGGGTTCATGGGAAATCCTGGCTTATGCAGCCAGATTTTGAAAAATTTCCAGCCATGTTCATTGGAATCAGGTAGCTCCAGAAGACACAGAATCATTGTACTAAGTTTTATTGCTGGTTTAATGGTTCTGCTTGTTTCATCAGCATATGTCCTATTCATGAAACTGAAGCATAACAATTTTGAGAAGCCACTGAAGACTAATTCTTGGGATGTGAAGCAGTACCATGTGCTAAACTTCAATGAGAATGAAATTATTGATGGGATCAAGGCTGAGAATTTAATTGGCAAAGGAGGATCAGGGAATGTTTACAAGATCGTGCTTAAAAGTGGTGAAGAATTTGCAGTCAAACACATATGGACTTCAAATCCAAGTGATAGGGGAAGTTGCAGGAGCAGCTCAGCTATGCTAAAAAGGAGTTCCCGGTCACCTGAGTTTGATGCAGAAGTGGCCACTCTCAGCTCTATAAGGCATGTGAATGTGGTGAAGCTATATTGTAGCTTCACAAGTGAAGATAGTAGTCTGCTTGTTTATGAGTTGTTACCAAATGGGAGTTTGTGGGACAGGTTGCACACTTGTAATAAGACACAGATGGGGTGGGAGGTTAGGTATGACATTGCACTGGGAGCTGCTAGAGGATTGGAGTACCTGCACCATGGGTGTGATAGACCAGTTATACACAGGGATCTCAAGTCCAGTAACATTTTGCTTGATGAGGAATGGAAGCCAAGGATTGCTGATTTTGGGCTTGCCAAGATTGTGCAGGGAGGAGCAGGCAATTGTACCCATGTCATTGCTGGAACACTTGGATACATGGCTCCTGGTAAGCTTTAAATCACCTTCCCTTCCAAGGTTTTAAATTGTGATTCCGGCTGCAATTGCGACCGCGATGTGGTTCCAGAGACTACTAAAACCACAACGTCGCTGTCTCAATTGCGGTTTCGGATCTCATTTTAAAACCTTGTTCCCTTCTTTTATATTAGAAAAAATGTCATGTTGCTACCTAAGTGATTAATGGATGGAAAAAATTAGGTAGTGCTCATGCTAGCTTCCACTTATAATGCTTTCTAATGTAACGAAAATGAAAATGATAATATACTCATGTTTTGGTGATTGAGCTTAGTATGGGTATTGTTGAAACAATTTAGTCTATTATAATTGTTTAGGAAAGTTATTAAGGGGTATTTTGAATTGTTGGCTGTTGTGCTTTAAAATTGATCATGTTGATCTTTCTTATGACAGAGTATGCCTACACTTGTAAGGTGACAGAGAAGAGTGATGTTTACAGCTTTGGGGTAGTCCTAATGGAGTTGGTAACAGGGAAGAGGCCTATTGAGGCAGAGTTTGGAGAGAGCAAGGACATTGTGCATTGGGTGTGCAGCAACATGAGGAGTAGCAAAGAAAATGCGGTTGAATTGGTGGATTCTACCATTGCAAAGCATTTCAAGGAAGATGCAATGAAGTTGTTGAGAATCGCAACATTATGCACTGCCAAAATCCCAGCTTCAAGACCATCAATGAGAATGGTGGTTCAAGTGCTGGAAGAGGCAGAGCCTTGCACTCTAACCAACATAATTGTACCATAGATGAGTAAACCAAAGAATGTTGAAGTGTTCTCTCAACTGTGGACAATTTTCCTCTTTGCCAAGCAGCACAGAAAGTGAGGCTGCAAAGGGGTGATAAATATTCTTGGCTTCAGTTCCTGCAAAACTGTTTGTACAAAGAAAAAAAGCACATAGTTCCATGCTTGAACTATCTGCTATTGAGAAACCAAAAGAGGATTAGCTTGTAGCCTTGTAGCTATGTAGCATACGTGTAATAAAGTTCTCTAATTCTCATCAAATTATATATTCTCTGGGGATTAGCTTGTACCTTTGTAGAATGTATACCCAAGCCAATGAATACTGTTAAATATTTTCTATAATTAATTGGTTACCATAAAATGCAAAAAAAAAGAGACAACTAAATAGGGAAGGAAGGTTTGTCTGTTAGGACAAAAAATCAAAAGTACCAAATATTTGACACCGCAATTACATATGAAATGTGATATATTTAATATATTGAAAAACGATGATAATCTACTAATCTACTGCTGAAATGCTAACTAGTGTTTTACGAGCAAGTTATGTGGAACACTGATCTACTAGTCTACTACTGAAATGTGTGGCTACGAAGATTGCAGCTGCTTCGTCTCTGATTGCAGTGGCAATTGTAGTTTGGTTTCTTCTCAATTGAGCCGAGCGTGCCTGCTCTCTTTGTTGTTTGTTTTGGCACTTGCTGCTGTGTGCTTGAGCTTTCTTTGTTATGAGCGTGTTTTTACAAGGATAGAACTTACGTATAGTTTCATACGTACGTACTTTTGATGTTATTTTCTTCTTTTTTTTTTTTTTTTGTTTCGAACCCACTGTAATTAGGGTGTTTGACTTCCCAGTGGATCCATTGGAATGTCCTCATAGCCCTTTGGACCGGCTAAATCCCCAATTCGACAGCGATGGCCATCTGAATTTTTTACACATGAGGTTGGGCTGCCTCCCAACCGGGCGAATCTAGGAATCAAACTTACGTCATTTTCCTTGGGAGAGAGTCATGTTACTAACTCTCCCAACACCAGATTGGTTTTGGTGTTATTTTTTTAATAAGTAGAATACATGAGTGATAGTTCATCAATAATATAACATATATAACAAATGTTACACATTTTTTTATTATTGAAAACAACACCAAAAGTATATATGGAATAACACCTAAATTTTGTTCTTTTACAAATGAAATATCCATAAAATGTGTCACTATTGCGTATCATGGATTCTAATTGGTCAACAAAATCATCTCTCATTATTAATTATTGGATATTTAAATCAATTGACCAATCATAATCCATGACACAAAGTTGTGGCACACTTTATGATGTCCCTTTATGGAAACAACAATTGTTAGATGATAGATGATTAGAATTTATGTGTAAACAAGTGATGAAATGAATATTTTACTTACCCATCACTCCCAAAAAAAAATCTAGTATATGTATGTAATCCATTCAAATGCAAGAGCAAGACTTGTTTATCATCCTTCAAATATGATAGTCTTTGGAGGAGCAGCATTTGTGATTGATGCATGTTAGAAGTCGCCCCCTCCGAAACAATAACACCATATTTGACACTTCAGTTCGTAGTATTTTATGTTTGTTTTCGCGCCGGTCATGATTTCACGTTGCGTCAAGTAGATTTCATGTTTTTATTAAAAAAGTTCCAATTTTGCCACCGCCAATGTGATTTGCATCAGGTTGGCCCGCCTGCATCCGACTGATTGTATTTATATTTGGATTGGATCAAAAACTTTGCGGTATGGGTTTGGTCAGCCCATGTGACACATATATATATATATATATATATATATATATAACTGTCAACAATTAAAAATATTATTCCTATGTTTTAAATTATTTTTTTATCATAATTTAAATCCCATCAAATATTAAATGAAATTAATTTTCAATAAAAATACTACTATCTCTATTAAAAATATAAGAATAAATTTTATAATATAATATAAATTACATAAAAATATCCTAATTAAAATTAGACCTCAATTTTATGGGTCAAGTAGGCCCACTGTGGACTGACCCACATTGGACTGCCCTGGTGGGCAAAAATTGATGTAAACATCAATTTTTTATTTTTATTTAACCTACTCATTTTATCAAGGACAAGATTTACGTACAATTTCATAGATATATTATATGCTATTTTTTAATGAGAATAAAACATGTGTAAAGGTTCATCAATAAAAAGATAACATGTGTAACAGCTATTACACATGTCATATTCCCATTGGAAAATGACACTTAATGTATCTATGGAATTGTACCTAAGTTTTGTCCTTTTATCAATTTATTTGATGATTTAATTGGTATGCACTATCAGTGTAAAAAATGTTTAACTATTATCCTAACTACTTTAAAAGTCATTCATACCATGATTTCTGATGGGTTGACACTCTCGGTACATACTAATTAAACTCTGTATTGAGACTCACTAATTTCTACTCATTTGGATACTTCTATTTATAAGTGGGTTGCATAATTGCTATAAAAGTATTATGATACTTTTTTATACGAAAAAAAGTTAGTTATGATATTTGAAAATAATGAAACTCTTACACTAATATAAGTGGATATTTTCTTTATTTGCAAAAAGTTACAGAGCTACTTTGCAAAGAATAATAATGATAATTTGTGCATTATTTGTGTAAATGAACTTGTTCAAATATTTTATATAACTCCAAAATAATTACATTTTGTAAGTTTAATAATTTATTACGGTCCACCTTTGAAAAATAAAACAGATGGATTAATAAATAATGGCAAATATAAAGCACAATAGGCTTGTTTGTGACAAGCCAAATGATCCAATTTAAAATGATTATAATCATGATGAGAGTGGAGAGAAGGCAAATGACAATATAGGGTCTCTTTGCTTTGGTTATTTTCTATTGAGTTTAAAAATGTATTTGCTTGAATTTAATGAAAATATTTTTATTAAAAATATTTTTTGAATTAGATCCAAATTTAAAAGAAAAAAGTTGTTTTAAGTTTTTTCTTCTCAAATCACTCCATACCTCCCATTTTTTCATTTTTCATACTCTCTAAATTGAGAGGTTTAAAATCTCCCTCCAAACTTTTAAATAATAAAATGATATATTTTTACCTTTTCACGCTAATCATTTCCCTCAAAAAGGTAGCATAATGAAGTGAAGTTGATCTTGATGATAACCGATCCAAGAAAGAATGAAGTTGGGTTTGAGTCCAAACAGGCTTCCCTCCTCCTTCTCCGCCTTGTCATCACCACCTTCCCTAATTTACAGTTACAACCTTCCCATCTCTCACTCTCAACCCCTTCCTAACAAAATCACTTCTTTAGGTTAGCGCCCCCCCCCTCTCGCCTTCTTCTGATGGTTTCTGAATTTGAATTATCTGATTGATGATGGGGTTTCTAGTTTTCTCTAAAGTTTGTGTCTTTTTAGGATATCTCTAACTGCTCTAATTAATTAGCTCACACTGATTGATACCTTATCTTTCTTTTCTTCTTCACTTCTTCTGATTCATCGCTATCTATCTATCTATCTATCTATCTATCTATCTATCTATCTATCTATTTATTTTATTTATTTATTTTTTCTTCTTCCTTCGAATCTATTAGTGCATTATTACAGTTAACAGCTTCGTATCTTCAGCATGCGGGTGGGTCTGCTAAAACTTGTGTTCTTTGTCGTATGATGTGCAGGTGGAAAGAGCTTAATTTATCGTGTGCAAAACATTCATCATAAAACTGAGCCAATACCCAGTTATTTGATGGCCTCACAACATGAATTCCCACAACTTAATAGAAATCTTTACCCACATATAGAACCCTACGTTACAGGTTTTTTGAAGGTTTCTGATCTTCACACTATCTACTGGGAGCAATCCGGAAACCCCAATGGGCATGTGAGTAGCCATTTCCCCCTTATAATTTCATAAACAATCAATCTTTTGAAACTACTTTTTTTTCCCTAAATTTTTTTAAGCTATACAGTAGGCTTATACATTGGAATGGGAGGCAATGGACTATTATTAAGTTAGTGATTCCATCTAGATTGGTTATTGATACATTAGAATATGAGCCATAAATGTTAAATTGTTCAGTTGAGCATCAGGTAGAGCTGAAGGTAGTCAATTCTAGACCATGTTTTTAATGTTGATATATTTAGTTCTTTTGTGACCTCTGTGTTAATGAGTATCCCAGTATGTTAGTAGAGGACCTCATTTTTATGGGAACCTCATTGTGAAATACCCTACTTTCTCTACTTCGCGTTGACAATTACTTTTATGGGCTATTGGGAATTTAAGGAATATTTGTGAATTCCTTTAATCCTAAATTGTTTGTTAAAATTATACATCTAAGTCCACCACTCTCCAAAACAAAATAGAAAGCTAAAAATAGGGACTAGAAAATAAGAATCCATTTTGGTGTAGATTCTGAAACTGTTTGCCATCTTCTAGAATGGCTGTTAATACTGGCTTGGCTTCTTTTTGCAATTGGACAGTCTCATGATAGCTTCTGTTTGGGGAGGAGAAAAGAAAGAAAAAAGCATTTTGGCCGTTAAAGCCTATCCTAATAGTTAATACATGAATGTGTGGTTGGATCTAGTATTTTCTTTTTCTTTTCTGTTTTCTCTTTTTTTTTTCCGCTTTAAAAGCTAGATGCTATGCATTGACATGGTTATTTTCCATTTATATGACTTTCTTAAGAGGAACAAAGTAAAAAAAATGATCAATCATTTTCTAAGCATTTTTCTTGCAGCCGGTTGTCTTCATTCATGGAGGACCCGGAGGGGGAACTTCCCCTAGTAATCGGAGTTTTTTTGATCCCGACTTTTACCGAATCATTCTATTGGATCAGGTTAGTTTCTGAACTGTTTTGTGCAATAATGGTCTCCAGATTTTGTTTAATGACAAATTATTCTCTCTATCAGCGAGGTGCAGGGAAAAGCACACCCCATGCTTGCTTAGAGCAAAACACCACATGGGACCTCATTGTCGACATTGAAAAGCTAAGAGAACACTTGGAGATTCCAGAATGGCAGGTCATCTTTCACCTCTGGTTATTTACCATTATACATTTTTTGATTCTTGTGTAATAGGATATGATATTTTCCTCCATGTAATATGCAGGTATTTGGTGGGTCATGGGGAAGCACACTTGCCCTTGCATACAGCCAATCTCACCCAGACAAGGTGTGTTACTTTGTTTTAATTTTTGATTAGTTTATTTTTTTTTACTATATCAAATTGATATCTCATGTTTTTATTTTTTATTTTTTTGATTACTACTGAACATTGTGTAATTTTGTTCAGTTTTTAAAATATCTTATCATTTTGTTACAAGGTTACTGGCATGATCCTCAGGGGAATTTTTCTTTTAAGGAAGAAAGAGATTGATTGGTTTTACCAGGGTGGTGCTGCTGCAATATTCCCTGATGGTATATAAATCATTCTTTTTGTTTGTTGTCTGGGGAATTAAGTTTGAATATCTGTCGTGCACAATAAACTTTCCTTTTAAAGATATGAAGAGGTTTTTGACTTCTTTGATGTATGGAAGTATGCTGGAGCTTTATGTTATGTCAGTTTTGTAGCATGTGAGAACTAAAAATGTTTCCAGCGAGGAATATGAGAAGATCAGTATTGTTTATGATAGCTTCACTGTTTTTCATTTTAACTATGCATAATCTCGTATTTGATTGATTGCGATGTCATATTTCCTGACTTTAAGTGGTTGATAGTTTGTGCATTTTGTCTCATGTTAGCCTGGGAGCCATTCAGAGATCTTATTCCAGAAAATGAGAGAGGATGCTTTGTTGATGCCTATAAGAAGAGATTAAACTCTGATGATATCGAAACTCAGGTGAGTGTCTGTCTAGTTTGCCTTCTACCTTTTACTCCCATAAATCATAGTCACAATGCACAATTTTTTAAATTTTATTTTGGTTTCAAAGCTTTGTTTCATTGTTTTACCTGAACTCTTCTTAGAACTTAGTATACAGGGGTAAAGATAATTGAACTAATTTAGAAGTCTATCCTTACAATACCAACAGGTCCTCCTTAAGGAAATGAGGGGCAAGTTCGTATATGAGCTTGGTGTAACACCTCGATTTTCTTAATCTTTTTATTTAACTAGTATTTAAGTAATTTTATTTTATTAGAGGGTCCAGAAAATTAAATAAATTATTCCGATGCCATAGTCACGCTCTACGCTATCGTAGGAAGCTATGGTTAAGTTTTGGGTCGAAAACTCAGACGGAGCCCGATCTGCGTTTTTCCTTGACAGTAGTGCTTTACTACTATCGAGACCTAATTTGGACCCGTGAAAGAGACAGTCAGTCTTAGAATCACGTTTCCTATATTTTCGAAAAAATTCATCCTGACGTTCGAAAATGAAAATAATATATTATATTCGAGCCGATAAGCATTCTAGGAGACGATTCGAGCTTTCTTAGGATTTTCCGAGAACCTTGAGCCAATGATTTTCATACCAGGGCTATGATAAACCATTTGGGGACTCCTACAAATGTCGTGAGAATTTTCAAATTTATCGGGACGTGAATTGACCAAATTGCCCTTGGTTAGTTTTTACTAATTGCCCTCTTTACCTTTCTTAACCCTTAAGTCTTCCTACATATCTATTTCTCTCACCCACTCACCTTTTTCTTCCCTCCTCACCAGCTGGCTGGCTGCTGCTGCTGCTTTTCTTCTTCTTCTTTCTTCTTCTTCCTTGTTCTTCTTTCTTCTTCCTTCTTCTTCCTCCATTTTCAACCTCATTTTTCTCAAGCTTCCTCAAGCTTTTTCAAGAAGGTTTGTGAAGCAAAGTTGCTCCTCTCATCCTCCTCTATCACCTAGAAGGTATAGATTTCATCCTTGAGCTCTCAATCTTTATTTTCTCCATTTATTTTCATGAATTTCAATTTCTAGATCTAAACTTCAAAAAATCTCTAGAAAATTGTAGAAAAATCATTTTGAGGCCAAACCTATTCCTATGAGCTAGTATCATCCCCTACTATCATAATCCAAGAGCTTGTAATGAAATAAAATCTCTAGCCTATTTTTCTAGGGAAGGCAGAATGGGTTATTTTAGGGGGAAATGGGGTTTTGTTCCTTATTCTTGATTTCACCTATTTCATCCCTTAATCATGTAATCCAAGTGATTAGGAGGCCAAATCAAACTCTCACCTATTTTTCATGGTGATGGTCGTAATCCTACCTTATGGGTTTAAGGGATTTTGGTTCAAATCTTTGATAATTGATCATTGATTATACATTAGGTATGCTTAAGGGTCATTGATCCAAAAGTTGATAGAATTTCAATATCCCTAGCCTATTTAATTAATTGAGGGCAGTAGCTAATCCTAGAGAATAGGTAGTTTATGGTTTCATTATTTTTGATTTCTGGTTGTGTTTTACTGTATAGAATCAGACAGGACTCGAACGCTCGATCGCGCACTCGATTAACTGCTGCGGAGCCGCATTTGGAATCTCTCGGGAAAATTACAAAGGTGGGGAAAAGAACCACAATATCGTCGGGGAGGCAAGCTTTAAATAATATATATATTGATATGCGTAGGGTGACCCAAACCCTACTAGAGGTCATTTGACCGTTAGGTTGATTTTACTGCATATTGAGGTTGTCTGTGCTGTGGTTGGATATTTGGTATATTATATGTGATATGGGTATGATGTCTATTATATGTTATAGTTGATTAAATGTTATTTATTTGGAAGTTGATTTTATTGTTGAATATATATTCTGACTGTTGATGTCTGTTGTGACTGCGGATGTCTGAGTAGAAGTAGGCATTGATTTCTGATAAATCGGGTGATGAATGTGTGGTGAGAAAGTCGAGGTTATATATATATATATATATATATATATATATATATATATATACATATGTCGTAGTGCTCAACCTAGTGATATAGTTGATCTGTTGTTGTTGTGATGTGAGTTGATGCCCGGTTGAACCGGATGAAAGTTGGTCGTGGTTGTATATAAGTCGTGGTTGAGTCACTAAGTGTTGATCCTGAGATGAGTCAGTGAGATTCATGTTGCATAGTTGTTATTCATCACTGTGTTGGCATACGGGCGATTTCGATCTTACCTGCGGGGAGATGGTCGTACCGATTAGTTTGGCGTAGGGGCGATTTCGATCTTACCTGCGGGGAGGTGGTCGTACCCTTAGTCGAATTGTAGACGGACGGACGCATATCTCGACCTAGCCTGCGGGCGGGGGGATATGTCGTTACCCGAAGTTGAGTTGTTAACGAACGGGAGAATGCTCCGACCTAGCCTGCGGGCGGGGGAACATGTCGTTACCGTAAGTTGCGTTGTTGACGGGCGAATATTCCGACCTGGCCTGCGGGCGGGGGAATATGTCGTATCCATGAGACAATTTGTGCTTGCGGGCTTTAGACCGAACCCTACCTTTATGGGGGTGGCATAGTGATTATTGGGACATCTTGATCCGTTGGGGATGTCGCGTCGTGATCGCGTCCATATAGTCGTTAGTTGCATGAGTATGATAGACAGTCGTTAAGGGAAAAATTATTCGGAAGTTGTTTGGTTGTCACTGTTGTGATTTGGTGTGTTGCTATTTATATACATTATTTATATCCCTGTTTTCCCATGTATGACATATTGCTGTTTCTTATCCCCTGAATTTTCTATGTTATATTCTCTTTACTCTCGACTGTACGAGAAGATCCCGTTGAGGATTTGCCAGAGGAGATTGATGGCATACCCGTAGAACCAGATGCTGGCGGGAGAGCCCTGGATCCCGGTGCTGGAGGGTCGTAGACATCGGGGGTTGGTAGTTGTAGTTGTTATGGCCAGTACGGGAGACTGAGTCGTCTGTATCTTCATTTCCGCTGCTATGCTTTCAGTTTTTATTTAGTGCATACTCTGAAGTCTTTATATTTGGTATCAATGTTGTAGGCTCTACTGATGGAGACAATACTATTATGTATGTATACTTTTATTATGGTATCAGTATATATTGTATGTTTTGATGTTTCTGCAAATTTTATACTACTACGCTATGCTATAATGCTAATAATTATAAGTGGGGTCACTAATGGGACCTCCTAGGAAGGGGTTGTCTCATTTTATGGTATCAGAGCAGTTTGATTCTTAATCAAGGACTGCTTAGGTTAGGTTGTGATTTCTGGCCGTGTCTAGTTGAACCCGCATTGGGTATTGACTATGCTTAGAAGTTGGGTAAAGCGTCCGATGTGCAGGTTATCGAGTGTGATAATTGCTTTAAGACATATGATGTATATGCCTGGCTTTCAGGCTGAATTTTATTCCTCGGACAGACCTTCTGGCTCGCAAGGCGAGAGTTGGTTCGCGTTGCGAGGCCGAGAGGCTGTACCTTATTGATCAGTCTAGCCTTCTGTCTCGCGTGGCGAGATTTTTGTCGCGTCGCGATGCCGAGGGACTGTATTTACTACTCGGTCTGATCCTCTGGATCGCGAGGCGAGCATTGTTTCGCGTCGTAGGCCAAGGGATTATATTTTTCTGCTGGGACTGATCCTCTGCCTCACGAGGCGATCATCGTGTCGCGGGGCGAGTGTCTTTTCCCTTGTTTTCTCCTTTTCTTACTAGCCTTTTCTGGCAAAAAAAAAAAAAAAACTTATGAACCAAAGCTAATATTTTTCTTCACCAGGAAAGAATGGTTCGCGGACGACCTAGAGGACGTGGCGGAAGGGCCACAGCGAGTGTCGCTGAACTCGGAATTGGTTACGAAGCAAGTTCCCATGCTGTCAATGAGATAGAATCCACTGAAACCCTGAGGACAGTTAGGGAACTGGCAACGGCAATGCTGCACCAAACGCAACAGAACGCTCAACTGCTACAGTTGACCATGCAACAACAGCAGAGACAAAATCAACAAGGTGAAGTTGTGAGGGAAGACTCTGGGCTGAATACTTTTTTGAAGGGGAAGCCGCCGCAGTTTAATGGCGACTTCAACCCAGAGGGAGCTGAACTCTGGATACAAGAACTGGAGAAAATCTTTGCGGCGATTCACTGCCGTGAGGACAGATAGGTAACATATGCATCCTTCATGCTGATAGGAGGTGCAGAGCTGTGGTGGAAAGGCAAGCAGAGGATGCTTGAAGCTGAAGACAGACTTATCAACTGGGGACTGTTTCAGGAATGCTTTTTGGAGAAGTATTTCCCCAGGATGATGAGAAGAGAAAAAGAAAAAGAGTTTATGGGTCTGAAGCAAGGGACCATGTCTGCTGGGGAGTATTCTGCAAGATTTGAGGCGCTGCTCAAATTTTCTGAATTTTACCAGAGGTTCCCTGATGAAGAATGGGTTTGCAGGCGCTTTGAGGACAGCCTGAAATATGAATTGCAACGGGTGATTGCACCACTGAACATCATCCAACTGCCTGAAATGCTGGAGAGGTGTTCTGTCATCGAGAAAATTGACAAGAAGCGAGCGCTGCAGCAAGGCAGAACTGGAGGTCCTACTCGGAGGTTTGACCAGAGAGGTCGAGGCGGAAAGGGAAGATTCCAGACGGGACGGAGGTCTTATGATCGTCAGGCCGCAAGACAGACTTTAGGACAACTCCAACCAAGTGACTGCTTCAGGTGTGGAGGAAAACATACAATTCGGGACTGTCTGATAAAGGAGACTCGCCAGTGTTTCCGATGTGGCCAAGTGGGTCACATAGCGCCAGAATGTACACAAGGAGCGAGGTAAAATATAGGCGGGCACGGCCCAGTGACCAGGACTTAAGGAACTGGATAGCAAGCAGCAAGACCACAAGCCACCGGAAGGTTGTTTATCATACGAGGAGATGAATCCTCCCAATCCCTTGATCTGATACAAGGTATGTGCCTAGTGTCAGGTAAACTCTTGTCTATATTGTTTGACTCGGGAGCTACTCATTCTTTCATATCCCAAGAGTGTGTGGATCATTTGAAGTTGCTTGTCTCTTTACTTCCCCATGACTTAACTGTTTCTACTCCTACCAATAATTCTTGACAACCATAACTGTCTGTTTAAATTGTCTTATTGCCATTGAGAATCGAGCTTTTTTTGTTGATCTCATTTGCTTACCTATGCATTAACTTGATATAATTTTAGGCATGGATTGGCTTTCGGCTAACCATGTAGTGTTAGACTGTTCTAAAAAGACCTTATCTTTTCATGAGCAATTTAGATTAATGCCTGGCAAGAATAGTAAGCTAGGTAGTAAATCTCAGAGACACGTGTTGCTACTCTCTGTGGAAGCTAAGGAATCTCCTACGTTGGATTCGTTGCCTGTAGTGCGGGAATTTCAAAAAATTTTCCTTGATGACGTTCTGGGTTTACCACCGGAGAGAGAAATAGAGTTCGCTATAGATCTGGTACCGGGAACTGGACCGATTTCGATAGCACCTTATCGAATGGCTCCAGCGAAGTTAGTGGAGCTGAAAAAGCAATTGGATGACATGTTGGATAAGGAGTTTATAAGACCGAGTGCCTCACCTTGGGGAGCACCGGTGCTGTTGGTCAAAAAGAAGGACGGAAGTTCGAGGCAATGCGTGGATTATCGATAGCTGAACAAGGCGACAGTTAAGAATAAGTATCCGTTGCCTAGGATTGACGATTTGATGAACCAGTTGAAAGGAGCGGTAATATTTTCGAAGATTGACTTAAGATCTGGTTATCACCAGATTCGAGTCAAGAGGGAGGATATATCGAAGACGGAGTTTAGGAGCCGGTATGGACACTATGAGTACCTGGTTATGCCTTTTGGTGTAACTAATGCTCCAGCAGTATTCATGGATTACATGAACCGGATTTTCCGACCGTTCGTAGATAAGTTTGTTGTTGTGTTTATCGACGACATTCTTATTTATTCCTTTGATCGGGAAGAACATCAGGAACATCTTAGGATTGTGCTTCAAGTGTTAAAGGACCGACAACTTTATGCAAAGTTGTCCAAGTGTGAATTCTGGTTAGAAGAAGTACAATTCTTAGGTCATGTGATTGATCGTGATAGGATAACTGTAGACCCAGCAAAGGTTGAAGCTGTAGTGCAAGGGGAAAGCCCTAAGTCGGTGAGTGAAATACGGAGTTTTCTGGGCTTAGCTGGCTATTACCGAAGGTTCATCGAAGGATTCTCGAAGATTGCGTTGCCAATGACGCAGTTAACAAGGATGGGAATATCGTTTGATTGGACGAATGAATGTGAGAAGAGTTTTCAGGATCTGAAAAGGAGGCTGACTACGTCACCAGTATTGACGTTACCGGATTCTTCAGGACAGTTTGATGTATACTGTGATGCGTCATACCAAGGACTGGGTTGTGTCTTAATGCAAGACCGGAGAGTGGTAGCATATGCTTCGCGGCAGTTAAGAACTCATGAGAGAAATTATCCGACTCATGATTTGGAGCTAGCGGCCGTAGTGTTTGCTTTAAAGATATGGCGACACTATTTATATGGAGCTAAGTTTATAGTGTATAGTGATCATAAGAGCTTAAGGTATCTATTTGATCAGAAAGAGTTAAATATGAGGTAAAGGAGATGGATGGAATTCATAAAGGATTATGAATTCGATCTACAATACCATCCAGGAAAAGCGAATGTAGTAGCGGATGCGTTAAGTAGGAAATCCTTACACGTATCTGCTATGATGGTGAAAGAACTGGAACTGGTTGAACAGTTTAGAGATTTGAATCTAGGCATGGGATTATCTAGGGATAAGATACACCTAGGAATGGTCACAGTAACGAGCGACTTTTTGAAGACAATCAAAGAGAAGCTGGAGGTTGATCAGTATCATCAGAAAGTAAAGGAACAAGTGACGGAAGGTAGAACTTCTGAGTTTAGGATGAATCGAGGTGGAGTCTTGAGGTATGGTGATAGGATTTGTGTGCCAATGGATATAGAACTAAGAAGAATGATCTTAGAGGAAGGGCACAAGAGTAGGTTGAGTTTTCATCCAGGAGCTACCAAGATTTACCAAGACTTAAAGAAAATGTTTTGGTGGCCCGGAATGAAGAAGGAGATAGCCGAGTATGTGTTGGCTTGCTTGGTGTGTCAGAAGGCGAAGATAGAACACCAAAAGCCAGCAAGACTGCTACAATCTTTAGATATCCCAGAATGGAAATGGGATGGAATATCTATGGATTTCGTGGTTGGTTTGCCAAGGACTAACAAGAGGCATGATGCCATGTGGGTAATCGTGGATAGGTTAACGAAGTGTGCTCACTTTCTACCTATTGGCGAAAGTTAAACGTTGGATATGTTAACCCAAATCTACATCAAGGAAGTAGTAAGGTTGCACGGAGTGCCTTCTAGTATCATTTCCGACAGAGACCCTAGATTTACATCTAGATTCTGGAAGCAATTACATGAGGCTTTGGGAACTAAGTTAAGGTTGAGTTCTGCTTATCATCCTCAGACGGATGGTCAGTCGGAACGAACGATTCAATCGCTAGAAGATCTCTTAAGAGCTTGTGTTTTGGAACACGCAGGAAGTTGGGAGGAGTTCTTACCATTGATTGCGTACACCTATAACAATAGTTTTCATTCAAGTATAGGTATAGCACCTTACGAAGCATTATATGGCAGGAAGTGTAGAACACCTTTGTGTTGGTATGAGAATGGAGAAAGTCAAGTACTAGGACTGGAGTTGGTACAGCAAATGACGGAACAAATCAAGAGGATACGGGAAAAGATGAAAATCGCACAGGACAGGCAGAAGAGTTACAGCGATAAAAGGAGAATACCTTTAGAATTCCAGGAAGGAGACCATGTTTTTCTGAGAGTGACTCCAAGAACTGGAATTGGCAGGACAATAAAATCTAGAAAGTTTACTCCTAAGTTCATTGGACCTTTTCAAATTCTTCGCCGAATTGGTCTTGTGGCCTATCACATCGCTTTACCCCCAAACTTATCCAACCTTCATGACGTCTTTCATCACACATCTTAGAACCAGAGTCAATACAATGAAGAGATAACCTTGAGTATGAAGCTCTACCTGTTAGGATCGTGGATAGAAGGATAAAGGAACTCCGAGGTAAACATATTCTATTGGTCAAGATCATATGGGATGAAGTTATCGGGGATGCTATCGGGGAACGCGAAGAGGACATGCAACAGCAATATCCGAGCCTATTTTAAAAAGGTACGTCGAATTTTGGGACGAAATTCTTTTTAAGGGGGGTAGTAATGTAACACCCCGATTTTCTTAATCTTTTTATTTAACTAGTATTTAAGTAATTTTATTTTATTAGAGGGTCTAGAAAATTATTCCGAGGCCATAGCCACGCTCTACGCTATCGTAGGAAGCTGTGGTTAAGTTTTGGGTCGAAAACTCAGACGGAGCCCGGTCTGCGTTTTTCCTTGACAGTAGTGCTTTACTACTATCGAGACCTAATTTGGACCCGTGAACGAGACAGTTAGTCTTAGAATCACGCTTCCTATATATTGGAAAAAATTCATCCTGACGTTCGAAAATGAAAATAATATATTATATTCGAGCCGATAATCATTCTAGGAGGCGATTCGAGCTGTCTTAGGGTTTTCCGAGAACCTTGAGCCAATGATTTTCATACCAGGGATATGATAAACCATTTGGGGACTCCTACAAATGTCGTGAGAATTTTCAAATTTATCGGGACGTGAATTGACCAAATTGCCCTTGGTTAGTTTTTACTAATTGCCCTCTTTACCTTTCTTAACCCTTAAGTCTTCCTAAATATCTAATTCTCTCACCCACTCACCTTTTTCTTCCCTCCTCAACCGCTGGCTGGCTGCTACTGCTACTTTTCTTCTTCTTCTTTCTTCTTCCTTCTTCTTCCTCCATTTTCAACCCATTTTTCTCAAGCTTCCTCAAGCTTTTTCAAGAAGGTTTGTGAAGCAAAGTTGCTCCTCTCATCCTCCTCTATCACCTAGAAGGTATAGATTTCATCCTTGAGCTCTCAATCTTTATTTTCATGAATTTCAATTTCTAGATCTAAACTTCAAAAAATCTCTAGAAAATTGTCGAAAAATCATTTTGAGTCCAAACCAATTCCTATGAGCTAGTATCATCCCCTATTATCATAATCCAAGAGCTTGTAATGAAATAAAATCTCTAGCCTATTTTTCTAGGGAAGGCCGAATGGGTTATTTTAGGGGGAAATGGGGTTTTTGTACCTTATTCTTGATTTCACCTATTTCATCCCTTAATCATGTAATCCAAGTGATTAGGAGGTCAAATCAAACTCTCACCTATTTTTCATGGTGATGGCCGAAACCCTACCTTGTGGGTTTAAGGGACTTGGGTTCAAATCTTTGATAATTGATCATTGATTATGCATTAGGTATGCTTAAGGGTCATTGATCCAAGAGTTGGTAGAATTTCAATATCCCTAGCCTATTTAATTAATTAAGGGCAGTAGCTAATCCTAGAGATTAGGTAGTTTATGGTTTCATTATTTTAATTTCTGGTTGTGTTTTACTGTATAGAATCCGACAGGACTCGAACACTCGATCGCGTACTTGATTGACTGCTGCGGAGCTGCATTTGGAATCTCTCTGGAAATTTACAAAGGTGGGGGAAAGAACCACAATATCGTCGGGGAGGCAAGCTTTAAATAATATATATATTGATATGCGTAGGGCGATCCAAACCCTACTAGAGGTCATTTGACCGTTAGGTTGATTTTACTGCATATTGAGGTTGTCTGTGCTGTGGTTGGATATTTGGTATATTATATGTGATATGTGTATGATGTCTATTATATGTTATAGTTGATTAAATGTTATTTATTTGGAAGTTGATTTTATTGTTGAATATATATTCTGACTGTTGTTGATGTCTGTTGTGACTGTTGATGTCTGAGTAGAAGTAGGCATTGATTTCTGATAAATCGGGTGATGAATGTGTGGTGAGAAAGTTGAGGTTATATATATATATATATATATATATATATATATATATATATATATATGTCGTAGTGCTCAACCTAGTGATATAGTTGATCTGTTGTTGTTGTGATGTGAGTTGATGCCCGGTTGAACCGGATGAAAGTTGGTCGTGGTTGTATATAAGTCGTGGTTGAGACACTAAGTGTTGATCCTGAGATGAGTCAGTGAGATTCATGTTGCATAGTTGTTATTCATCACTGTGTTGGCATGCGGGCGATTTCGATCTTACCTGCGGGGAGGTGGTCGTACCCGTTAGTCGAATTGTAGACGGACGGGCGCATATCTCGACCTAGCCTGCGGGCGGGGGGATATGTCGTTACCGGAAGTTGAGTTGTTAACGAAGGGGCGAATGCTCCGACCTAGCCTGTGGGCGGGGGAACATGTCGTTACCGTAAGTTGCATTGTTGACGGGCGAATATTCCGACCTTGCCTGCGGGGGGGGGGGGAATATGTCGTATCCATGAGACGATTTGGGCCTGCGGGCTTTAGACCGAACCCTGCCTTGATGGGGGTGGCATAGTGATGATTGGGACCCCTTGATCCGTTGGGGATGTCGCGTCGTGATCGCGTCCATATAGTCGTTAGTTGCATGAGTATGAGAGACAGTGGTTAAGGGAAAAATTATTCGGAAGTTGTTTGGTTGTCACTGTTGTGATTTGGTGTGTTGCTATCTATATACATTATTTATATACCTGTTTTTCCCATGTATGACATATTACTGTTTCTTATCCCCTGTATTTTCTATGTCATATTCTCTTTACTCTCGACTGTACGAGAAGATCCCGTTGAGGATTTGCCAGAGGAGATTGATGGCATACCCATAGAATTAGATGCTGGCGGGAGAGCCCTGGATCCCGGTGCTGGAGGACCGTAGACATCGGGGGTTGGTAGTTGTAGTTGTTATGGCTAGTACGGGAAACTGAGTCATCTGTATCTTCATTTCTGCTGCTATGCTTTCAGTTTTTATTTACTGCATACTCTGAAGTCGTTATATTTTGTATCAATGTTGTAGGTTCTATTGATAGAGTCAATACTATTATGTATGTATACTTTTATTATGGTATCAGTATGTATTGTATGTTTTGATGTTTCCGCAAATTTTATACTACTACGCTGCACTATAACGCTAATAATTAAAAGTGGGGTCACCAATGGGACCTCCTAGGAAGGGATTGTCTCACTTGGCACCTGGTTGGATTATCTAGAGTAGTTTTCTTGTGTACATTGAGAAGTCGAGTGCCGTCTTATTCGTGGGGTTTTCGATTTAATTCGGAGTTTTCAAGTAGCACTCTATTACATTAAATGTAAAAAGGACTAAAAGAGCACTTGTTTGATTATGATTTATGCATGGACTCAAGAATTTTGTTGTTTACTTACCTATGCTTTCATTTTTAGTATGCTGCGGCTAGAGCATGGACCAAATGGGAAATGGTGACTGCTCATCTTCTTCCAAATGAAGAGAACATCAAAAGAGGGGACGATGATAAATTTTCACTAGTAAGTTCATCAAGTTAGGAATAACCCAGATTTTGGTGATAAAAAGCTGTGGTCGATCATTTTCCAAATTCTATCACAATATGTTGTGTTTAATTTCTGTAATCAGATTCTTTTTGTGTTTCTGTTGATTTCACTATATGCAATCTTGAGAATGGTATGGTGTTGCTCATGTATAACTTTGCAAAAGATGAGGTCAATTTTCCAATGTAATTCTTATAACACAATATATAATGATAATAAGGAAATGTTTGTGTTCTAAAATTGAAGTGCAGTGACGTTACATGTCTCTGTTTTTTAGAGGTTGTACATAAATGATTTTCTTGTAATGTTGAATTCTGTCATTAGTTGACACTAAAGCTTTGATTATTCTTTGTGACAACTGCAGATTATTCTTTGATTTGAGGAAAATAAGTGATGGAACTGGGTTGTTTTGTACCCTAAGCATTGTGGTTCTACATTAATGCTTAATTGTTGAGAGCCCTAAGCATTGTGCTTAATTGTTACCCTAAGCATTGTACCCTAAGCATTGTGGTTCTACATCTTAATGCTTAATTGTTGAGAGCCCTAATATTGTTTTTTTTTTGGCAATTCGAATTTTGTTTTCAATCATGTGTTCGTGCCTTGAGTGACAATTTTTTTTGTAAATTCATAGTCCCAAATCAAATAAAGTTTTTATTTTTGTTAAGTCTACAGTCTTTGCCCTTCACAGTTTAGGATTGATTCATGATTTTATGTTGTCGATGATTGAGATTCTTTAACTTGTACTGATGAGTGATGACAAATACTTACTTTTTTCTATCAGGCATTTGCAAGGATTGAAAACCACTATTTTGTGAACAAGGGATTCTTCCCCTCAGATTCATTCCTGTTGGACAGAGTTGATAAAATAAGGCATATCAACGCCATAATTGTGCAGGTAAATAACTGTGCAGTGCACATCCTTTAAAATTCAGATTCTAAGGTGTCTTCATCTCAACTTTGTAGGGAAGGTATGATGTTTGCTGTCCTATGATGTCAGCCTGGGATCTTCATAAAGCTTGGCCAGAGGCAGATTTTAGGGTAAGATTATAGTGTTACTTTTCATCATTTATAGCCCCTTTATTTAAGCCCCCAAAATAAACGCTTTTTTCCTTTCAAAAAATCATTTACGACATTTTTAAGCTTCTTAAATAAATTCTTAAAATAAACAGTTTTACGAAAAGCTGAATATTCTAGCTTATGGGGAAAACGTTTTTTTAAAGAGGAGAGAGAATCACTTTATAATTTTTGACAATTATCTCTTCAAATTTTATCAAATGACCACTGATATATTCACGTTTTTTATTAAATAAATTATTAAATTAAATTATTTTGAAGTAAATATTATGAATATAGTAATTGTGAATTATATTATTAATATTATTAATTTTGCACATGTTTAAAAAAACACTTTTTTTTATCCAAACATGTTTATTGGAAAGTGTTTTATGTCCTTTTTTGTAATTTCATAAGCAAAAGAAATGACTTTTCCAATATTATACCCAAACAGCTTAAAATCACTTTTTAAAATAAATTTACTTTTCAGACTTCAAGCCAAACACAAAATAGCTTTTGATTTTACATACGTTGGAAAATCGCTTTTTTTAAGCCTAAACAAGCAGGCCCATATCTTGCATGCATACGTTAGCTTTTCTGTATGCAACAATAACTATATTTGAAGTTTCAGGATAGAGCTCTAGTTAAATGCCAAAGGATGATTTTGTTTTTTCTTCTTATCAAGAAACTTAGACATGTAAATTGTAATAACGCACATGGAAAGTTTCAGACATGTAAATTCCACCTAAAACATGGTCAAGTTATTAAACCCTACTATGAAACAGGTTGTTGCAGATGCAGGGCATTCAGCCAATGAACCAGGCATAGCTGCTGAACTTGTGGCTGCAAATGAGAAACTGAAAAACATAATCAAGAATAAAGGGGACTGAAGTGAAAAAGGCGCAATAATCAGATGCTGCAACATTCATCCATATCGAGTTTGTTGTCTGCTGCAAGCAAATACATTGCAAGTGAGTCAGTGACCGTGTATTTCAAAATACTACTGGCATTATGGTATACCAAAACTTAGAAAATGGCCTTCCTCCTCATTGGTGTATAAGAAACGCACAAGAATCTAATAAATTTGGGTTTTGGTGGATTTAAAGTCATAGAAAATAAAGGTATTGGTCGCAAACTTTTTGACTTGGGTTGATCACGTTTCTTGATGTAAAGTAACCTCGATAGTTTGAAAAAGGGTTAAATTACTCTATAGGTCACATAACCTGCCTAACCAACATAATATATTGTCATTTCAATATATTTTTGGATAGAATCTACATAATTATGTAACCTAAACAAACGTCTTCTTACTCAATAAAATATCCTACATTAACTAAATTTCATGTTTATACATTTTAAATAGAGTCTAATTTTGATATATTATCGGTATAAAGTTTTTTACAAGATTAACATATCTTTGACTTTTAGACTAATTATTATAAAAGTCAACATTTTCGATGATGTGACAACTGACAATATATAATTGATTGTGTTGACACATGTGGCACATTGGATGGTTGAAGAATTGGTTGCTGACTTGACAGTTAGTTAAGACTGTTTAACCGTTTTTCTTTGTAACAACTCATTGGTTTCATTGTCATATATAAGACAAGCTCCATGAGTTGACAGAAGCAGGAATTCACACTCAAGTTAATCAGAGAGTTACATTAGGAGGTGAGGAAAGGCTTAGGCTCGGGTGTAACAAGGGTTAAGGGTAGTGTGAGGTTAATTGCAAAAAAAGGAATTGTATTCTTGGAATTCTTGTAACTCTGATTCTGAAATCAATCTGGATTGAGGCATTGCTCAATCCCGCAGATGTAGGTATCATATTGATACTGAACTGCGTGAACAATCTCTTGTGCTCTCTTGGTTTCCTTTTCGCACGGTTTGATCGTTTTACTGTTTTATCAATTGCTCATTGGTATTGCTGTTAGAATCTTGAGGTTCTGGGAGTGTGTTTGATCACTTAATTGGTGACTCAAACCTTACAATTGGTATCAGTAGCTTACGGTGGAAGGATCAAGATTCATGGCGATTACCAAGTTTGATATCGAGAAGTTCAATGGCAAGAATGACTTTGGTTTATGGAGATTGAAGATGCGAGCTCTGCTCATTCAACAAGGGCTGGAAGAGGCTCTTGCAGGAGAAGCGAAACTACCCAAAGACATGGCGGACAAGGAGAAGAAGGATCTTGTGAGCAAGGCTCACAGTGCCATTATTTTGTGCCTAGGAGATAGGGTCCTGCGGGAAGTCTCTAAGGAGAAAACTGCTGCTGCTCTATGGTTGAAACTTGAGAATCTCTATATGACGAAGTCACTGGCAAACCGTCTTTATCTCAAACAAAGACTCTACTCATTCAAGATGCAGAATGGAACTTCTGTGGTAGATCATCTGGATGAATACAACAGATTAATTCTTGATCTGGAAAACATAGATATAAAGATAGAAGATGAAGATAAGGCATTGCTCTTGATTCGATCTTTATCAAGCTCATATGATAATCTCGCAGACACTTTACTCTATGGCAGGGATTCAATTTCCTTGGATGATGTTCAAGCGGCTTTAATGTCTAAAGAATTATCAAGGAAATCTGAGGGCAAAGAAACTGATGTGGGTGAAGGTTTGATTGCAAGAGGGAGGTCTGAGAATCGTGGAAAAAAGGGCAAGCACAATCCGAGATCTAAGTCTAAGGGAAAGTTCAAGTGTTTTATCTGCCATAAGGAAGGACATTTCAAAAGGGATTGTCCTGATCGCAGGGATAAAGGGAAGCACAAGGCAGAAGATAGTGGCAGTGTGTCAGTTGCTTCTGATGAATATGATTCTGCAGACTTGTTTGTGGCTGCAACAAGTCAAGGAGAGGCAGATTGGGTCATGGATTCAGGTTGTTCCTATCATATGTGTCCTAAAGGAGAGTGGTTCACTGATTATAAATCATTCTCTGGAGGGCAAGTCATGATGGGAAATGATGCTACTTGCAAGGTGGTGGGAATTGGATCTATAAGACTCAAAATGGCTGATGCAACAGAGAAAATTTTGACAAAGGTGAGGCATGTCCCAGAACTGAAAAGAAGCTTGATATCTTTGGGAACCCTGGAAGAGGCAGGGTTCAGTTTCAAGGCGGAAGGTTCAGTACTGAAGGTCATGAAAGGCTCACGGGTTGTTATGAAGGGAGAAAGGAAGAACAATTGCTTGTATGTGCTGAAGGGTGAGGTTATCACAGGTCAGGCATCAGTTGCTGATGGCTCTAGCAGCAACAAAGGAGCATTGTGGCATCAAAGGCTTGGACACATTAGTGAAAGAGGGTTGAAAGAACTTGGAAAACAAGGATTGCTATGTGGAGACAAGGTAGAAGACTTGGAATTCTGCGAACACTGCATCTTTGGCAAGCAGACTCGGGTTAAGTTCAATGCTGCAGTTCACAAGACCAAAGGTAAATTGGATTACATACATTCTGACTTATGGGGGCCAGCAAGAGTTCCTACTCATGGAGGTAATAAGTACTTCATTGTTTTTATTTATGATTTCAGTAGAAAACTATGGTTATACTTACTCAAGAGTAAGGATGAGGCTTTTAAAACATTTGTAGAATGGAAAAACCGTGTAGAAAATCAGTGTGACAGGAAAGTAAAGGCTCTAAGAACTGATAATGGTCTAGAGTTCTGTAGTGAAAAGTTTAACAACTTTTGCAAGGATCATGGCATTTATAGAAACCTCACTGTGAGGCACACCCCTCAACAAAATGGATTGGCCGAAAGAATGAACAGAACTATACTTGAAAAAGTGAGGTGTATGCTGTCTAGTGCAAGGCTGCCTAAGCAATTCTGGGGAGAGGCTGCCAACACAGCTAGCTATGTGATCAACAGATGTCCAACTATTGCTTTAAATGGCAAAACTCCACAAGAGATATGGAATGGGAGGCCTGCTGAGTATGCAAACCTGAGAATTTTTGGCTGCCCTGCTTATTTTCATGTAAATGAAGGTAAGCTCGAACCTAGGGCCAAGAAGGGGATCTTCATGGGTTATCCAGATGGAATTAAAGGATTCAGAATATGGTCTGCGGAAGATAGAAGATGCATTGTTAGTAGGGATGTAAAATTCAATGAATCAGAGATGTTAAAACAGAACTCTGTTACTGAGGTTATCGGGCAAGACAGTGGCAGCAAGGGTTCTCAGCTTGAGGTGGAGCTCATGAAGGACAAGGGTAACAAAACAGTTACTGAAGGTCAAGAGCACACAAAGGAAGATGGATTGGAAAGTGAATCAGATGGTAGTGAAGAGCAAGACTATGTGTTAGCAAGAGATAGAGAAAGAAGGGTAATCAATCCTCCACAAAGGTATGGCTATGAAGATGTTATTGCTTATGCTTTAAATGCTGATGTTCTTTTCAATGATGAGGAACCACAAAGCTACAAGGAAGCTGCAAAGTGTACTAATTACAAGGTATGGCAAGCTGCAATGGAGGAAGAAATGAGGTCTCTATACAAGAATCAAACCTGGACTCTTGTTAGCAGACCAAAGGAGGCAAAACTTGTAGGATGTAAATGGATCTACAAGAAGAAGGAAAGTCTCAGGGAAGGTGAAGGCCCTAGATACAAGGCTAGGCTTGTAGCTAAAGGGTATACTCAAAGGGAAGGGGTAGATTTCAATGAGATTTTCTCTCCAGTTGTAAAACATTGCTCAATCAGATTGGTGCTGGCTCTTGTGGCTCAATACAATCTGATTTTGGAGCAAATGGATGTTAAAACAGCTTTTTTACATGGAGAACTTGAAGAGAAAATCTTAATGAAACAACCCGAGGGCTTTGAGGTGAAGGGTAAGGAGAATTGGGTTTGCTTACTCAAGAAATCCTTGTATGGATTAAAACAATCACCTAGACAATGGTATAAAAGGTTTGATTGTTTTATCCGAGGCATCAAGTATAGAAGAAGTCACTATGATAGCTGTGTTTATTTTAAAAAATTAAAGGATGGCAGCTACATATACTTACTTCTATATGTTGATGACATGCTTATTGCTAGCAATAACATGGAAGAAATACAAGGATTGAAAGGCAAGCTTCAAACCGAATTTGAAATGAAAGATTTGGGTCCTGCAAGCAGAATTCTAGGTATGGAAATTAGAAGACAGATGAATACTGGTAATATGATCGTTACTCAGGAGGGCTACTTCAAGAGGGTGCTAAAGAGGTTCAATATGTTGGAAGCTAAACCAGTTAGCATGCCAATTGCTGCACATTACAAATTATCTGCAGAAGATAGTCCTAAAACCACACATGAACAGAAAGACATGAGTAAGGTGCCTTATGCAAGTGCTGTGGGTAGTTTGATGTATGGCATGATATGCACACGACCTGATCTTGCTTATGCAGTCAGTTTAGTCAGCAGGTACATGAGCAATCCTGGAAACAAGCATTGGCAGGCAGTAAAGCATATTCTGAGGTACATCAAGGGAACTGTGACTACTGGTTTAATGTTTGGTAGAGAGGATCAGAATCAAGGTGGAGCTGTAGGGTATGTTGACAGTGATTTTGCAGGGGATCTTGACAAGAGAAGATCTTTGACTGGTTATGTTTTCACTCTATTTGGGAATACCATTAGTTGGAGAGCTGCATTGCAACACACAGTGGCATTATCAACTACCGAGGCTGAATACATTGGGGTTACTGAGGCATCTAAAGAAGCCATATGGTTGAGAGGGCTGAGCAAGGAACTTGGGGTAGATCAAGACAATATCCAAGTGTTTTGTGATAATCAAAGTGCTATTCATCTTTGCAAGAATAGCACTTATCATGATAGAACAAAACACATAGATATAAGGCTTCATTGGATTAGGGACACCATCTCACATGGTCTAGTCCAAGTGAAGAAAGTGCATACTTCAGAAAACCCAGCTGATTTCATTACCAAAGTTGTGCCTTTGAGTAAGTTCACTCACTGCTGTGACTTACTCAAGATAGGTGCTGGTTAGGTCTTTTCTAGTTTGGATTGAGCTGCTGTTCCAGATTGACCAGAGTCTAAGCAATGTGCCAAGGTGGAGATTGTTGACACATGTGGCACATTGGATGGTTGAAGAATTGGTTGCTGACTTGACAGTTAGTTAAGACTGTTTAACCGTTTTTCTTTGTAACAACTCATTGGTTTCATTGTCATATATAAGACAAGCTCCATGAGTTGACAGAAGCAGGAATTCACACTCAAGTTAATCAGAGAGTTACATTAGGAGGTGAGGAAAGGCTTAGGCTCGGGTGTAACAAGGGTTAAGGGTAGTGTGAGGTTAATTGCAAAAAAAAGAATTGTATTCTTGGAATTCTTGTAACTCTGATTCTGAAATCAATCTGGATTGAGGCATTGCTCAATCCCGCAGATGTAGGTATCATATTGATACTGAACTGCGTGAACAATCTCTTGTGCTCTCTTGGTTTCCTTTTCGCACGGTTTGATCGTTTTACTGTTTTATCAATTGCTCATTGGTATTGCTGTTAGAATCTTGAGGTTCTGGGAGTGTGTTTGATCACTTAATTGGTGACTCAAACCTTACAGATTGTTAATGTAAAAACGTTATGTGCTGGGCCGCATCACATAAATCTTTTTATATATTGATACAATATGGCATAAAAGAACCAAATTCACTTATTACAAAAATCAAAACTGAAGCCGATACTATTAGTACAAATGATTCATCTATCTGATGTTACAACAAACACACACCTTGCTCCATAGGACATTATCAGTATTCCCAAAGTCAATAAAATTCAATGATGAAATTGAACAACATCCCACCACTCCCTAAAAATAAGGGAGAACTTAGGTCTGTTTCCTGGTGGCGCATCTCTTTGGCACATGCAGAAGCTGAAACTTGGGTTCCTTTGGAACAGTTAAAGCCTTCCTTCCTCGTGAACAAGGCCTGGAATTGGAACCGGCAGCTTTACTTGCAGGTGAAGAAGCATCATTATCACGTGGCTTTCCTGCTTCCTTTAGCTTCACTATGTTTGAGTTTGACGGCTTTTCAACAATAACACTGAGTTTACAAGGTGTTGCAACGAGAACCTTTTCTTTCTTCCTTGACAAAGCACTGCAATAGACACTTGTATTATTCAATTTCCAAAGACCAATATAATCAAAGTTATAGGATGCGTTTGGATAAACAACTTAATTAAGCATTTATTCAATAAGTTCTTTTTTAAATAAAGTAAAAACAACTTATTTTCATAATATAACATGTGATAAACACTTGTATCGCTTACCTTCTAGGCCTCACAACTTTACGCTGCATCATTTGGGATTCTCTGCTGCAATTGTCATCCAATTCTTTAGCGGTTTTTTTCCCATGCTCTAACCGATTATCCAGATGAATGGGTTTCTGAAGTTTAGCACCAGGATTTCTATGAGGAGTTGTGGCAGATAATCTATGTTGCTTTTTGCCATTGGAATTGTCACTTTGAATGCTTCCCTACATAACGTTTTGAGAAGTTTCAGCCACTACCACTAGTCTCTAGAAACACATTAAAGCAGTGATATGTCAGGTGGTGCTATCTTCTATGCATGAACTTACAGATTGGTTTTCTTGTGTTATTTGGTTTGATCTCTCTCCGCAGCTGCTATAATTATCAGTGTTTTGTTCACCTGTTCGGTTTACGTTCTGGTGTTTCCTCATTGCCTTGCCACCTTTGCCTGTTGTTTCTTTCAAGGGTGGGGGAACTTTTTTATCCAAGTTTGCTTCTTTGAGAATTCCCCTTTCCTGCAGCATAAAAAATAACATGAGCCATACACAGTTGACTAATAATAAACCAGCTAAAACAGAGTCCATTACTTACATCAGTTCTCAGCTTAAAAGGCTTAGGATTTGTGGGCTTTAATTTTCTGTATTTTACAATTTGAGTACCAGCTGAGGTTGATGTAGATTTCTGTTTCAAAGTCATCCTCGAATCCTCATGCTTGCTGCCAGAAATGGCCCTTTTCGAGTTGTCATTATTGGTAATCATCGCTCTGCAGTCACCAAGAATTCATTGATGAAATGAAGTTGAAGTAAAAAAACACAAGTACACAAGTGATCAAGAACAGAACACAACACGTTTTGAGACAAATCAAATTCCTTACCTGTTCTCATCAGGGGCTGAAACATTTTCCTTGTCATCATTCTCAGTGAGTTCACCTTCGTTTTCTTTATCACAAGAGGCCATAGAATTTTCTTCACCCTTTCTCTTTGTGGGGGCTGAAGCATTTTCCTTGTCATCATTCTCAGTGAGTTCACCTTCATTTTTTTTATCACAAGAGGCCATAGAATTTTCTTCACCCTTTCTCTTTGTGGCTTCAGGGATTTTCCCCTTCTCTGAAAGTGGGTTCCTTCTCTCTTCATTTTCACTCCCTTCAGTAGTCTTGTTCTCTTCATTTGAACTTGACAGTGAGGTAACGTCACCTCCAGAAGTTCCTGATTCATGGCATCTTTCTAGAGAACCACCCCTTGATTTATCATCTATCTCCATGTCACTAGAGTCATCATTTTCAGCTTCCTCATGAGGCATAGTAACCTGGAGCTTCTGCACGCCTTTTACCTTCTTCTCCTTCAAACATCTCATTTTGTTAGCTTCTAGACCATTGCGATTATTCGAATACAATGAATCAAACACACGACTCTTAACCTCTCGTCCCCTAAATTGCTTTCTTGAGGCAGTCACTGGCAATGTGTTATTACATCCTTTTCCATTCTTCTTTGCGCCAGTGAGCTCAAGCTTCTTCATTGCTGAACACAATGTTTTCATTGCTGTATTCAATTCAGTAGAACTCTTAGTCTTTACTACCTTCTTTGGCGAGTGAAAAACAAGAGCCTTAGCAACCCCTCTGCTCTTAGGCACAGCAACAGTCATAGCTGCTTTCTTACTCTGAACAGTTCTAAATTGCTCTACATTGGAAACCTTCTTTTGATTCCTTGGAGCAGTCAAAGCCTTAGCCACAGCAGGTGATTGCTTCACCTTAGCATTTGGGGTTGCAGCAGCAACCTTCTTGGAAATAGGTTTAACTTTGTCGCCGTTGATCTTGTGTGTTAAGGAGGAAATCAAGGCCATTCTAGACACCCTTGGCTTTGGAGGAGCTGTAAAGGGGCACTTCAAATTTGCACTAACAAACAACAAAATTGACAAAAATCTCATTACTTGAAAAGTTCCATTGTTACCCTAAGAAATTGGTATTGAGTAGAAAGTGTTATTGGTTGGGTGCCTACCTTGCTTCTCTTGTATCCAATGCCTTTCTGAGACGTACATTGGGACTTCTGGCTGCCATAACCTGAAAATGCAATCACTATTGATTAATCATTACTGAAATGAAGCAAGTTGATGAAGTGGGGGAACTAGAGCTAGCGAAATACCCGAAGAACAAAATTCTTGTAAATGGCTTCATGGTCCAATTCTTGTTCATGCTTTTGGTCACATCCTGAGTTTGAATATATAGGGACAAGTTAATTATAGATAGATAGCATAATAATGAAGCTGAAAATGAGAGAAGACTAAGTTGTTTGTATTTGTATATAAAAAATAAAGAAAAGAGGGTATATGAAATGAAATATACCGACACGGAAGCAGAACCAGTGGCGATCGTCATCGGAGCGGCGAGGATCAGGTGCGGTCAAGTCCACGAATTTAGGTGCTTCGATCTTCTCGTAGAAGTCGTCGTCGTCGTCTATAATTTCGTCTTCTTCAACCATTGGCAAACCCAAACACTCAGTTTTTTCCGCCATAAAGTGTTCACTTCAGAGATGAGAAGAGCGCGTTGGAGTGAGGGAGTGGCGATTTTTAAGGTTATGTAGTGTTGTTGTGTCGTTTTAGTAAGTAAGGCTTCCCAGGCAGGACATACTTTTAAACTGTAAGTAGCCGTTAGGATTCCGACAGCCTGGTGGGTGGTAAGAGAAACGGTATACTAAGGGCTCTTCTCGTAATTTCAACCACCACAAGTGGATTCGGGCTAGCCCATTTGTTTACTTTCGTCAACGCGGGTTGGGCTGGGCTACATTACATACCTTGCTCAAACCATGCATTACTTACTACTTGTCAAATATTATATTGACTTATTTATAAAAGACTTAATTGTACTTTTGATTCCTCATATATTATAATTGTGTAATTTTGATCCTCCATGTTTCAATTGCGCCGATTATGAAATTTTGATCTCCAAAATCCCAATTGGGCCAATTTGATCCCCCAAATATCCCTTGTTACAATCAAATCCTTTTATCATTGTGTCGTCTAATTTTTAACATATGGTTTCTGGAATCTCCAACATCCTCCAAATGGTTTGCACTATCTGCTTAGTGGTGAAGCCGTTGGGACCTCCATGCCTCTTTTCTCATCAAAAAGTAAATATATATAACTTGATATTAACTTGTTTAGCTTTTTTATAATTTGTTATTTTCAATTTTTTTATTAAATCTCTCTTGGAAGTATTTTTGAAATTTAATAATTTAGTATTTCATAAATATTTTTTTATGTTGTAATGAGTGTATCAGTATCACTCCCATCACATTGTTTCCCCTTATATATTGTTTCCGCTGCTTCTTCCTTTCCAATTTTGTCATTTTTTGTGTGTGCTTATTTTGTCATTTAGTTTTAGCAAACAAATTTTAGAGTTTTTTTGATACTACCACAAAAATGATCTATGTCACTGTTTTTTCATTATAAAGTTATTTTAAATACTATGAGAATGAGGGTGATAAATTTGAATTATTTACTAATATTCTTTTTAAAAATTTGTGGACATTAGTTGTGTGTGTTTTTTTTTTTTGGTAAACTATTGTGTGTTTTAATACCAAGCAAATACGAGTCAATGCTTTCTTCTGTTTTTTTGTGTTGAAAGTAAATTAATGGTTTATATTTGCATGTCTAATATTTTGCTACATTTATTGTAGTTTGAAATTGTCATGAGGTGATCGATCAAAGGTTGGTCCAGTCATAAGTATCTCAATCTCATAAGGAGAATACAAGTTTAAATATTGATGACAAACATTTTAATTGAAAAATTACGAAAATCAATGAACAATTATCTGTTCTAAATAATCGATCGATGATTAATCCTATAATCAATTCAAATGACCTAAACTCGCGATATATCTCAGATGGGAATGACACCCGTGAGCAAAAGCCGTAATTCCAATAATTCTTACAAAAAAAGGAAATTATCATGACGTGGTGGAAAGCTATCGCTACGTACGTGCGAAAACTCTATATGCCATATTCAAGCCAAACTAACAACAATTAACTAATTCAAGGAATCGAGAGATAGTTGAAGGAAAAGTTAATAGTTTGAGTTTTGCAATATCATCTCACAAATTCTTTTATTAATTTTCTTCATATTAAATAAAAAGTATTATATAAAAAATAAATATATCCATTTTTATGAAAATATAATATTATTCACTATTTTTTATAGGGAGATTTAGAATTATTTTATCATTCCCAAATCGTTTTCAGACTCCAGCCACACAATTGTGATATTTCAGGATCCACAGACCGAAGTACCAAACTCAGCATTTAATTCTCAGCTACTTCCTGTAGCATTCAATTCAATACGCATAAATGAATTTCGTTGGCGGTTACCCGGTTTATAGGACCACCGGCAAGAGTGGGGGAGCTTAGTTATGATAAAGGGGCTCCCCATTTTCATAAATTATATGATAAATTAATAAAATATAAATTGACTCTATTTTATTAAAAAAATTTACAATAGTTGTTATTTCATTTGAGTACAATCATTATAAAATGTATATATGCTTCATTTTTTTAAAGGAATGATGTTATATAATGGATTTCACCTTCACTTTTTTTTTTATTCATTGACTTACTTTTGACTTATTTTTCTCTTTATTTTTAGCTTTATTTCTTTTAGTATAAAGTTAATCGATATTAAGATTTTTCTTTATTGACTATTATTTTTTTTATATTGATTAAAAGAATTTCTTTATAATATTTATGTATCACTTTACTTGCAGTATTTGCTATCCATTTTTTAATAAAAAGATTAGTAATTGAAAAAAAAATTTACACATTAAATATTAATTTTGATCATTCCATTATTTTTTTTCCAAGTTCCGCCGCTGACCCGCAAGGTGACATCTTCACTTTTATGCCAAGAGCAAATATAATATAATGCTATCTTAAGCTTCTCCTGCTTTTATATGCCCCTTTTCTTTTTTCTTTTATTTTTTTTTGCCTGCCTCTTCATCTTTCTCACTTTCTTTTGTCTTTTTCTTGGTATAATTCGAAGTTTTAAATTATATCTTTTTTCGCATTCAATTTTTTTAAAATAAAATATTTTCATTAGATAAAAGAACAAAGATTCTTAAATTTATCCCAAAAAAGAGAGCTAAATGGATACTTCTAAGTAATTATTTAAGAGAATGTTAATGAGTGTCCAAAAAGCACTTATTAAGGAATTTAAAAGGTATTTCTTCCGATCTCTATTATAAGCAAAACTTGAATGAAATATATATATTAATAATACACTTAGTTTTTCAAAAAATAGTTACTTTTTATTATTTCTTAATTAATATCTTCAGAATACTCGTTATAATAGATTCATTATTTTATGCTTTTGAACACATATAGATCCTTTGATTATGTTTTGCCCGAAAATTCAATGGATGCAAATAACATATTTAACTCAATTTTTTTATCACTACTATCAACATTTCTAATAGAGTTTAATTGTTATGTACAATCAGTATAATTTTTTTACACTTATCAACCAATTACAAAATCATGGTTTGGATGATTTTTAAGTTAGTTAGAATAAGAATTAAATATTTTTACCAATATAATAATTTATGATTGACTGACAGTGTAAATATTATTTCCAATAATATTATTGCATACTAATTAAATCCTTCACAAGTACCATTATAAGTACAATGATTTTACAAGTTATTAGGATTGGACAAGGATATCATTACAAATTATTATTATAACCTACACTGACTACGATTAAGTAACTTATTGAGTCACCACCTCCTTTTAAAGCTATAAAGATTGAATAAGGATAATTAATATTGGTACTTGATCCTTGAAAGCGTTACAAAATAATTTAATATTATCCTATCAGTTAATAAGATGAAATTTGTAAGATATATATCTAGGGATGGACTTTTTTTTTTTGTTGATAAAAAACACTTATTTATGAAATAGAGGCTCTTTTAAAAAAAATATGGGTGTTTGGATGAGCTTTTAGAAAAAAGTAAAAGCAGTAAAAAAAAGCACATTTTGGTGCTTTTCTAGGAAGCTACCATTTCTACCTTCTTAAAAAAGATGTCATGGAAAAGAGATAGTGAGAACCAATCATCTTTTATTGAAGAATAATATCCCTGCAACAAATATTATAAAAGTCCTATTTTTAAAAGTTTATACAAACGTAAAATAGTTTCTGCTTTTAATAATAGCTTTTGCTTTTGCTTCTATATCATAGAACCCATTTTTTTAAAGCTCATCCAAACGGACACATAAAGTTGGAACCATATCAATTTATTATGGATGTGTATTCCCTTTCTGATCAAGAAGATCATCCCCATCGATTTCAAGCTTGTTGGTTTATAAATTTTCATTGATTAGATACTCATCAAAAGTACATGTTGTCTTTTGTCTTTCATACTATTTATATATATATGACCCCTCAAGTGACTCCAACACTCTCCTATGAAACCAAGCTGCTAGTTGGGACCCTGAATGCTACTGGAGCTGGGTTTACAACTTCTGACAGTAATCAGTTCTTGAGATGTTGAAATCGTGTTGCTACTAATTAAGAGATATCGACATACCTACAAAAAATTAAAAGCTTTTCATTATTAATACAATATTTTCTCAATTCATCCTGATCCAGAATTTTAAATTTATAGGATTCAAAATAAAAAGCAAAAAATGATTTCATATTTTAAAAATTATTCAAATCAGCTTTCAATAGAAGAAATAAATTTATCTAATATGTATAGAAATGATCAATACAAAAAGAATCTTCAACCAAATATGTAATCATACATTTTTTCACAAAATTTAGATGTAAAAATATTAATGGGTAGAATTATGATAAAAATTATAAGATATAGAATTAGGAAATGATAACAAATTTTATATCAATAATAAATTTATTTTAAAGTAGCATAGAAAACTTAAAAAACATGAGAAGAGAGGAGGGGAGGGGTTTTAATGGAGAGGGAGTGGGAGGGGAGAGAAAATAACATTTTGCATGTTTGGTTTGTAATGAGATTAGAGAGATTTTAAAATTAATTTACTTGTACATCCTTATAATTATTTAATTCAAAATACATAAATAAGGATATTTTAGTCCATACATGTAACATGTTTTAAAATTCTTCCCCTCCCCTCCAAATCCCCAAATATTGGAGGGGAGCCAAAATTAAGTGGGGGGATTTTGCTTCCCTCCCCTCCCCTCCCCTCTATTTCCCTATAACCAAACATTATGTAAATAAAAAATTATTACAATAAAACTTATCACTTAATAATTAACTTAAATTAATAATAAGTAAAACTTATTAAGAGCATAAAAAATTTGTTTTGAGGCCTTATACTACTGGGGGCCTTACGGCGATTGGCGACCGCTTCATCAGCTTAAGACTCTACACGGCTCTAATCTAACTTTCACAAGCAAAAAATGTATCTATATCTCATCAAATAACTCTATGCATTATCATGTAAGGTTAAAATTTATTGATTTGTAGAATTTTCAAATGATTTTTGTCTACCCTCAAATATATAGGAAGGAGTAGCTGTGATGAAAAAAAATGATACTTACATGAGATATACACACATTCTTTTGTTGGAAGAGCATATTTGGTATGTCCTTTCTACGAGCTTATAGCGGATGAGAAAGTAGTTTCGTTTTACAAGCATCTCTGTCACAAGCTTATAGAGTTTTTTTTCACAAGCTTATAGCGTTTTTTTCAGACGCTACTAGCGTTTGAGCTTATAGTTTATAGCGTTTCATTTTTTTTTCCACTTTTATCTTTATTATCTTAATTTAATTCTACTTTTATCATTTTCTCTCTCTTTTATATAAAATCATTAATGAAAATATTATTTTATGTCATTTTATATTTTTTAGTTAGTTCAAACATTAATTTTATCAAACACTTTCATAGAAAATAGGTTAATTTATCTATTATTTATTATTAACTATCTCATTCACTAATAATTAGTTTTATCAAACAGGTTATTTGAACATAGTAGAGAAAAGAAAATAAAGTGAGTGGGTAAAAATGGTACGATTATAAAGTAATGTAAGTTTAAATATGTATGTGTTATTGAGGTGGTATCGTATTAGTCGATCAACATTTATGCCATATATAAACGCCAAGAGCGTGACGGCAATTATCGTTGCCACAAATACATCCATCTCCAACCAACGTGAGAAAGAAACGAACGCAAAAGGAAAATATCGGTAGTTACCGGTAGGTCGGTAATTTTTGGTTTCTTTATTGAAATGAAAAAAAAAAAAAAAAAAAGAAAAGGACAACGAATATGTGAGGAATTTATGTTCAACTCGACTTAACAGTAAATAAGTATATGATGTTTAAGTAAAAAATATAATTGCAGGCTTTGAATTATGCCAACTGTACGAGTTCAGACCACAATAATTTTTTTTTTTTTGTGAATGTTCTAGATGCACCGGCCTTCTATTACCAAAAAGGGAAAAAAACTGGTTGTAGGCTGTGTTTTTGGTTGCAAAAGTGACACGTCAAAGCTCACACATACACAGCAACAAATTAAAAAGAGTTCAAAGAAACTAGACAAATAACTTTCTCAAGCCAAGTTTCACCAACCTCTTGGAGATGGATTATGATCAGTATATTCTGGCAGGGATTATAGCTTCAAGTTTGGTGCTTGTGTTTGTTCTGTACGCTTCTGCAACAAAGAAGAAGGCCACAGGTTCCATACATGCAGAAAATATTGGTTGTACAAAGACATCAGAAAATGGAACATGCCCTCGAGAAGTGGCAGGAACTACGGACATCATCATTGTGGGTGCTGGGGTTGCTGGTGCAGCCCTTGCTTACACACTTGGGAAGGTATAAGGCTTTTCTTTCACTCCCATATATGAGTTTGTGAAATCCATCTGAAGGTCACCACAAAGTACTTATGTTAATCAGATTCAAATTCGTTGTTATAAGTTCTATATAATTTTTGAGTGGCATGGCGCTGCAATGCTTGCTTCTAGGCTTAGTAAGAAATGTCTGGAAAAATATGCCAAAAAATGTTTTGGAGAATCCTCTTGATTTTGACATGAATGAATGAATGAAGCATATATTTGTTGTAAAAATGATCAATGATATTGCTATGCCTATGTGCTTGCTTGTTGCAGGATGGAAGGCGAGTGCATGTTATTGAAAGGGACTTAAATGAACCAGACAGAATTGTGGGTGAATTGCTACAACCTGGGGGTTATCTGAAGTTAACTGAGTTGGGTCTTGAGGGTAAGCAAGAAATCTATTAAATATGAACATGTGTGTAGCTAGGAATTAGATCTATCAAAGATTGTCTGACAATTGTAGTCAAATCTTAGTCTTAAGTATCAAATTGAAGGCTTTTCACAGATGAATGTTATGAGTTGTTACAGATTGTGTGGATCAAATTGATGCTCAGCAAGTATTTGGCTATGCTCTTTATAAGGATGGAAAAAATGCCAAGCTTTCTTATCCCTTGATGAAATTTGGCTCTCATGTTTCTGGGAGAAGCTTTCACAATGGCCGTTTCGTACAGAGAATGCGACAGAAGGCTTTATCTCTTCCAAAGTACGATTTCTACCAGCTATTCATTTTGATTTCCTTTTTAAAAAAACACTTATGTTTCTGAAAGTGCTATATGAAGTTCATTATTTGTATTGAAGTTGTATTGAATCCTTCCTTTACATCCTCCTCTCATGGTCTTATACCAATTTTTTGCAGTGTAAAATTAGAACAAGGAACTGTGACATCTCTATTGGAAGAAAATGGAGCTGTCAAAGGGGTGCACTACAAAACCAAGAGTGGACAAGAGCTCACAGCAAAGGCTCCCCTCACAATAGTATGTGATGGTTGCTTTTCCAATTTGAGGCGTTCTCTTTGCAACCCCAAGGTAAGGATGCTTGCTAGGTTTCTCTTTAGTCATTTTTAGAGAATGGTTTGGAATTATTCAAGATTTTGTAATTGTCTTTTCTTAACTTGCACTTAAATCTAATTATTTCTACAACAGGTTGATGTACCATCTCATTTTGTTGGTCTGGTTCTTGAGAACTGTAATCTTCCATATGCAAACCATGGACACGTTATCTTGGGTGATCCTTCACCCATTTTGTTTTATCCCATCAGTAGCACTGAGATTCGTTGTTTGGTTGATGTGCCTGGCCAAAAATTACCTTCCTTTGGTAATGGTGACATGACCAATTACCTTAAAACTGTGGTAGCTCCCCAGGTACAAATATCTTTTGTCTTGGCTTAATATTGTTGGAGTGAGTTTGCATACACGTTGCAAACTTACATTTGGCCACCAGAGGTTTTTCCTCCTTTCATGTTTGATGGAACTTTTTTTACAAAAGTGTCATTGCCAATGCATTTGCCACTGACAAACGTTCAACCAAACCTTACTTTTAGTCTTTCCAAATAAAGAATCTTCTTTATTGATTGGCTGATTTGTTTCTTCAACTAATGGAGAAAATTGTTTCTCAGGTTCCCCCAGAGCTGCACGCTTCTTTTATAGAAGCAGTTGAAAAAGGAAACATAAGAAGCATGCCAAACAGAAGCATGCCTGCATCTCCTTATCCCACACCTGGTGCCCTTCTGATGGGAGATGCCTTCAATATGCGTCACCCTTTAACGGGAGGGGGAATGACTGTGGCTTTGTCTGACATTGTTGTGTTAAGGGATCTTATTAAACCTCTGCATGATCTGCATGATGCTTCTGCTCTTTGCAAATATCTTGAATCATTCTACACCCTGCGCAAGGTATATATATGTAAATAGAAGCAATTTATAAACGACTAAATTAGCAACAATTCCTGAAATTATTCTCTACTTACAGTCCAGTCCTTGAGTTTAATAATTGACGAGTTAGTCCTTGAATTTACAAAACTCATATAACTCAGTCCTTAGGGACTAAGTTGCATACATAATTAAATTTAGGAACTAAATTGCCAGTGTAGAATAATCGCTTAAGCTTTTGGATGATTGTTTCCTTGATAGTTAGCCGTATTCATATCTTCCTATCAGATACCCTTTGTCATGTATTAGTGGGAAGGAACTTGGTTTGAGCAAATATTATAGTCGGTGCCTGATTCTGTTTGCAGCCAGTGGCATCTACAATAAACACATTAGCTGGTGCGTTGTACAAGGTGTTTTGTGCATCCCCTGACCCAGCTAGGAAGGAAATGCGCCAGGCATGTTTTGATTATTTGAGCCTTGGAGGTGTTTTCTCAGATGGACCAATTGCTCTACTCTCTGGTCTAAATCCTCGTCCATTGAGCTTGGTTCTCCATTTCTTTGCTGTGGCTATATATGGTGTTGGCCGCTTACTCATACCATTTCCTTCTCCAAAACGTATGTGGATTGGAGCAAGATTGATTTCAGTGAGTATTTTGTCCATTTCCTTTTGGTTAAGCAGATACAATCTTTCAGATATCAATGCTACTCATTTTCTGCAACAACCTCATCAAATACTAGAAGTTATTGGTTAATGATGCAAAGAAATTTATGATTCTGAATTAGTTTTTTCCCTGCCATTTCAGGGTGCATCAGCTATCATTTTCCCCATTATCAAGGCTGAAGGAGTTAGACAGATGTTCTTCCCGGCAACTGTACCCGCATATTACAGAACACCTCCTCAATTCGCATAATTCAATACGCATCTAGGAAGGAAAAGGCATGTTTCTCACATTCTTTGTGACTATAGTATTCCTGCCAAAAAGAATAACAGAGCCTAGAAGGGATTTTAGGGGCAGAGGGCTCTATACTATGTTTACGACATTGATTTTGTGCAAGTGCAACATACTTCGTGTAATAAAATTCCCAACGCCAATCTTCCAAGCATCAGATTTCAAAAATGTTACGCTTTGTCTTTACTAGCAAGTTCACATTTCTTGGCTGCTAGTATATTATTGCTATATGCATATAACTTAGAAGATAGAGACAAGTGATCTAGTATAGAAAGATATCATTATAGTGTGATAAATGAAGCGGTCATATGGCTACAAAATGAAAGATAATGATTATAATTTATACCAGGAATAACGAGTAAGTGTTTGTTTGGATTTCATCCCAAACGCTCGTTTCTCCTGCAAAATCCCGTTTGATCAATCAAAATTCAGTTGCTACAATAACCTGGGGTGTTTGGTTTCAAAAGTGTGTCCAATTAGATTAATTTTGGGTGGATAGAATTGATTTTAAGAGAAATAAGAATTTCTAGTTTTTTCATTAAGTAGAATTGATTTTATGTGTAGAATCCATATAATTCTTTATAATTACATCGTGATTTTACTTTATCATCCAAATAAAATTAATTCTTCTAAATTTATTTTAAAATATCATTACCAAACATAATTCAAAGCAGTTATATATCCATAATTAAAGTACATACTGATTTGCGGGCATGTGCCTCACTGTGTTCCATAAAAAATAATATTAATGTGCATTTCAGAAAGGAAAATTTGATACAGAAACATAACATAATGTTCGGCTCCAAATTATCTAATTGGAGAGCAATGTTAGCAATATATTATTTTCAACACTTTTTCCAGCACACTCTTTGTTATTGGTTAAATCTGGTGCTTAGCGGATGTCAGTATGAAATTTACCAGTGGAGGAAGTGTTGAAAAGAATATCTGCTAGCATTTCTCCTAATTGAAAGTGCCAATCATCTCACCCATAGACATATTGACAATAGCTTTTCCATCCCTACTTTTCACAAGGGGGATAATGGCTTGTCATTTGCCAATCACATTCCAGATGCTGTTCCGATTATCCATTCATCTATGAAGTATAAACACTGATGTGAAGATGCTGGTTTTATAAAAAGATCATTGTCTGTCACGAGTCTTCAAAATGATGATCTGTCTCATCAAAGATCTCCTCCTGCACAGAAATAATTATGTCAATAAAGTCTTGTATAAGATTGTTCATGAATGTTCTGAATGACCGTTAATACCTGTAAAAGCTCTCCAATGACACCTTCCATCGTAATTATTCCAACAGCTTCTTCTTCATCGGGGAGCTTTGGAAGTGGATTTCCATCTATCTCCAAAATATCTGAGTACATATTATTTGACCTTTTATGCTGCGAGAATCGCTCCTACTCGAATTATTTGTATTCCACTTACGGAATGGCCTCTTGGTTTACCAAATTTTTTCTTTTGGAAGGTTTTCATCATCAATATCCACTTTCACATCTCTCACTGAATCTATGTCAAATGCATGAGAGACAAGGAGTATTTATTATAAAAGAAAATTTCTGTTTCAAAGAGAATCTAAACAATAGTTAGATTATAACAAATAATAGCATATGTGTAACAACTGTTATGTGTAGTTTCTTAGGTAGCACGATACTTTAGATGCTGATTTTTAATGAGAATAAAATATGTGTAATAACTTTTATGTTTGTTATATTTTCTTTAATGAACCATCATATATATCATATTCCTATTGAAAAATAATATAAAGTACCTCTGCACCTAAATTTTGTAGTAAACATATTAACTTGATTACAACGTGTGCTTACCATTGGCATTATTGTTGGAAGACTGCTGCGCTGTCTTGTCACATATTCTGACAACAACAGCCATGTCGCTATGGCCCTTCTGGTACTCGTCCAAAATATCATACAGTGGCATCATTTCTGGAACCCTGTCAATATATGTATATTTAACTATGAAATTTTGGTGATATAATGCCATTAATTCCAATAGGGCACTAATGTAATGTACCCCACCCCCCTTTAAACCTATAAAACATGCAGAAAATACCTTGGAATTCTGCGTATGGTCACACTCTTCGTAGGTACTTCATCCTCCGGGTCAATTGTCAATAAATTCTTCACCTAAATTTAAGAACCATGCATGCTTAAAACAAAGGTAATGTACAATCATAAGAAATAAGAGGGTGAGAAAAACAAATGATAGATAGAATGAGCAGTAGAAAAATGTGTAGAGCAAAGGAACATATGATTAAAATATTTAAATCAGCAATTGATTTTCTTCAGAAAAGATACATAAGAATGGGCTCTGATCTGATCCACACTGCATACAAACATGTCAACTATCACAGTTTTGCATAAACTTTCAGGAAGGACAAATGCTACCTATATTTTCCCAATACTAATAACCCAACCCCTTTTGCATTGCTCAACCTGCTATATGCAGTATAATTCTAAGTGGTGTCTTATGTAGCCAAACTTTAAACTCAAGTTCTCTTGTAATTTGTTCAATTTCCTAAAATGCTCTCTTATTAAGTGTCATAAACCAAGTCTTCTAAAAGCTTAACCTGTTAAAAGGGCTTGAAACATGAACAATACACAACCCATTTCACCTTATGATGAACTTCAACTTGGGAGTGGTAAAGATTGAGCTCCTAACCACTTGGTCATAGATGCTCTAATACTACCTCAAGATCACCAAGCATTATAGAAGCTTAAGATCCTAGGTAGAGGCTCATAAATATTTCTATATCTAATACTAAGCATCCTTAGAACCCAGTATTACTCCAAGTAATGGTAATGTCACATTTGGAGGCTGAATTTCTATTTAAGTTGCCTGGTAAATTTGCTAACTATGTGAAAAATGATGCCTGAGTGTTTGTCTGCAGGTTTTCGCTAGATAGTTTTGGTCAAACAGGCAGGAACAATTAACATCTGTAATTATCTTCATGGAAAGAAAGTTGACATGTTGAATTAAAAAAGGGTACCTTTAAGAAATTGATATGAAACTGTATGCGGTTTGAAGGATTAAAGAAAAATAACACACTGTATACCAGGATTAGTCCCATAATATTTGTAGGCTGCTCATAATACACCGGGACTCTGTTATGCCCTTTCTCCAATATTAGATTCATCACATCCCTGCTTAATAATAGCCATTTAATTAGATGACAGAAAGTTGTGTAAAATACAGGCTAGCATGAATTTTATACATTTTTTAAGAGACCTTACCTATGAAGCTTTGAATTAATATCAATAGAAAATGTTTCAGATATAGGAGTCATGGCATCACTGGCTGTCTTCTCACGGAGTTCAAGTGCACCAGCAATGATTGTTGTTTCATCCCGTGTCAGTTCCCCACCCTTTCCAGCCTAATACGACTCATCATGGACCAGAAACAACAAACACAAGAAAGCATCGCTATCCAAGTGAAGGAGTCTAACTAACCATAAAAGAAGTAGATAAGATAGCCTTCAGTGACATTTCAGGCAAATTACATTGGAAACAAAAAGGTAGAGAAATGCAGCAAAAGGATGAAATAACAAAATGAACGTAGAAAACAAGTCTTCTTCAATTTCAATTTCAATAGCAAATGAAAATATTTATGAAGTATAGATGCATGCCTTTATTTCAATCTAAAACATCAAGTAGCTCTGATATAGACCTCATTACCATGCAAATTAACAAGTGTTTTCAACTCACCTCTGCGGAAAAGGGCTTCATTTCGATGGCCCAGCAAAAATTGTAACAACTGGAATACCGCACAAAAGCCAAGAAGTTAAATAAAATCAGGAAATAACAAATTAAATTTGGTCTAAGTTTACTCGAATAAAACTATAAAAATATTGATAAAAATTCTGCTCAATGTATATCACCTTGCTAATCGGAAAAGCAACAGGAAAACATATCCATACAAGAACACGGACAACTGGAGCCACTGCTGCGCCAATTACTAAACCATTCCGAGAACAAATTGCTTTTCACACAATAAACAGAAACGTCTACATGGCAAGCTGAGTAACTGAATGCAAAAATAATTTTGTGAAATATACTAGGCACATATGTGCCAGACATGCAACAATATCCAACATTGTTAGATCACCATTCTGTAGTACCCTACTGAAGGTATCATTACTGTCGGATCACCATTCTGGAAAACGCACAGTACCAAGTAGCAAGTCTGATATACAATAATCAACTACTTCTCATGTGATTGAAGATGAACTTTTTACTTTCTCAATCACTTGAGGTCAAAAGGGGCGCAGTGCCCTTTAAGAACTAGGGGGAAGATGAGACAGGTTTTAAACCTGTAATATGCATGTATTTTATTTAACAAATATGGAAAAAATTGCTCACCTCACTAAACAGAAGAAGTAATGTCACAAATATCAGGATAGCACCCCACCAATTAACAAGATTATCAAGAAAGATAGGAAGTGCCTGACCAAAGCAACACCCATTTCAAATATTAGCGGGATCTTTTAGTATATTCATGTGAACTAATACAAACTAACACATGATCTTAGTTGTATGTACCTCCATGGCTATAGCATTGCAAATTATAGAGGAGGGTGCAAAGCAATAAATGTTGATTTCTGATAACAGGCAATATCTTCGCTATAATGACAAATCACAAGTTCAAACAGTTGGAGTCAATAACTGCATAATGTCAACAACAATGTTCTTCCTATTTCCACAATGGCAAAGCTCTCTTGGATAAGGGATGATAAGTGATGACACTCAACTACAGGACTCAGTGGCTAAGAGTAGCTTGGGAAGGAAACACTCAGATTTTGACTAAAAAATTATAGTCATGTGTATAAATTCGTGGATTAAAACTACAAATCACCAATTGCCCTTGATTTCTTCCCTAATTCCCTGCTATTTTTCTCCAAACATGCAAGGGACACTTAAAGAAAGCTAATTTATAGGGCAATCTTATTTCAGTTTTAGAATACAACAAAAAATTTGATACCAAAAAAAAAAAAAAGAATACAACAAAAATCAATAAGAAACTACATGACTAATTAACATTGTTTCTACAAAAGAAAAGGTAAAAACTAAAATAGAATGCTTAATTTGAAAATGTAAGGAATTTCTGTTAACATTCTCAATTTTTTATGACAAGGATAGCTCTAGTAAGGAGGGTACATCACCCAATGCACCAAAAAAAGGAGAGTACATTATCCAATAGTTAAAGGTAGATGGAGATCAAGAAAAACGGTAGACAAATTAACCATTAAAAAATATTGAGATTGAAATGATTTGCCTACAAAGACGATTTACAATTGCATATAATGGCATCGTCTCATTAATGTAGTGGAACCAATCTAGTGGAAAAAAGCTTGATTGTTGTTGATGTTATTGATTAAAGGGGAAATTGCAGTGACATTCCCTAATGTTTAGTTTAATTACATTTTAAAAATTAGACTTCTCTCGAAAATTATGTTATTATTATACTTACCTTTTCTGACGTTAATTAATTGTTAACATTACTTACCTTCCATGTTTTTAAGGGCATCATGTGTAACACAAAATCTCATGAAATGTCAGCGTAATTTCTTTAGCAATAATATTTAAAGTTACATATTTTAAAAAGTTATTAAAATTTATTTCAAAAGAATTATGATATTTTAATGAGTACTATAATTAGTAACGTAGTAAGTAATATTTTTTTATGAACAATTAAAAAATTACTGAAAAAATAAATTTTGTTAAATATAATTATTTATTCAAAATTAAACAATAACTTAAATTAGTTTTTTTTTGTTATGATTACAATGTAAAAACTTTAAATACAAGCTCGATAGAAAATTTAATAGTTCACTTCACTACGATTCTTTTTTAGTTTCTCAGGATATTTCTACGCGCAACTGTGGAGACTAATCCTTCAAGATACTTGACGACATTTAAGGGTTAACCTTTTCCAATCAAATTTTCTTTATACGTAAGAAACAGAGATCGAACACTTGATCATTTGTTGCTTAAGAGGTCCAAATTCATAATTACTCGGACCAACACATATTAGTACTTTACTACAACTTTAGTACAATACCACAAATTAAAAAGTTATTTAACCTAATATTGTGGCACGACGTTTGACCTGTGAAATATATCATCACCAAAATGATGTAAACTGTTATTGCTAATTGCTACGTACCCATCCACTGAAGCTTGACATCTAAATTATATGTCTAGTATCTGCTTTAATTTTTGTGATTCGGAGCTAAATTCGTTTAATTTGAAAGAAGAAATTATACTGATATCTCTGGCAATTAGCTTAAATTTATAAAAAAAAATTTTTTGGGAGGAAAAAAATTATTTTATGTCATCTAATTTATTTTAGCTTAAGATTGTTATGATTTGATTATTTCTTATTCTCAAAACTCTCTTCTTTATTTAGCCCTACAAAACTAACTTTCAAATAAATATTATTAAATTATACAAATAACTTCATACCCTTTTTCGTAATTTACTATGTAAAAAGCGATTTTTTTAAACCATCCAAACGAAAAAGATTATCTTGAAATCGCTTTTCAGTAAACAAATCCAAACAAAAATAGATTCTGATTATAATCGATTATTCATAAATCGATTATCAGCATAATCTTTTTTTTTCAGCTTTCTCAAACACACCCTCAAAAACATGAGAGGTAAACTAAGTGTAAGATTCATAGCTAATTAATATCAAAAGAGGTAATGTAAGCATAACATAAACTATAGAGAAGGGTGTGATCTTTGAAACAATGTATCATCATGTATAATAAAGTAAAATGTGAGGGCATGTGGTTATTATTTCCCCTTCGTGAAATTAAGGGTGACGTTATGTTGAGCTTCCAGAAGCACAAGACTACAAGAAAGTGAGACGTACCAGCATGCTTGCAATCCTGAGGGGAGGTACCAGACTTACCGAGAACCTCAAGATCAACGAGGCTCAACGACATGAGGCCTAAGGTGAGGCCTGACATCAATCCTGCGAAAATCACCAGCAGCACGATTTCCGCTATGCGTATAATTATAAAAATTCTGGAGAAGTGATTATTTCGATTTTTTTACTCAAAAATGACTATTGATATTTTTATAATGTTGACAATACATAAGCATTGGATTGAGTTGTGTTATGGGCCATTGACCCACTGGGCTGACCAGCAAAGTAGGCCAAGCTAGGCCCAATCCAAGCACCATGGGTGTTAGGGGTAGTCAAACACCCGTTGCCGACCCGAACCCGAGAAGCCCGAAACCAAAACCTTGCATACAGACAGGTTCTTGTAGGTAGGCGGGTTGTCTGGCTCATGAAATCAGTTTGGACAGATACGTTCGGGCAGGTTTGGATGTGGCAAAAAATTTTTGTACCCAACCAACCGAGGAGATGGAAGGTGAAGCCATGGATATTGGATAGGTATTAGAAGGAAAACAAGAAGAAGAAAGCTACTGAAAGTAGGAAGAGAGGAAGGAGGGAGGCAAAATATGGCCATAAGTGTTAATTTTAGACCCACAAGGAAATAGAAAAAATATGGGCCATAAGCCCAGAAAACTCTAAAAACTAAAAAACCCTAACACCCACTCAATCACTCTTCTCTCTACCTGGGGCGGCGCTGCGCAGAGCAAGAGACCATGGCGACGCGTGGAGGAAAAATATGGCCATAAGTGTTAATTAAACTCATAAGGAAATAGAAAAAATATAGGCCATAAGCCTAGAAAACTCTAAAAACTAAAAAACCCTAACACCCACTCAGTCACTCTTCTCTCTACCTGGGGCGGCACCGCGCAGAGCAAGAGACCATGGCGACGCGTCTCATCCCCCTCTTATGTTCGATCCCCCTCTTCGCTCGCAACAGATCTAGCTCTGCCACTGATGTGAATTTAGCAAGTGCACTAAATCGCTCAAGTAGTTTAGAACTTGGAAGTTCCGAAATCGAACACGAGGATCGAGATGACCAATTACCACTTCTTAATTTTGATAACTATTCAAACGTCAAATGAGTTCACAAAATAAATTGAAATAAGAGAATGAATTTAAAAATAAAAATATTAAAGAATCAATTTAAGAAACAAATTGGAATGTGCAAGAATAAATTAAGAGTTTACTTCAAATTTGGGAAGATCTAGGACTCTGATTGCACCAATCTATGGATCTAGAATTTCATAGACAAAATTCTAAATCCATATATGAACTCCAGTCTAGTGCAGTTATGGAAATCCATCATAATTCCTAACGAGTAAATACCCAATCTGGTCCCTAAAATTGTAGGGTCTTATCAACTTAGTCCCCCACATTATCAATATTCCAAAATGATCGTTGGAATTGCAAAATGTTAATCAGGTTTGTCCCCCTATTTGGATCCGTTAGCAAATGCACCCCTGACATTATTCACTTAGTTTCAAATGCATCCCTGACATTACCAACTTAATGTCATTATAGTCTATGCAAATACCAGCAGAGGGATGAATCCGATTAACTTTCTGCAATTTCAGGGATCATTTTATAATATTGATAATGGGAGGGACTAAGTTGATACGATCCTATAATTTTAGGGACCAAATTGGGTATTTACTCAATTCCTAACATTAACAAATATCAACCAAGACTCCTAATTTATTTTAATGCCTGGGATAGAACACACTAAAATTTATCCCTTGATTCCTAACCAACTATATTTCTATGATGATTATTAACCAAACAGTTTATTAAGTTTTATGATTCTCTATAGAAGTTCCACAAGGTTCTTATCTCCTCTTGGTCTCAAATTATCCTGTGGTTTTTCCCAAATGCTCTAGATACAGAAATCTCCTCTCGGTCTCATTACGATTGGCCTATCATTCAATTATTTCTCCAGCTAACAATTGAAAGCATTAAGATCCTGAGAAAAACATAAAAGCAATGATAAGAAACTAGGATTTAACCATAACATTACCAAACCTTCATAAGTGGCTACATCATCACCCTAGAAAAGGGAATTTAGCTCCTCATCATTGAAACAAAAACCAAATTCATTGAATAAAATCCAAGATCCATAACAAAAGTTGAAAAAACTCAAAAATCGTAATAATCCTGAACTAATCGCAGCTTATGGTGTAAAAGAAGATGACCTGATCACGTTTAAAAATTGAATTTATACATCATGAATACGCACACTAGCGAGGTGAGAAGCCTCTCGAGAGGCGAAAGTTAATGACTGAAATCCTAATCTATCAGTGTCTGCTCGCTAGGTGAAAGGCCTGTCACGAGGCGAGAAGCTCACTCCAGCATGCTTCAGTTCTTTATTCTCCTCTCCATATCATTGCTTCCAAAGCTTCACTTTTGATCCTAATTAAGTACCTAAAAGCATGAGCACCCAATTACACATATCTGACTCAAAAGCATAGAAAAATTACTAAAAATAGTAAAAGGACTCAAAACACAACTTAAGACTAAATAAAGACAAATATGGGTAAAATTGAGAATAAACTCAACAAATCTTATTAAATCCACCAATTAATCGTAGTAAAAACTAGATAAATCAATGGGTTATCAGCCACCTCCGACCACTTCACAACCACCGCGATCCAGTATCATCCTCCTATTCACACCGCCTATCGACATCACTGCTCACTGCCAACCGCGCCCCCACCAACGCAGCAAGCATCCAACCATCTTCCATTCTACTCTAGTCATCCCCCATCCCTGATGTTGCATGCCAACCTCTATGCCAGATCTGCTTCAACGAAGAAGAAGAGGTGTTGGTTGTCCACCGTGCTCCTTCGGTGCTCTGTTTACTCCGCTAGGCAGAAGCTTCGAGGTTTTGGTTTAGGAGTGAAGTTAGTGGAGCAGTAACCACTAATCAGGAAGCTTGTTTGGGTTTTTTCTATTTGATGTACCTAAAAAAAAATGGGCCAAAAAATTAATCTGACCCAATGATAGTCCAACCCGCCCCAACCCAACCTAGTAACCCGCCTATCCACCTACCTGAAACCGACCAACTCGAGTTATCCAACGGGCAAAATTGGGCCACATACTTAGAGGTGTGGTTTGGTTCGGATTGGGCCGTTTAGGCCCGAATCCGACGGAACCGACCCGTTTTCCAGCCCTAATGGGCGTTAGGCTTCCTAGATTCACTGGCCTGTTCCCACATCAGATCATAGCCTTAGACATGACCCATGTGATAGTGCCCCCTGTCAAAAAAAGTAGTCTCTCTCTCTCTCTCTCTCTACATATATATATATATATATATATATATATATATATTATAAGAAATAAAATAGCAAAAATAAGGACTCATCTCGACATAAGAAATTTTATAAATAAAAATAATTAAAAATTTGGAAAACTAATAACAAAATTGATTTTTTGTAAATTAATAAAAGATGATAACAAAATTAAGAATTTGAACTCAACAAGAAAATTAAAATAAAATATAAAAATTAGTATAGTAGTATAATGTTATATAAAGTAGCATACTTCTATATGTATAAAAATTTGGATAATGATTTAATAAAAAAAAAATTGGATAATGAGCTTACCAAAAAATAAATTTGGATAATGCTATTAAAAAGATTGTTTAAATTTATGATTTAACTGAAATTAAAATATTTATATATTTAAGCTACAAAATTGAATTATATCGAAGAGATTACGACATAAAAAAAGAAACAGATTCCTACATCAAAAGGGAAAATATAAATTTTAATAAAAGTCATAGCTTTTCTTTATGTGCAATTAACAATATACTAATATAATTCATTATATTAAAACAAAACTTACTAGTTGGTTCGAGTGGTAAGGGATTTGAACACCTTAAGCAAATGGTCAGGGATTCGAATCCTGACTTCTGACTTCACTTCATCTAGTCTAAGTAGGGGTGTAATCGGATTGGTTTGGATCGGATTTGGGGTAATTTAGAATCCGATCAGATTAAATTTGATTGGATTACATTGGATTTTGCAAAAAAATTCTATGAATCCGATACGAACCAATCCGATTAAAGTCGGGTTGGTTTGGATCGGATCATCAGATCATCCTATTTTTAATTTACTTTAATTTTAATTTCAAAAAATTAGTAAAAAGTTAAAATTAAGATATAAAATATATATAAAAAATTAATATAGTAGCGAGTATGATAAATGGATTTAACTGATATACATTGTCAGTGTAAAGATTTTTTACACAGATAACTAATCAAAAATTGCCACATAAGCTAAAATGTTTGATTCTTATCCTAACTACCTTAAAAGTCACACACACTATGATTTCTGATTGGTTGTCCGTGTAAAAAAACTTTACACTGACACTGCGTAGCAATTAAACTTATGATAAATTGTTAATAAAAAGATAAAAATAATTTAGTTAATATATTAATTTTGTTAATAAAAATAATAATATTATAATAAAATTAATAATAATATATTATTTTTTCAAGTGATCTGTTCGGATCGAATGGATTCAATTTTTTTAAATTCGATATCCGAACTGATTGTCTTTGGATTCATCATTTTAAATCCGATCCGATCCGATGATCCGATCTAAATCATAAAAATCGATTTGGATCGGTTCGGATCCATCAGATTCGCTGGTAGGATTGAATCCGCTTATCCCCTAGCCCTCAGTCCAAGTCACTGAAGTCAGATCCACAGTTGTCTTGAAGTCTAAATAGTAATGAATGTAAAAATGCAATCTTGATAGCGAGTGTATAGATCCAACCAGGCAATAATAACACAAATAATTAGAAAAGAAAGTAAATGAAATTAATAATTAAAAGAATATAGTGGATGTGCATCCAAATCCAAGTCTTTAATTAGTTTTCAGCGGTCTCTGAGTGTCTCGCAGTCACAGCTCACAGATCTGGGTCGTCACTGAAGAGATCTATCTATCTATCGACCTTCTTTCACTATCAGGTTTCTGCTTTCCTCAATTCCCACCTTCTCCACTTTGCTTATCGACTCCATTAACTCTACAATTATTATGACATTTTTAATCTAAACTTTTGTCATTTATGTTTATTTGCTTCCTTCAGAGCTATTTCACTCGCTTAATCGACCAATTTGAACTTTGTACTTTATTGAATCCTAACCCCCCCCTTTTTTTTTAAGGTTTTAGTTCCTTGGGTACGATTTGCTTTTTCTTTTTTCTTAATTTTTAATGGTTTAAGTTCTGAACCTGACATTATGCTTATGCTTAGGTATTTTTCCTTAGGAGCATACAGTTTTTTTCCCCTGTTTTTTATTTTAATTGGAGCTTGTTGGAATCAATGAGTTATTGGTTTGTTGTATTATGATAAAATAACTGGAAATAGCATTACAGCTGTTCAAGTTATGTTTCCTATGGAAAGTGATAAAAAAAATGTATTTTGCTATATGGGGTTTGATGGAATTTTTCGGCAATTTCTGATGTGTGTAACTTAGTTGCTTGCCACTGCGAAATACTATAACTACTTGACTACTTGTTATGCTCAACTATTTACTCTGCACTCCAAAACCCAACTGCATAGGTTTGATTGGTAACTCTGGAGAGAGAAGTTGTTGCCTTTCTTTTACTTTAATTTGTTAGAGATGGCATGGGATTGTGGTTCAAGGTATATGGTATTCTATGTTGATCACCCACTGTGCTATGTGCAGCCTTTTAGCATTTATTATTATGCAGTTGTTATTTACTTCTCAACTAATAAGTGGCGGCCTTGGTTTTAAGAGAAATATATATCTATAGGAAATCAGTTTAGGCAGCAGAGACATATATTGTGCAGTCATACAATTGAAAGTAATGAGTGGAAAACATGTGAAGAAATATAAAAGCAGAAACATTTTTATTTATTGGAAACACCACAGTTGAGCTTGTTTCTAAAACTTGTGCTAGGTTTGAAGGCTCATTGCTATTATCATGTCAAGAAGACCTGTAAATCCTACACGTCGGTTAGCTGATGATGGAAGTATACCATTTGTGGCCTCTATTCAGTCTAAATCTCGCAACTCTCCCCTACTATCTATTGGACTTGTTGTCGTGGTACATTTTCTTTGAAATGTGTATCTCAATACAGAAATAATCTGGTATCATTAGATTTAGTGTGCAATATTTATATGCGCCTGTTTGATGTACTATTTTTTGCACCAAACAGATCCTACATTTGTGATTATTTTCTTCTTACTCATCCCCTGTTCCTAACTGTTATACGTATTTATCAATTAAATTTTATCCAGTATATTTGTCACTTCTTGCTTTCAACCCATTGCATATTTAACAAATGATATTTGCACATTTACAGGGTGCAATCCTTCTCATCGGTTATTGTTATAGCAGTTCAGGTTTGTAACTAATCTGTTAACTTGAAGCCTGGAACCCATTTAAAAAAGGATCCTTTTATCAAAGAATACAAGTATTTAGAGCTTGACTTTTCTCCAACTCCTTGTGTTTAATAAGCTTGAATAAAGTCTTTTGTTGATTAAGAAGATGTTGCAGTCATGGAACAGTGCAGCAGAGTACAGAAATCGAGTACGCTCAATGTAACTGAACAGATATCTATAAAATGAAGATAAAAAGTGGCAGACATCACTGCATGACATAACAATGAAGATATTTTGTGTCATGAATTTCCATTTGCTTTAAAATTCCAATGGTACTGATCCTTGATCCAAATTGTTTGGTCACATGGCAGGCGGAGCTAGCAGTGGCATTAATGATGTAAGTAAACTTGAAGGTAAATATTTTAACTATCATTTTGCTATTTGAAACCTTAAGGTTCCCAAATATTTTTTCCATATATGACAACAGAGGCATGTTCATATGAAGCTGAAGTACTGAAATATTTTAATATCTTACTCTTATTTCCTCTAAATAGGCTCTTAAACCTCTTATCATTTTCCTAAGCATATGTGCAAAAATAGGGTTTAAAAATTCGTTCTTCTCATCTTGGTTTTACCCTTGATGCTAGTTGCAAAATTTGCCTTGTTGATATACTTGAGGTGTGCTTAATTTAAGTGATATAAGCCTCTGAAATTCTCTCTCTTTCTCTCTCTCTTAAACAATTTAGATATAAAGAATCAATTTTATATTCTGCACTCTGTTTCTCTAATTTGCAAAAAATGACAATTATTCTTAGACAGTGCCTTGTACGTTTCTAATATTGAGATAATAATCCAAATATAGGACTCTAGGGTGAGCAATCAAACCTCATTTAAGTGAGAGTTGAGTCAGAGCTATAGTTTTATTTCATGTCCCGATCATTTTTTATTATGTTGCTGGTGTATATGCTCTCTCTTACTTGGAAATTGACAATAATGTAACTTAATCTTTATGTTCATTAATAGTGTATTGTCTTGGCGCTATAGGTAGTTACTATTTCATTGGCATTTAATGTAGAACTGTTGATTTCAAATATTGAGTATTGAAAATCCTGTAGCAATTCAAACAGCTCTAGTATGTATGTGCAGGTGCTTCATGCACAGCAGAAATTCTACAAGCATTGCCCATTTTGAAGAAAGTATACGGAGACAGCATGCATAAGGTTTTGCATGTTGGCCCTGACTCTTGTTCAGTGGTGTCTAGTTTGTTAAAGGAAGAGGACACCGAGGCTTGGGGAATAGAACCATACGAGTTAGATGATGTTAGTGCAAAGTGCAAGAATCTTGTACGCAAGGGCATTGTACGCGTAGCTGACATAAAGTTTCCTCTACCCTACCGTTCAAAGTCATTTTCTCTTGTCATTGTGTCGGATGCATTGGATTACTTATCTCCGAGATACCTGAATAAAACCTTGCCAGAGTTGGTGAGGGTATCTGCTGATGGCGTTGTTGCCTTTTCAGGTACATCCCCTGGTGAAGCTTCTTCTTCCAGTTTATGCTTTTATACATTGGAACTTAGTCTAGAACTTGATTTATGTTAGGCATGAGGCATCTAGTTTGGCATATTTATTTGACTGCTTAGGCATTAGGGCTACATTCAGTCATTCACCTAGGCGATGCCAGTCATTTTTATGAATAGCAATATAGCATGTGCATGTGTATCTACTTGAGAAGGAAGAGATTTTGTATCAAATATTTTCACCATGTCTCCATAAGCCTGTCCAATATACAAGTTACAGGTGTGTGATAAACTGATGATCTTAGCAGTCCTTCATTGTCATGACTCATGCCCCTATTACGTTAATTTTCCAAAACTCATGTTGGATGTGATAAAAAAAAATGGTGTTTTCATTGTTTTGGTTCACTTTCGCTTTCCGTGTCCTGATTTCTCATTTTCATGTATAGGTTATCCAGGCCAGCAGAGGGCTAAAGGTGGAGAAGTGGCCAAATTTGGTCGTCCAGTAAGTGACTGTTGGACTTTTTGTATGACAAATTAATTCATCACTTCACTACTTATAACAATGAAAATAACCGAAAATACAAACTAATAGCACTCAAAATTTAAGATACCAACAATTAGATGAGATATTTATCAGTTTTCCAACTCCTAAATAATAGAAACAACTAAAAATTCAAAATAGATTTTAGCAAATCAAACACAGTTCAACAGTGACTATTATTTATTCAATTTGATAACCTTATGTCATCGTATGCATTTAAGTTGTCTACATGCAGCTTTATGGTCATAGGTGGACAAAGTGTTTATAAAATTAACATTTTATGGAAAGAATTTAATTATAAGGAAGAAAGGAAAGGACAAAAAGGGTTTTTAAAATTATAATCATAGACTGAAATTGAAAAACAAAAACTGGATGGGCCGGAAGAGAAAGATGATTTACCTGGATTCATAGGAAAGTCTTGGTGATTGATTTTTTTTATACAAATTATACCATCCTTCTATATTGGCATTAATGGATTCATTTATTGATTGTAGATTGATGGATTACATGGACTATATTAAATTAAGTTAGTTTGTACATCAAACTCGTTTCGGCAGAATATGAATATGAATTTCCTTGTCTTTAGGGTTAATTACATTTTTGGTCCCCTAGGTATTACGATTGTGCAACTTTAGTCCCTTAGGTTCTAATTGCGCCAATTGAATTTCCCGAGTATCACGATTGTGTAATTTTGATCTCCCAGGTTTCAATTGTGTCAATTGGGTTCCTCAAGTATTACAATTGTGCAATTTTGATGTTCTAAGTATCACGATTGTGTAATTTTTAGTATCAATAGTCTACGAAGCACATATGGGACTGATTTGACATTTAGTTAGGTCAACTTGATAACTTACATGTCATTTATATCCCGTATTTAGTGATGTGTATTTGATCATTAAAGTGTGTGAGATGTCAATGATGCCACATAAAAATGTCTCGTAAGCTGTCAAGTTGATATCACTAAGTGTTAAATCAGTCCCACGTGGACCACGTAGGCTTCTAGCATTAAAAATTGAATTATCGTGATATTTAAGGAACCAAAATTGCACAATCATGTTACCGGGTGGATCCAATTGACATAATTGAAACCTAGGGGATCAAAATTGCACAATCATAATATTTGGGGGATCCAATTGATGCAATTAGAACCTGAGGGACTAAAATTGCACAATCATAATACTCGGGGGACCAAAAGTGTAATTAAGCCTTGTCTTTACCTCATATTCATATACTTGGTGAAAGTATGATATTTTAAGATAGTTAAAATAAGAGTTAAATGATGTGTCAATTTATGATTAATTAACAATAACAATGTAAAAAAAACTTTACACTGATAATGCATATCAATTTTAATTATTTTTCTAATTATGATCCCTGGCCATCGCTTGTGGGGTTAGATCTCGTCAAACCTACTGTATGGGAACAGGTCTAATAAAATCCTGCATCATGACACATTACATTATCTATTGATATGAAGAAAGAGATTACTACCAAAGTGCTTGTCTGTTCCTTGACGCGGAAATCAAATCATTTTCATGTATACAAGTGCATGTAGCTTAAATTTGGAAAATTATATATTGGTTAGTATTGCATCGCTTAAAAATATTAACTGCACATTTCATGACATATTTTGTATCTATGTTATCCAAATTCATGTCAGTAAAACTATTCTTTTAATTTGGCTTCCCCTTCTTGGGATTTGATTTTCTTTTCATGAAGGCCAAATTGCGCAGCTCATCTTGGTGGATAAGGTTTTTTGTTCAGAATAGCATAGAAGAGAATGAAACTGCAGGAAAGAAGTTTGAACAGGCTTCAGCCAAGAGGGCATATAAGCCAGCTTGCCAAGTTTTTCACCTCAAATCATACGCTTGAAATTTTTACTGTCTTGTTTTAAACTCACGAGACTTATGGTTAGAAACCTTGAGCACCCGAAGGGTAAAAGTTCTATATGTTTTGTTGAAATTATAGCGTTGTTTGACATTCCAAATTCCAATCATGATATGGTAATCCCATTGTAAACTATTTTTTCTTGATGGATCTTGCTAGTCAAGATACTGCTTAAGGAATAAAAATATAAAATCTTTGTCTTGGAAAATAGTATTACTCTAAAATATTCAATGTATTGAATATATCATTTTTTAATATAAATTCTGACTTTGATTTCTTAATGGTGCTGATGAGTATTTGCCTTTCCGGAATTACAATAAAATACTACTTTATTTGGAACATGTCCCTGCTGACTTAATCTTGTTTTCCTAGAACTTTAGTATTCCCTCTTGTCCAGTATATGAGAGATAAAATCCTGAAATACACAGATCAAAGAAATGTATTAAAGTAAGCTATTTGTAATTAATATTCATATAAATTTACAAAATTATTCCTTAAATTTACAAAATTATCCCTTCTAATCTTAATAAATGTATGAAAAGTCGATACTGTCTCGTAAATATAAATCTTATTATACATAAGAGTAAAATTATAAATGAGCATTTAATATTTGTCAAAATAGAAGTATATCTTATACTTTAGACTAAAAAAAAATAATCATTTATCTCTTATAATAAAGAATGGAGGGAGTATCTACTTAATTGTCCTGCCTAACGACCAACAGGGTAGAGTTTATATGCAGGCGTGTTTCTTAATTTCGTGATTAATGCTATGTAGGTGGAGTATTATGTAAAGTTTCAAAGAATTGTTGGCATAATTGCGTACAGATGCCATTTACAGTAGTATGACTTAATTAGAAAATAAATTGAGGTCATTCAAAATTAGTGTTTGTTCATGTGTACATCTCAGCATCTATATTTTTTTTTTTTGCACAAGGGAGCTCATAGTAGGTCTATAAGTGGATGTATATAGGGGAGTAGGGAATGGGTGCACTTACAATTATTGTCTCTTAACTTAACCAACTAACGGGGATCTAAGCATCTGTTTTAGTTTAACAAAAATTTGGTCAGACTACAATTTTGGTACTTTTAATTTTTAAACATTTTAAAATCAATTTTTATAAAAAAATCAAACCAGTTAGTATGATCTTATTTTTGTTGTAAGAATTTTTTTTGGTTCTCCAAGGATATCCCAGCGATAGTTAGAGATTAATCTCTTTCAAGTCGTGGAGATCATCGAAGTGGATTTTAGCTCTCTCAAAAAAACTTTTTTCATACACACGGCAAAAATCGAATCTCTGACAACATGCTTAAGGAACCCAACTATCTACCAATTGTGCTGAGGCTTGTTGGTTTTTGTTGTAAGAATTTGACTCCCTTAGAATGAATTTGTCTCTAAAGTAATAAAATTGATTTAATAAAGTACATATAGATATCAAGCCACTAAGAGTCTGTTTGGTAAAACTAGCGGATAGAGGATAAGCTAGCTGATAGCGAATAACAGATAAGGTAGTTGATAGCGGATAAGTTAGCTTATTGGTGTGGAAGTGTTTCATAAAACTAGCGGTTAAACTAGCTAATAAATATAAAAGAACATAAAAGGACATGTGTCTATACCTTTTTATATGAATATTGTTTACATATAAAAAAATTATATATACATTAGTATTATAAATATTGAGCGTTACTATTATATATAAAAATGTTGATACATTATTATATATAAAAAAAATTATATAAATGATAATCTTACTTGTTTATAATACATTATATTATCATATAAAATTATATTATTATATATGTTATATTTTATTATAAATTGAAGAGGGTAAAGATGGAATTAAAATATTTATAATATGTTATATTATCATATAATATTTTATTATAAATTGAAGAGGGTTAATGTGAAAATAAAATAAAATAATAAGGGTAAAAGAGAGAAAAAAATCAGACGCTATAAGCTATAAGTTCAAACGTTACTTGAAGTGACGTATGGAAAAACGCTATAAGCTCGTAAAAAAAACACTAATCGTTAATGATAAATGCGCTAACCAAACAAGGTTGGTACTAACCCATCCGCTATAAGCTAGAGATTTGACCTTGCCAAACACAAAACCGCTAGCTTGTAGCGGATGAGTTTGGAACTCTGTTTGGTAAATGTTTTTGAAACTAGGTTATAACGTTTTTTCACTAGCTTATAATATTTCCTTTAAGCATTACTTCAAGTAGCGTTTGAGTTTATAATTTATAGCGTATTTCCCTTCTCATTTTTATCCTTACCAATTTACTTAAATTCCTCCTTTATCCTCTCTTAAATAAAATAAAATATTATAATCCTAATATTTTATTTATTATACTATAAGCTATTTTTACATTTTTAGATTATTTTTTATCATGCATTTTCGAGTTTTCTATGTCATTTATATAATTTTTACGTAAATAATTTTTAAATCTTTGTATGTAACCTAAGAATTCATATAAACATCGTATATAATAATTTAAAATATTTAAAACAACATGTATAATCTAAAATAGCACATAAATAACTGATAAATAATTTAAAATAAGTTCAAGTATTATAAGTGATAATTATTTTAAATAAATAATATATATATATATATATATATATAATTATATAAAAAAAGCATATAAATATGTTTTTTTATGTATTTTATATTTATCAACTAGTTCAACTATTAATTTTATCAAACACTTCCAATCCAATAATCTAGTTTATTCGTTATCCGTTAACTCATCCTTTATCAGCTATAAGTCCATCCACTATCAATTAACTTATCTATTATCAGCTAGTAAAATACCAAATAGAACCTGAGTGATTTAAGAGTACATACACTCTTATTTTCACACGTCAGATAAAAGCTTCGCTAATTCCCTTATCTTATGACAAGAATAATTAATTAATTATACCGATTGCATTTGGAATTTTATCTGAATCTGAAAAGAGTGAAAGCCCCTCTCTTTCCACTTCCGTCTTGCTTACATTTTCTAGTCCCACTTCCCCCTTCATCCCCTCCTAGTAGCGTGAATATTTCTCTTCGTTGGTCTCTCTCTCTCTCTCTCCATCTCGTGATTCGTGGTCAATCTTTGCGCCGAAAGTTCATCCGTTAATATCGTTAAACTTTTCCATGTCACTTGCTATATTCTACGACAACCTTTTACTGTTTTCCGTAGTAATTAACTAAAGTTCTGGTGGTTTCTTCGTTTGAATAATGTGACCATTTTACGTGCAACTTCTTATACTCAACTTCGAGGTCTTATGAATGAAGTGGTTTGTCTCGCGCAAAAGTCACGTACTTTGGTTAGTTTCTTCTATAATGGATTATAGCAATAAATTTTTAACAAATCTAAGCATTTTTTTATGTGAATATGATGAAGTGCCTCATGATTCAAACAAACAAAAAATCAATTTGAGAAAACTTGTACGTACACATCATGTTCTTAATTATTATATATATAACACCTCCGGAAAGCAAAAAGGAGAATAAGAAAGTTCACATGTCCTTACGACATTACTCATTAGGCACCAAATTTTTCATTGCTTAGAATGGTCTTATAGGCTCCCGAAATCTGTGGCCAGAACTCATGGAGAGCATGTGAAATCTTGGGTCCCTCCCCAAAATAATTGCTAGATATTTATATCATACGACAAATTAAATACATTTATATTAGCTTAGTAGTGATATATGATAGTGATATATGTATGTCATACTTTAAATAGTACGAAGAGAGGTAGTCACATGAGTCTACTGTTAAACATAGACTTCAATAGGTAAAGAAAATATAGATTATTCAAAAAGTAAAAACATAATTGCTTTAAATTTATTTGTATAATGACGATCATATTTCTTTAAAATTTATCTCACCCACTTTAATAAATTTTGAACTTAAAAGTTAAAAGCATTCATATGATCATATCCTGACTACCGAATGCTTATGAAAAAGATATATATGAATGTGGAAGCATTATATTTATATAAGAGAGTAGTGAGTCTAATTTTAAGGAAGGAAAAAAAAATATTGGCCTTCTTTTTTTGGTAAAATACTTGCGTTTTCTTTTTGACAAAAAAATGGTAGGAAGTGAATTACCACTCTGGGGCTTATAGCAACATGGGTGGGGTCCCTCCCCAAAAAATTTATTTTGCACAAGACGGATATCGAACCAGAGACCTCTCACTCGGAAGTATCCCTATACATATTTTCCCCATCTTGCCGACCTAGTATGTTATGTTTTCAAAATGTTGAATGTGGTAGAAGTGCTGTAAATATGCACATTTTAATTTGATATAATATCTCATAATATCTTTATCATATTTTGAAATATTTTAAGTATTTTATGCAATATTTTTGAATTCACTCCTTATTTATATTTCCTGTTTTGGTTCAAATAGAATTAAGAGTCCATTGAGCACCAAAAAAAAAGGAATTAAGAGTCCATTATATGTAATAATAAGACTACTTTGTTTGTCCTTGTACACACTTGATCAGCTTATCAATGCAAAGATTATAACTTGTTCTGCAAGAACTAGCCTTTGAATCCTAGTTCTTTGAAGAACTAGCCTTGACTTTCAATTTCTATTGTTTTGATTTCTCTATTTTCTTTTTTATTTTTAATGCGTTATCAGCATGTTCAAGCTGATTAAGAACATGTTTTGAATAGAAAGAGAAAAAATAGTTCTCGCTAATGTATAGCCCTTTGGCAAGGGAATAATGAAAATTTATAATAGTAATATTTTGTTTTGCTAAATTTCAAAACACGTCTTTCCTTCATGGTATATCTTTTTTCTCGCTAATGTATAGCTTTTTATGTTTATATATGATATATGAATTTCTATTATTCAAATTAAGTATTTATCTATAACTTTTAAGTTTTTCTTTTTTAAGTGTCTTTACAATGTCAAATCTCAGAAAGCTTGAATTCGTGGCGCTCTTGATATTTTAGGAAGAAACTATCTGCTATGGATACTCGATGTGGAGATTCATCTCAATGCTATGAATCTTGGAAATACTATTAAAGAAGAAAACTAATTTGCCAAAACTCAATGTTATGAATCTTATTTCAAAGGGCTAATGTGTTCTTAATAGTAAGGTATACGATTCCACTCTCGTTAGATCGAGAATGACATGAAATATTTAAACCGCAGTCTAAAGTTTGAATTTGACCTCCTCTGGATTAGGATTAAATTAAATTAAAACAAAGAAATAAAAGGTCGATAAAAAAAAATGTACTTGGTTTTCAGTTCGTCATGCAAACGATGTGGAAGGAAAATCATTGCTCTTGCGTGATCCTACATGCTTGATTTCCTTTTCTTTCATAGTATTTTCAAGATTTAGCATTGAGATGAATTTCAGCATCAAGTATCCATGTCAGATAATTTCTTCCATAAATATCAAGAACGATGAACTCTAAGTTTCGTGAAATTTAACATTGTAAAGACACTTGAAAAAGAAAAGCTTAAATTTAGGTAAATACCTAAAAGTTTGAACAATAAAAATTCGTATATCATATATAGAACATAGAAAGCGAGAAAAAAGATATATCACGAAGGAAAGACATGTTTTGAAATTTAGCGAACAAAAATATTATTTTTTTTCATTATAACCTTACTAAAGAGCTATACATTAGCGAGAAATTTTTTTTTTTGATCAGAGCGAGAAATTTTTTTTGTCTTACTATTCAAAATATGTATGCACAAATTATTACCTTGAAAAGAAACACGCAGAAATTCGCTACACTGTTAGAGACTTGATCGTGAGTTTGTTTGTTTTAAATTTTGATAGAATTGATGTTAAAAGAATTAATTTTAAAAAAAATCTAGATTAAAAAAATTGATTTACGTTTGATAGTGATATTTTAAAAGTGAATGTAGAAGAATTATTTTTATTTAAATAGAATGAAACAGAATCACTTGTAAAGGTAAAATTACAAAAAAAAGGACATTGATCAAACAAGTGTTTAAAGTTTAAACATTTTCTTTTGCTCGCCAGTCCACCTCCCCCCGACTTCTTGTTTTGGATTCAAAGAAAGGAGCTAAGTATACATAATAACAACAACCACTATGAACTTCTTGTGTTAAAAATAACGAGGAAAATTAATTAATTAAATTCTTATGTGTTACTTGTTCTGTTAAATGCTAAAAAGTTAAGATTATTCCCATTTTTCTTGGATTTTGATAGGTTTATTGGTTTCTTATTAAAAGAACATATATACCCTGTTACAGCTTGGCTAAGTTAAATGAAAATGGATCGTTCCAGAGCTGAAGCCCCCGACCGTTCCATAACTGAAGTTCCATTTGAGATTGAAGTAGAAGGTAATATGGGTAATATGGTAAAATATGCTTTCACATTTGATACATCAAACCGAAAAGCTACTCCTCCCCTGCTATGAAAAAAATTCGTTTTGTACCAATCTAAACACACTTCTATAAAAAGTGAGATTCATCCAAACAAGATTTCAGTTTGCAAAATCAATTTTTATCAAAGCAAACGGAAGTTTGAGTGTCTGAAATCTTAAACAAACATGCACCGTACTGATAAAGTGTTAAAAATAGAAAAGAAAATATAGAGATCAAAACAATAGAAATATGAAGTCAAAAGCAGCTCTTCAGCAATTATAGAAATGAAAGGCTAGTTCTTCAAGAACTAGCTACAATTTTTGTATTAATATAATATGATTAAGTGTGTTCAAGTGTGCCCGAATACAGGCAGTTGCCGTCTTCCTCCCAGTCACAAAAAACATATAACAAAAAATCACAAAGGGAAAAGATTTTAATCGATTAAAAAAGGATCCACGAGATGCAAATACAAAAGCGTCAGCACCTTATATGTAAATACCAAAACAATAAGCATCTTTGACCAATAGAATATGTACGGTTTGACCAGCAAAAGGGTGTATTCACAAGCGAGAATCTGGATGGTCCAGATTTGCGGACTTAGGTGCTGCATTCATGTATCACTTTGGTGTATAGTGCAGGTTAGCCAATCTTATAGTAATATTAGTTATATATAGAATCCAGACAAAAAATGTAACTTGGGTAGTAGTGACTAGTTGTGAACAGTAAAATGTAAATTTTTTAGTTATATTTTCACTTAGGGCGTACAAATTCACATGCACGTTTTGTTTGTATTATGTATCTAATTATCCTTTCTCCTTTGTCCCCCTCCATTAACGGTTAACCTATTAACTTTTGTCAGCAGATTGTTTTCCTTTTCTTTCCTCATCCAATCAAATGTAATGAGAAGAGCAAATAAATAGGTACATTTCTCTATTGTTGTTACTACTTTCTTTTCAGGGAATCTAGAAAATTAAGGAGAGTAGAGGCTACCCACTACTAGCTTGATTAGAAAATTTATTTTATTTCTTCTGTTTTTGTGGCTTGACGTGCTCCACTCTCTTCCTATAAATACCTTCAATTGTATATCCTTCATCACTCACTTCAAATCCAACCTCCAAGAATTAAAAACCCAAACTAACAAAGTGCAAAGATGAGGTCCCCACCATACCATGTGATCATAACCATTTTCTTCATCGTGTTCTCAACCCTGTGTTGCATTTGCCTAGGCCAGAACTCCCCTCAAGACTTCCTTGAGGTGCACAACCAAGCTCGGGAAGAGGTTGGTGTTGTTCCACTCTCATGGAACCACACCCTTGAAGCCTATGCTCAGAACTATGCCAACGAGAGAATCCAAGACTGCAACATGGAACACTCTGAGGGGCCTTTTGGTGAGAACCTGGCTGAGGGTTATGGCGAGATGAAGGGTTCAGACGCGGTGAAGTTCTGGCTGACTGAGAAGCCTGACTATGACTACCATTCCAACTCATGTGTTCATGATGAGTGCGGCCATTATACTCAGATTGTGTGGCGTGAATCTGTTCATCTTGGGTGTGCTAGAGCTAAGTGTAACAATGGATGGGTGTTTGTCATTTGCAGCTATTCCCCACCAGGCAATGTTGAGGGTGAACGACCTTATTGATTTCCTTTCCTTTAATATTTAATCAAATTAATTACTATAACTAGAGTGTGATATATATTTGATATATATTTCTGTTTTAAAAGAGTTAAAGTCGCACTAAAAGTTGTTTAATTAATGTGATTTTCATTATATATTTGAACATATGGGGGTGAAACTGATGGTCCTGGCTCTGCCGAAAAACTTTGGATTGATGGTGTACGGTGCAGTTATCATAAATTAGAGAGTTAGTTACACAATCAAATGGTAGAAAATTGATGCATCTGGAAACGTTAGAGAATGAAAAATAAAACATTAATATTGTATTCACACACGAAACGTTAATTGCAGCATCCAATGGACAGTTACATAATTTGCAACTGCTACTAACTGTAACTGCTATCATTGACTCAGAAAGCAACAGAAACCACAAGACAACAGTAACCCCACTCCCACTAGATTCAATTATAAGAAGAAAAAAAAAATGATTAAATGTGATGAACTTAAATATAAATAAATATTAATTAATCTATTTATATTTAATGTTATTTTTTCAAAAATATTCTTAAGTTATTAATTTATTAATGTTGTGAGCATCATTATGATTAAGGATAGTTTAATAAATGTATTTACTTGGTTACATGAAACCAAGAAAATTAAATGCACTTAACTATCAATCTTAATCAGTGTGCAAGTGAGGTTTTTTGCTTATAATTGAGTCCGGATGAAGTATTTTGTAAAAGTTCATGGAAGCCTCCGGACTTGAGAAACCAAAACGCCCTTATTATATTTTTAAAGAATGATAATGAGTACCCGTAGGACATTGTTTAATGAATGAAGAAAAATAAGTTTTTAAGGGAAAATTTGTGTATTCATTATTCTTAGAAGTGATATGTTTAGTTTGTCTTACTTTTTATAGATTCCTTAATCAATACCCTAAGGACATTCATTAGCAAGACCCTTATATTTTTTAAGAATAAAGGTCCAACTGGTACTTGATAAAAAAATATTGTGACATTATGGTCCTTGAGAAATAGAAAATATCAATTTGATCATCAATAATATAAAATGTGAATCAAGTTAGTTCTTGATAGGGACTAAAATGTCTCTAAAAATTATCCTAAAATAGACTAATTTAATCCGTATTTTACATTCTTGAGGACTAAATTAGTATTTTTCATTTCTCAGGAACCAAAATGTCACTATTTTTTGTGTCAAGGACTGGTTTGTGCCTTTATTTATTTTTCAATTACACATATAAATAATATATAAATAGAACAACTTAACTTTTTTTTTTTTTTTTTTTTTGGTAAAATGAACAACTTAACTTTTAAAAGTCTAAATTTTATCATGTATAATTCAGTGGGTCTTTTAAAAATGTAAACTTGATTTATTTACTGAACAGATTAAATATAAGTAAGCTAAAAATAGGTTAAGTCATGAGATCCTTATAAGATATTTATAAAAGCAAATAGTCAATTTGGTCCCTGAAATTGTAAGACAGTATCAACCTAGTCTCTGAAATTAACGAAATTCCAAAAATGTCTCTAAAATTGCAAAACATTAAGTGCCTTGTTGGCACCGTTAGCCTGATTACTTGGTATCCACATAGTCAGGGACCAAGTTGACACTCTGAATCAGGCACCAATCTCATACTCTTAGAGATTTTTTTTTCAATTTCAATTTTTTCCATTAACTCCATCTTTTCACTCACTGTTACCGTCCCCCTTCTTCCCGTTCTTCTCTTCCCTCCAGCACACTTCCCTGCCGTCTTCAACCGGAAATGATGTTAGAAGTGCTGTTTTGGGTTGAGGTGACGAGGTGTTTTTTTTTTTTTTGGGTTCTATTTGGTGTTTGGATTTGAGGGTTGAAGATAGAGTTTACTGTTATTCTGATTTTGGTTTGGAACTTTTGGTATGGTGGCTCAAGGTGCATGGATGACTGTCAATGGTGGATGTGGGAGAAGGACTCTGGAATTATTGAGGCAACTACAATAAGCATCTGGCTTAACATATCCTCTACATTACATCCCAATAACGTTAACTTCATTAGAGTTTTGGCCATTGAAAAAATTGTAGAAGACATAATCAATTCCAGTGTCAGAAGTGAGATTAAACAAAAGGGTATTGAGGTTGGCATGGTAGGTACGGTTAACATTATAGTTACCATTATTTTCAACACAAACATGGTGTACGAAGCTTGGTTGGGCTATGGCTAGAGGCATGAAGATGGCAAGGAGAGAAAGAAATGAGAACAAGCTTTTAGAAATTATGGCCATAGCAGCCATCCTGTGTGAATGGAATGTAACAAAGGGAAGATTGATGGTTAAGACAAGATCTGGCGGGCTCCTATGAATGGAATAGAGATTCAATTTTTTATATATCCAATTAATGTCTTCTAGTTTCTTTGAAACAGTCAAAGTTTTAACTATCATATTATATATCCACTTGCTGAAAGATTGTACAAAATGGATGTGGGGGTGAGGAATTTTGGATGTGGTTGGATATGAAATATAATGGTGAATGAGAGAACAAGTGAAAAATATTTCAAGGTTCCTCCATGATTTCTTCTAGGGTATTAGATTGGTCTTTGATTCAGAGTATCAACTTGATCATTGATTTAGAGTGTCAACTTGGTCCTTGCATACGTGGACACCGGCTAACCAAGCTAACAGTGCCAACAGGACACTTAACGTGTCATATCAATACCATTAACGGCGTTAGGTAACTGGGGTTAACTGAGGGACTAGATTGATTAACATTTTGCAATTTCAGGGACGTTTTTGGAATTTCATTAATTGCAGGGACTAAGTTGATACTCTTACAATTTTAGGGACCAAATTAGCTATTACTTATTCTTACCCATTTCTTTTAATAAAAGTTATGATATTTGGAAGACCTGATTTTTTTATCAGATTGAAAAAAAATCCAGTTTAACGACACTTATAAATTAGAAAATATATATTAGATCCACAAAAATAAAAATAAAAATAATTTTTATACTCTTTATTAACCGACAGTCTTTAGTTCTAGTTGTTATATGAAGACTATTAATTTTTTAGCACCTTTTCTGTTAAAGATCAATACAACAACAAAAAGACCAACTCGGTGTTAGGAATGTTGGTAATGTGACTATCCCCCAAGGAAAGTGATACAAGTTCAATTATTGGAATCGTCCAATTGGGAGGCAGTCCAACCTCATATGTAAAAAATCGGACGTTCTTTATTGCTGAACCAGGGATTAGTCTCATAGCCGATCCAAAGAGCCGAAGCTGTGGGGATACCCTGGTGGACCCACTGGGGAGCCAAAAACCTTAATTACGATGGGTTCCGATAAAAAAAAATGAAGAGTATGTGTTACACCTCTCAAAGACACTTACTAAAATATCAAGATAGGAACAACATAAAACTGATAAAAGAAAATTATAATAGCAATCAAATGTACAAAAAAAAAAAAAACTAAAATCATAAGATCTGAACCGAGTAAATACTCAATTTGGTCCCTGAAATTGTAAGGTCGTATCAACTTAGTCCTCCAAATTATCAATATTCCAAAATGATCTCTGAAATTGCAGAAAGTTAGTCAGATTCGTCCCTCGGTTGAAATTTGCATGGACTATAATGACATAAAGTTGATAATTTCAGGGATTTATTTGAAACTATGTGGATAATGTCAAGGATGTATTTGCTACATTTTGTAATTTCAAGGATCATGTTAGAATATTAATAATGTGGGGGACTAAATTGATACGACCCTATAATTTCAGGGACCAAATTGAGTATTTACTCGATCTGAACCACTTTAGTGAAAAAATATACCAAAATGATATCCCGGTAAAAAAAAAGATGTTTCTATTTAACCCAAAGTTTATACAGATTCACCATATTGTTTATAACAAGGGCTCATTTGTTCCAGTAAAAAAAAGGGCTCATTTGATACATATATATATATATATATATATATATATATATATATATATATATATATATATATATATATATATATATATATATATAAACAATTCATATTAATTCTTATTGTTTTTGTGATTTTCTGAATCAAATAAAAACTGTGATTATCACATAAAATAATCTAGTGATTATTTTTTTAAAGATCTTTAAGTAAAATTGAAGTTAATTTGTGTTTGTTTGCAATAATAAAAATCACTTCAAATAACTACTCATGATAAATTTTTATAAGAAATTACTCAAAATAATTGCAGAAATTTTCATATTAATGATTGTTTTAGATTTTCTTTTTTTCAAAACTTGAAACAAATATATAAAGTGATAATTTTTTTAAAAATATTTGATTTTTTCAAAGAAAAATCTGTAAAAAACGAGCTCTAAGATTTTCAGATTTTCCGGAATTTATTTTGTGGGTAATTAAGATTAGTAATAAGTTGGTGGGACTTGTTCTTAAGTGTGTGTTTGGATGGAGTATTGCTAGAGGGTAATGCAATTTTATAGAGTAGTTGAATTACTTTACTTCAAAATATGTTGTTTGGATATTTTTTTAAAAAGTATTTGAAATTCTTAGAATTTTAAAGGGGTATTTGTTTTAGTGTAAATGAGGGAATTTTAAATTCCCACCTATAGATGGAATTTGTAAATTCCACTTACTCCCTCCACATTCGACCACCACTTCCGACAGTCGCCGACCATCGCCTCCGACCCCCGACCATCGCCGCCGCCGCCGCCAGACTCCAGTCACCGTTACCCCCGAGCTCCGACCACCGCTGCCGCCAAACTCCGACCGCCACCGCCGGCGAGCTCCGATCACCACCACCACCAGACCTCCAACCATCGGCAACCACCACCACTTGCAGCCATTTTTTTTATGAATAATGATATAATTAATCATTTAATTATTTCTAAAACTAGCTAATTATTAAAATAGTTTAAAATTTTAATTATTTATGTTTTGGTCCAAAAGCTTCACCTAGGTTACCTCCAAGGAGGAAGAGTGGAGCTCAGCCACTAGACCATTGATGTCTGTTTGTAATAATTTGTTATTTAAAATTACTAATGTTTATTTATTTATCACATTTTATAGTAAAACTCAAAAGTTAAAAATAAATATTCAGAAATAAAATAAAATTTTAAAATTAAAGAAAATTAAATTGCTTTATACAAACAAAGAATTTGAAATATAAGAAATTTGAATTATTTCATCCAAACAAAGTAATTTGAAAATGAAAGTAATTCTATTGAAGCAATTCAATTACCTTGTATTTTAAATACCTTCTAAGTTTGAAATACCTCATCCAAACACACTCAAGGAGTTTTGCATTGGAAATTGATGTGTATTTAATATTTGAAGATGTGATATACTTAGTTTTTTAATGAAAAGTTATATTTTTAGTTTTCTTAAAGAATGTCCTTAGAAGTAGAATACTCGTTCAGTTATCGATCCAGAAGGGCCCTAAAATCGTTTGTGATTAGAACCAGGAAAAACCACTCAAATCAGTGAAAAATCGGAAAACCGTCAAAACCGGTGGTCCGATGGTTCTTACCAGTCTTCTTCTTCCTCAGCCGCACGAAATAGAAGAGCTATTGGTTTTCCTCTTCTTCTTGCTCAACCGCGCGAAACAGCCGCCGACCACCATGCAGCGACACTGTTTTCTGTCGGCGACAGCGCTACTGCTCTTCCTTCACGAGTTACCACATTACTATCCATGGTTTTCTTAGGCAAGAAGAAGAATGAGTGGTTGCTCTAGAAAATGAGAAGGCAAGAAGATGAAGTTGTTGGAATAAAGAAAAAAAGAAAAAGGAAGATGGAGTCTGAATGTATGACTCGTAGAGTGAGAAGTGAAAGGAGTTTTGGTGAATAATAATTAGGGCTATTTTTTTTTTACTAAAAAAGATATTTATTCATTCAAATTGGTAAAATACATCGAAAACAACATAAATTCAACATCCATAAAAATCGAAAATGATGAATCTGCGAACAAACTCACTGCACCCAGGTTAATAGCATAAAACAGGAAAATGCCTACAAATGTGACAAAATCAAAGTGACCAGAATATCCATGCCTCCAGATCTTTAACGTTGATATCCAAGTCTTGATTGAATCTGTAATAGATCGAAACTGATATGCCAATTGCAACCAAACGAATACCGCAACAAGAAGGGAAACCAAACAACGCCGCACCAAGAAGACGAACAAAACAACGTCGCACTTATACGATGAAATCACGAAAAAACACAAAAGAAAAATTATATCTATGTGGAAAAACCACTTATTTAGATAAAATGAGAGAAAAAATAATGTAGAGAGGTGATTCCAGGCCAAAATATGATCCAAAACCACCCCTTCTGATGGATGAGACAGAATGAAAAGAGGGGTAGAAGAAAGGTTGAGAGAGAAAAGCGGCTCTATCCGACGACTATCGAGCAACTTCTCATGTTATGATAATTAGGGCTATTTGGTCTTGGAAATAGAGGATATTGATGGAGTATTTAATATTATTTACCTACTCACTTTTCCCCCACAGCCATTACGTTTTCAAGTCAGGAGTTGCATTTCTCATTTTTAATTAAGGTAGCAGTGATTAAGGTATCAAAGATAGAAATTTTGTATTGAAAGTGATATATTCAATACATTAAACATTCAAAAGTTACATTTTCCAAGAAAATTATTCTGTCTTTGGATTCCTTAAACAATGTCCTTAAGACACTTGTTAGCAAGACTCTTTAATTAAAGGAAAAAGCTCCTCTAAAGTGAGCAAAAGTGTAAAATGAGAAAGTAAGGGTGTATCCACCCTTGATTACTTTAAGTGGGATGACATCTCACTATACTTTAACTAATCAATGGTGGATACACCTTTACTTTCTCACGTTAGAGGAGCCTAATCTTTAATTAAATACACCCGTACATACATGTTTCTTACTATAACAATCCTTTCCTCCCGGATTTGAATTTTTTTATATCTTACCTTAAGTGTCTTATTTGTATTGTAACAATTGTTTTCATATTTAATATTTTTAAATAATATTACATTTTTCTATTATTAAATCTATTATATAAAATAAATAATATATATTTAATTATAACTGGTTCAATCATGATTGGATCAGTGAATCGTGAATTAGTATATTTTCCGATTCAATGATCGATCCGATTTTTAAAATATTGGTATATTATTACTTGTTGGAAGAATCGTTAATTAAGGAAAATGATAACGTTAGATGAGTATGCAGTCACGGATAAGGAATATGTGCTTCAGCCCGAGCTTCTCATTTGTCGGCTTTTTGATCAAACTAGTGTTATTTTAGAAACTATTTATCAAAATGGGATTGTTTTGTAACAATTTATCAAAATAGGGTTGTTTTAGACAGTGTAAATTTTTTATTATTATTTTTGCTAACGTGGAAGGTGCCGCCACTTGGACTGGCGCCTTCCATAAATGTCCCGACCGTCCCGTCCGGGCGTCGCGAAAAAAAGGGAGTTAAAAAAACAACAGAGGAGTCGCCACCAAAATTTTTATTTGGGAGAACTTTGGAAAACCCAATTATTTAAGGAAAACTGGTCCTAAAAAAAGACAGAGATTTGAGTTCGGGAGTCGGTTATGAGTAGGGAAGGTGTTAGCACCCTACGTCACCCGTTCTAAGAACGGTACCCCAAGTTAATCGTGCAAAATTTTTAATAACCTTTGAAAATATTGTTTTACCCCATTTTTTAATAAAAAAAACACAAAAGGGAAAAAATAAAATTTTGGCTTGACAGAATGATTATTCTGCTCCTACGTATTCCCCGGTGCGATAGAAAACTCAAAGCCACGTAGTTCTTAATAGAAAAAGTTTGGTTGGTTGATTTTAGTTTTTGGGAAAAGATTTGATTTCGAAAAAGGATTTTATTTCAAAACTGGTTCGCTTTCGCACAAGGTTAAAGATAGCAGTGCTATACGATAAACCTTTACAATTCTTACGACACTTGAGGATGGGGGACCATACATCAACGTCATAAATTGTCGCGCGAATTTTAACATATTTTACTTAAAGAAGAATTCACTCTTGCACGGGGTTAAAGATAGCAAAACTATACGATAAACCCTTACAATTCCTGCGACACTTGAGGATGAAAAATTCATACATCAACGTCGTAGATTGTTGCGTGAATTTTCTTTGAAAGTGATTATTATTTTTATAAGGATGTTTCCCTTCTTTTTCTTATTTGAGACCAGAATCTGACACACACAAAAATATGAGCTTGGCCCAAAAGAAAAAAAGAAATCAGAAAGAAAGGAAAAAAAAAAAAAAACTAAGCTAATCCCTCATATCAAGCCCAACCCAATATTGAACACTTTTATCTATAGCTTGTCCCTTTTTCCCTACTTAAAAAAAAAACTAACCCATATTAAAACAAATAAGGAGATCAGAGTTGAGGAAATCAAAAGGAGAGCCTTTGCCCTCTTCCTTCACGTGAGCCACCCAGAGAGCAAGGGAGAAGACCTTGCTGCACAGAGGCGCGGCAGCGGCGGCGCGATGGCTCGAAGCGGTGTGGCGGTGGTGTTGCGGCGAGTACGGCGGAGGGACTGCTTGCGACGGGTCCGGCCAGCACGCGGCGAGTGAGACAGAAGGGTCTCGTAGCCGGAGCGGCGGCGGTCTCGAGCGGCCGGACGGTGGTGGCTGGGACGACCGCGCTGCAGCGGTTGTAGCAGAGGACAGAGCCTGGGGTCGCGGCAGTGTCCCTGCGGGGCGGACGAACCTGCGAGTGGCGGAGCGGTGGATGCGTTGGCGGCGACGGTGGCTCTCCGGCAGCGGGGCTGGGCAGCGTTGGGTGGTGTTCTCAGTCCTCCCTTCCTTCTACTTTCGTTCAGTATGAACGCGGAGAAGACCAAGCCTGGAGTCTGTTGCTAATGTGGTTATGGGGATGAAATCTCTTTCTCACTCAGATTCCCTCCCTCTGCTCCGAAAAAAAATCCCCTTTGCTCTCTGTGAATTGTTGAATTTATAGGCAACAAAACATAGGAGAATGATGCCAAAATTTTCTGTTAGCTGGCTGAGGAATGGGTACCTCAAGAGGGAGCAAATCAGCTTTTGTCCCTCTGCTTGGTGGTGCTACAGGGAGGAGAGCAGTGTACCATGGCCACTGCTGGTGCTGCTTAGGGGAAAAAGGAAATAAAGCAAAAGAAAACAAAAGAAAGGGGAGAAAGAAAGAGGAGAAGACCTCCAAAAAAGGAAAAACAAAACCTACGTGCCCCCCCCCCCACATTTTTGAATTGAATTTTTTGTTATTATTATTAATTTAATTTTTTTTTATCATTTTCGTTTTTTTTTTTTTTTTTTTTGTTTTGTTCTTTTTTTTTGAACAAGAAATGGGCTTTTAAGTGGGTTAAACAAAAATGGGATTACGGGCCAAAGCCTACTCAATTTTTCTTTCCTTTTCTGATCACCTAATCAAAAGATTAATTAACCCGGACAAAATTGGGTGCTCACAGCTGCCCCTCTTTACTTGGTTCTTATGGAATAATAGGTGTAACCGTAGTTTACCTTTTATCGTTATAAGAAACGAGTAAAGATTTGAACTTCGATTTTGTCCGGGAAAATAAGATTCCCAAAGGTCAGACTGCCTACCGAGACTCAAACTAAAAACTTGTGGGATGGACTGCTCATTAGAAGCCTGAACATAAACAAAAAAGAGCCTACGGGGTGGATTGCCCGTTAGAAGCTTGAACAGAAACCAAAAGAGCCTACGGGGTGGATTGCCCGTTAGAAGCTCGAAAAAAAGACAAGGAGCTTATGGGATGGTTTGCCCATTAGAAGCTTGAACAGAAACCAAAAGAGCCTACGGGGTGGATTGCCCGTTAGAAGCTTGAACAGAAACCAAAAGAGCCTACGGGGTGGCTTACCCGTTAGAAGCTTGAACAGAAACCAAAAGAGCCTACGGGGTGGCTTGCCCGTTAGAAGCTCGAACGGAAGCAAAAAAAGCCTACGGGGTGGGTTGCCCGTTAGAAGCTTGAACAGTTACCCATTAGAAGCTCGAACAAAAGATAAGGAGCTTATGGGATGGATTGCCCATTAGAAGCTCGACAAGAAAGGTACCAAAACTTGCGGAGTCGGGTATCCGCTGAGGCTAACAAATGCAATGCAAGGATTGGCCTGAGAAATGATGTTATGATGCATGATGTAAAACCTGCTTTTGCGATTGATGAAAAAGATGGTGTGATATGCAAGAGATGCTTTTGATGAAGCCGTTATGATTTTTTTCTTAATTTTTTATTCTTGGTATTTTGTTTCTTCAAATCATTGCTTGATCCTCGACCCTTAAGATTCGATCACAGCGGCTTGAGGATGAACTAGAACAAAGCCCATTACTCCTGGCATGTTTGTTAAAGGCATGCTTCATCCGTGATGATTGCCCTGATGGATGGAGAAATTGTTGTTTCCACAGCATCCCTGGTCGAGAGACTACCACGCTCTTCCCGAGCTTTAAAACCTTCAAAGAAATCTAAATGCTTTTATGATTACGTGTTTCTAGTTCAGTATACGCTTATCATAATGAATGCACACAGTTGATAATGAAAGGTGAGAGGTATACAACAGGAATGGAAGGAAATGTTATGTATTGAAAAATGGAAAGGTGTACAAGGTATATATCACAAATCACAAAGAAACTCCAGTTTAACAAGCAAGATTGTAGTGTGGAATCACATCTCTTTAATGACACCTTCTACAATGACTAGAGCTAGTATCCCGCATTTAACCTCGAACACCCATTAATCAAACTTCAAAGAACATGATTTGCCCCAGTCAAGACTGAACATTGCCCCAGCTACTAGCTTGATGACACTTCCTTCGTTTGCATTTTTCAGTATTTTACCCTAACTTTTGCCTAGACTGTCTCCTCAGGTTTTTCAGTCTAGCGGGTCGCTCCAACTTTTGCCTAGACCGCCTTTTCAGGTTTTCAGCCTAGCGAGCCATTTTTTTTCTTTCTCTTTCTTCTTTTCTTTTGCTATTTTGGAAGTGCGCTCAAGTATAGTACCTTTTGACCGCATCTGAGTTTATAGGGAGTGGCAGATCCTCACCATCTATCCTTGTTAGGATTAAAGCTCCTCCGGAGAAGGCCTTTTTCACAACGTAAGGTCCCTCATAGTTTGGAGTCCACTTCCCCCGGTGATCCTTTTGGATGGGTAGAATCTTTTTAAGCACTAAGTCCCCTTCCCGAAACTGCCTTGGACGCACCTTTTTCTCATAAGCTTTCATCAACCTCTTTTGGTAAAGTTGGTCGTGACACAACGCGGTTAATCTCCTTCCTTCAATGAGGTTCAATTGGTCGAGTCGAGCTTGTACCCATTCAGCTTCCTCTAATTCGGCTTCCATCAGCACCCTTAGTGAAGGGATCTCTACCTCGATTGGGAGTACTGCTTCCATCCCATAAACCAGGGAATATGGAGTTGCCCCAGTTGAAGTACGAATAGAAGTGCGGTAGCCGTGCAAAGCAAAAGGCAACATCTCGTGCCAATCCTTATACGTCACCACCATCTTTTGAACAATCTTCTTGATATTCTTATTAGCGGCCTCGACTGCCCCATTCATCTTCGGACGATATGGGGAGGAATTATGATGCTTTATTTTGAAATTTTCACATACCTCTGTCATCATTTTGTTGTTGAAGTTGGTCGCGTTATCAGTGATGATTTCACTCGGCAACCCATAACGACAAATCAACTCTCTTTTGACAAATCTAATCACCACATTCCTAGTCACACTAGCATAAGATGCAGCTTCAACCCATTTTGTGAAGTAATCAATCGCGACCAGAATGAAGCGATGCCCGTTCGAGGCTTTTGGTTCTATCGGTCCAATGACATCCATTCCCCACATCGAAAATGGCCAAGGTGATGTTATGACGTTTAAGGATGTTGGCGGCGCGTGAACCCGATCGGCGTATGTCTGACACTTGTGGCACTTCCTTGCATAAGAGAAACAATCTCCCTCCATTGTTAACCAATAATAACCAGCCCTCAAGATTTTTCTTGCCATGGCATGTCCACTCGCGTGAGTCCCAAAAGATCCTTCGTGCACATCCTTGATTAACCATTTCGCTTCTTCTGCGTCGACACATCTTAAAAGCACCATATCATGATTTCTCTTGTAGAGGACATCCCCGTCTAAATAGAAACTCATTACAAGTCTTCTTAGAGTCCTTTTGTCATTCTCTGAAGCACTTGCGGGGTATTCTCTTTTTCGGATAAAACTTTTGATATCGTGGTACCAAGGCTTCCCATCAGGTTCTTCTTCTACCACTTGGCAATACGCAGGATGATCACGACTTTCCATCTTGATGAGTGGCAAGTCTCTCTCGTCGCTTACTTTGAACATTGAGGACAAGGTAGATAGCGCATCGGCTAATTGGTTATCCTCCCGGGGAATATGGTGAAATGTAACTTCATCAAACTTCTCAATCAAACGCTTGATGTAATCATGATACGGAATTAACTTGGCATCCCGAGTCTCCCAATCCCCTCTTAGTTGGTGAATGACCAAAGCAGAGTCCCCATATACCTCTAGCACCTTTGCTTTTGATTCTATTGCTGCATGGATCCCTAGCGCGCAAGCCTCGTACTCGGCGATGTTGTTCGTACAACTGAAGCAAAGTCTTGCGGTGATTGGAAAAAAATTACCTTCCGGTGAAATCAAGATAGCTCCGATCCCATGCCCCAGTGCATTAGAAGCTCCATCAAACAATAGGGTCCACTTTTCTTCTTCTGACGACTGCCCCTGCTCAAGCAAAGCCATTATGTCTTCATCTGGGAAGTCGCATTGCATCGACCCATAATCCTCTACGGGCTGGTTGGCTAAATAATCTGCGAGAGCGCTTCCTTTTACTGCTTTCTGCGTGACATAGACGATGTCGTACTCGGATAGCAGGACTTGCCAGCGGGCAATCCTTCCAGTCAGAGCAGGCTTATTAAAAATGTACTTGATCGGGTCCATTTTGGACACCAACCAGGTAGTATAACTCAGCATATAATGCCTTAAACGACGAGCCGCCCATGCCAAAGCACAACATGTGCGTTCCAGCAAGGAATAGTTAGCCTCACAACTCGTGAACTTCTTACTCAGATAATAGATGGCATGCTCCTTTCTTCCTGATTCATCATGCTGCCCCAGCACACAACCCATAGATTCATCTAGCACTGTTAAATACATGATGAGCGGTCTTCCAGGGACTGGAGGTACCAATACCGGAGGTTCTTGCAAGTACTGCTTGATCTTTTCAAACGCCTTTTGGCAATCCTCATTCCATTTTACCACCTGATTTTTACGCAGCAACTTAAAGATCGGCTCACATGTCGCGGTTAACTGAGAGATGAACCTGGCGATGTAGTTCAATCTCCCTAAAAACCCACGAACTTCTTTCTCAGTGCGAGGTGCTGGCATATCGATGATCGCTCGCACCTTATCAGGATCAACCTCTATTCCTTTCTGGCTAACTATGAACCCCAAAAGCTTGCCCGACTTCACTCCAAAAGTGCATTTGGCCGGATTCAATCGAAGCTTGAACTTTCTCAACCGTTCAAAAAGCTTTTTCAAATCATCAACATGGTCATCTTCAGACTTGGACTTTGCAATCATATCATCCACATAAACTTCTATCTCCTTATGCATCATGTCATGGAATAGAGTCACCATGGCCCGCTGGTATGTCGCCCCTGCATTTTTCAAACCAAAAGACATAACTTTGTAGCAAAAGGTACCCCATAGAGTGACAAATGTGGTCTTTTCCATATCTTCCGGAGCCATTTTGATCTGATTGTATCCCGAAAATCCATCCATGAAAGAGAAGAAAGCATGATGAGCGGTATTATCCACCAGAACGTCGATGTGAGGGAGAGGGAAGTCGTCTTTCGGGCTAGCTCTGTTCAGATCCCGGTAATCGACACACATCCGAACTTTTCCATCCTTCTTTGGAACAGGGACAACGTTTGCAACCCATTGAGGGTACTTTGCAACTGCTAGGAAGCCTGCATCTAATTGCTTTTTGACCTCTTCCTTGATCTTCAACGACATCTCTGCTTTCATCCTTCGTAACTTTTGCTTCACCGGAGGACATTCGGGCTTTAGAGGTAACTTGTGTTCTACTATGCTAGGGTCTAACCCCGGCATGTCTTGGTACGACCATGCAAAAATATCTTTAAAATCGAGTAGCAACCTGACCAGTCTGTGTCGCTCACTTTCTTTCACGGAAATACCAATCTTGACCTCTTTTTTATCGTCTTCTGTTCCCAAGTTGATCACCTCAGTCGGCTCTTCATGGGGTCGAATTTCTTTGGTTTCCTATTCCACTAATCTCATTAGCTCAGGGGGAATTTCTTCACTGTCATCAATATCCTCGTCAGCATGATTAATGGGATAATCGAAATTGTATGCGGGAACACTAACACTGTCATTTTCAAGAGAGTCATTTTTAGATCTGCATTTTGATGATTATCAGGGAAAGGTGAATAAATAAGGGGAAAAGGCGAAAACTGTATTATTGATAATTATTAGGGAAAAAAACAAAGGGCGGAAGAATAAAAGGGACCGAACACATGCATTTATTGATAGGTTAATACTGAAATAGAAACAAGTAAGCCCGGTACAAAAGACATCCTAAAGCCTTGGGCAGAGCTAAAGGATAAGCATTACAGAATTACTTTGACAAAGATTCTACGGTCCTCGGGAATTCAATGGTCTCCCAATTGCTGAGCTCTATATCAGGAGAGCATGGATAAACAAGATTAACACTGTGATTGGCGGAATCATCATCTCCAAGGGCTGCTACTTGGTCAAGGAACACGAACCCTGCACTGCGGAAGCTTTGTCGTATGTCACAGATAGGAACCCTTTCAGCCTCGTACTCACGATTTTCCAAACGAGCAAGCCTCTTCTCTTTCCTCTGTTCTAGAACTCTCCTCTTATCCGCCTTGGTGGGTTTGTATCCTAACCCAAACCTATCCTTGTTTTCAGTAAGCATTATGATGTCGGGAACCCCTTGGTTGCTTTTTCCCAATCCGTTCCCAGGTCGATATCCTCCTTTAAGCATAACCTTCACCATCATGACAGATGCTTTTGACGGCCGCGGTTTTGAAAGCAAAGCCCCCTCTCTTACGTAGGTAGTATTGGCGATCTCCAACGATTGGAAAGCGGTCTCTAGGGCTTCTTCTGCTGCCTCAATGTAAGGGGTCGCTGTTGGTTTGCTCACCAGCATGTCTTCTTCTCCAGAAATAATTACCAATTTATTATCAATGATGAACTTCACCTTTTGGTGCAGCGTGGAGGGTACAGCTCCAGAAGAATGGATCCAAGGTCTCCCAAGGAGGCAGCTGTAGGTCGGTGTGATATCCATTACTTGAAAAAGGACCTCAAAGGTACAAGGACCAACCTGAATAGGTAATTCGATCTCACCAATGACCTCTCTTTGCGTACCGTCAAATGCTCTTACTATCATTGAGCTCGGCTTCATGTGGGTCCCATCGAAAGGCAGCTTAGACAAGGTCGACCTTGGCATCACATTCAAAGAAGATCCATTGTCAATGAGCACTCTAGCCATAATATGATCCCGACACTTCACGGAGATATGCAAAGCCTTGTTATGCCCCATTCCCTCAACAGGTATTTCATCATCGGTGAAGGTTACATAATTATCGGCGATGATGTTGCCCACTATATTATCAAACTTATCAACAGTGATGTCATGAGAAACATGAGCTTGATTCAAAACCTTCATCAACACCTTTCTATGTGGTTCGGAGTTCATGAGCAGAGACAAAAGAGATATTTTGGCCGGAGTTCGATTCAACTGGTCCACCACCCTATACTCACTTTGTTTGATGAACTTCAGAAATTCGGAGACTTCTTCATCGGATACTTCTTTTTTGTATCCATTCCCTCTTGCGCCCTCCTCAACAAGAGTTTCTTTTCCTTTTCCCTTGCAACTTCCTCCTTCCTTTTCTATATCTTCTTTCCGCAACGCCTCCGGGGTATAAACACGACCGCTCCGAGTCATCCCGCCGACTCCCGAGACATTGGTGACTACAGTGGTATCTTCAGAATATTGTGGTTGAACCTGCATGTCATATTTCCATGGTACTGCTTTGGTGTCCTTGTAAGGAAAAGGACGTGGAACTTGGATGACGAGTGGCCTCGGCCCACTTGAAGTCGGTGATGGTACCCCTTTGGTATAGTATATCACTAGCGGTTTTGGAACGATTGTTTCAACAACTGGCCGAGGATCGACCCGGATGGTCAAAGGAGTTACATTGACCCGCATCGGGGAGATTGTAGATTCAGAAACCACATTTATGCCTCCCTCATCCAACTGGCAACCAATAGGATCATCTTCATATCTAATAACCGTTGTACAACCTGTTTGAACTCTGCACAATCTTCAATTGCATGACCTTTCTCCCCATGAAAGTCACATCTTACGCCTTTGTCAAGGTTACTTTCCTCCTCATCATCCCATGCCTACACATCTCCCTGAAAATAACTCTCATGGGGGTCTTGACCTTGGAGACTTGACTGATGAGAGTATACTCCATGAAGTCCTCTATGGCGTTGACGCCAGGACCCCCATGATTTGGTAGAGGATCTTGCCCCACATTAGGCTGCTCGAAGCTCAACCACTTGGCGTTAATCAGCTCTTGGACCTTAAGCTTCAAAGCTCTACAATTTTCGATGGAATGACCTGATGCCCCTGAGTGATAGTCACATTTAGTATTTGGGTCAAACCACTTTGGATACGGGGGTTCCATTGGTTTTGTTGGGATAGGAGCTAGCATTAGAGCTTTTCACGAGTTGGCGTAGCAGCTCGGTGTAGGTCATGGGTATCGGATCAAAATGTACTGGTTTTCTTTCCAGGTCATGAGGTGGCCTTCTTTGGTTTGTGTTTGGGTTGTGATGTGGTGGTTGAACTGTTTGGGATGGTATGGCGGGAAGTGTTTGGTGATGGGTAGGATACGATGGCCGGTAAGGTGTCATTGGATGCTGAGGTTGGGGGTGTGGAAATTGTGAGGTGGCGGCAATATATGGGTGGTTAGTTTGGTGGTACGGAGTTTGTGGGTAATACCGGGTTTGGAAATATTGCTGAGGGTGGACAGGCATCAAGTTTGGTCTCCACTGGCCAGACTTATTCTGGTCAAAAGTCACAGCATGTGCTTCTCCTTCCTTCTTCTTTACAAACGGGGGCTTCCTCGGGCTAGGTACCCCAACTGAAGTCTCGACAATCTTGATTCCTCATTCCACCTTCAATCCTCTCACCGATAACGACCATATCTGAGAAATTTGACGATACACTACCAATCATCCTATCATAAAAGGGTGACTGAAGTGTGTCAATAAACATCGCAACAATCTCTTTCTCTGCCAACGGGGGCTCTACCTGGGCTGCCACTTCCCTCCAACGCTGCGCATATTCCTTGAAAGTTTCTGTGTCTCTTTTAGACATATTTTGCAACTGCATCCGATCAGGCGCCATGTCAACATTGTACTTGTACTGCTTCAAGAAGGCGTCGGCCAAATCCCTGAAAGATCGGATATGTGCCCTCTCCAGGTGCGTGTACCAACTCGAAGCTGCCCCAGACAAACTGTCCTGAAAGAAATGAATCAGCAACTTATCATCGTGCGCGTATGATGCCATCTTTCGGACATACATGGTTAAGTGGTTCTTGGGACAAGTGGTTCCCCTGTATTTGTCGAAATCTGGGACCTTGAACTTCGGTGGGATTACGACATTGGGCACAAGGCAAAGCTCCGAGGCATCTCTGAGGCCATAACTACTTGCTCCTTCAATAACCCTTAATCTTTCCTCTAGTGTCTCCAACTTTTCCCTAGATCGGGGGTTCTCGCCGAACCGATCCACGTGAGCTTCACCGTACATGTTCTGTGGAAGGTACTGTGGCATGTAGGCGGATGTGAAGTTTGGTGCCGCTTGAGCCCCATTGGGTCCAAAGTGCAGGGTGTACGGTGGGAGCTTTGGATTAGGAGAAGGTATCACTGCCGGGGCACTACCTTCCGGAGGGTTTTGTGGCGGAGGGACCCCCTGTGTTGGGAATGTGAGGACAGAATTTTGAGGGACCTGGGCAGTGTCTTAGTGGTTAGGGTTATTGTCCTGTGGGCCAGCAGCAGTTGGCGGCACATAACCTGGAGGAAGACCGTATGGAGGATGGTTCATTACAGTAGACTCATGATGATTGACAGCTGAGGAATGAGTCTGGTTGTTTGGATAAATAGCGAAAGGCACCATGACTCCTTGTTGGTTGAATCCTTGCATTTGCACAGGAACCTGAGTGAAACCAGGTGGGAGAAGAGGCGTAGCCGGATGCTCTTCATTCGAGGCCGAAGGGTTCTCATCTGTGCTTTTCTCCTTTTGCATCGCTTGCAACAACTCCAACATCTTTGCCATTTGTTCCTTGAGTTGGTCTACCTCTTCTCTCATCTCTTGGGTTTGTTCTAGGTCAGCCATAACTTTAGCCTGTGAACGAGTGCGGTAAGGGTGTCGCGGAGCAATGGTTCAAAAGATCACTGTTTAATTACAACAACGAAAAACAAAATGAATAAAGACAAAAAGAGATAAGAAAACACAGAAAACGTATTAACCCTTTCGAGATGCTTGAAACTATTAAATTTTATTTTTTCAGAGAGTTAACGCCCCAACGATTGACGAGAGATGGTCCCTCCACTCCATTCAGAGGGCATTTTGCCCATAAGACGGCGTGGGGTTGACAACGAATCTAGGGGAGAGGATCCTTTCCACAATAGATGTCGTCTTTAGGCACACTAGCATTGCTGATTCCGAGTCGAGGAGGTAACAACTACACTTTACACAGAAGGATAACTCCTATAAGGCAAGGACGTAGTTAGCAACATACTAAAGGGAGATTACGCTCCACGATAGGCGTTGTCACGAATCAAGTATAAGAGATGGAGAGCGAGAGAAAGTAAAGGCGAGAAAATGCATTTCATTTCATTGAAATTTCCAAGGGTAGTACATAGATTGAAATAACATCAAAACATAAATTCTCAACAACGCTTTTATCCTAAAGTCAACAACTTTGATCTTTTCCTCTTTAGGCCCCGGGTGAACCCATCACACATCTGCATGAAATCTTCTAACTCCGGAGGGAGACGTAGCATAGGGTTCACACGAATCTGCTTGTTAGCCTTCTCAAAGCGTTGAACAAAGGTCGGGATGCAATGACTTAGCTCATTAGCTATACTTATGTACCTCTTCCTCTAGATGTCGACATCCAATCCTCGCTCTTTGGCTTCTCCCCTCCACCATTTCATGGCATTCACCGCTCGCGTCACCTGGTCATGATAATGTTTGGCTGACGTCCACCCTAGGTCACAACTTTGTTTGATTTCGAACAGCAAGGCATTCAGGTCCTCGACCTTCTGTGCCAATCCAGTCTCCACCTTGTGTGTACAGATCTGGTTTTTTAAACCGCCATTGGCCTCCCTTTGTCGATTGACTTCCGCCTCTAATGCCTTTCCTTTCTCATCTCGCCGATTAACTTCGTCTTTTAACTGGCGTGTCTCCTCCTTTAGTTGAAGCTTCTCCTTTGTCAAAATCAACATTCTCCCTTCAAGCTTCTGGATTCTGGCCATGAGGCTCGCTGGAACCTTATCTGTTGTTCTTTTGACACCTGAGGTTGTGGTGATGTCGGCGCACATGTTTTTTAAGTGCTCATTTTCTCTTGCCAACTTCTCGTATCGCCTTTGATTGGTGACTGCCTTCAGCTCAGCATCTTGTTTTTCTTGCTCCACCGCTTTCATTTGTGCCTCCATGATCTTTAATTTTTCTGCCATCTGAGTCACCAAAAGGGAATGACCTTCGCCTTTCGGATTCTCTTTCGGAATGCTGATGGGAACCCTCCTTGCTTTTCTCCATGTTTCATACTGTGAGACAATGATTAAGATCGGCCTGCCTAATTCGGCTCTCCCTGCCATCTTCACATTTTTCCATGCATCTCTGACCCTTTTTGCTAACAACTTGGTATCTTCACCGTCCTCATATCGGAAACAACATCCACCGAGTTGTTCTTCTCGCGGTACAGTTTGTGTCCAACAAAGCTGTCGCAGGGCTATGGTTGGTGTGTAGGATATGCACCCTCTCGGGCCCATTAAAGGCACATTTGCGAACTCGCCACAACTGTAAATGATATCTTGCCCTTGTTGGCCTTCGTACCATGGGCATACCCACTTGAAAGAGCTGCCATCCACTTTGTCAAACTCGTTTTTCCACTCTTGTTCACTTTGCTATTTTACCGGGATATTGTGGAAGCCTCTCAGTGGATCTGAATGTCGGCTAACATGGCCTTTCGCATACATGTGAGTGATGACCCATACATACAACAGTTGTGCACAACATCGAAGCTTCCCCTTTTGATGGCGCTGGCAAAAATCTAAGGTCAGAAACGTCTCAGCTAATATCGCGGGCACTGGATTCCTTTTCCTCTCTGCTGTGAAGAATACGTCCAGTGCAGCTTGGTCGATCATATCCAGTGCTGATGGAAACAAAACCAACCCATAGATGACAAGTGCCAATACCCTTTCAAAAGTCCCCCAATCTCGTTGATCTTTCAACCTTTTCAAGAGATTTTCAAGGAATGTTCGAGTCAATCCCCACGAGTTTGAGTGTCCGGTCAAGTGGACGTCTTTTTCAGGAAGCCCCAGCAACCCTGCTATGTTGGTGACGGTCAGGTATTGCCCCATATGGAAATAAATGACAGGCTCGGTCTGCATCGGTAACTTTAACAGACAAGCATATTCTTCAATGGTAGGGGTAATGTCCATGTGAGGCAACTCAAAACATCTGAGCTGTGGGTTCCAATACTGACTCAGAGTGCTCAAAACGGCAGTTTCAACTGGTATAAAGATAAGGTCCAGGATTCCTCCATACTTCTTGACAAAGCTTCTTCGATTCTCTTGAGGTAATGCCCGACTTAACTCCCTCAGGTTCTCCAGCGAGTTCATTATCACCTTGGAGCTCTTGCTAGTGTGCCTGGCTTTTTCCATCTCTTGTTTATCAAAGAAGGGGTTAACTCTCACCAAATTAATCTGTGAAAGGGAAATTTTTATTAGCAAAAATCGAAAAATGAATGCACTTTATGGATGAATGAGGGTGCTGGCACACATAAAAGGGGCGTGAACCCCTTAGGGTGCGCTATGTATTACTAGCGCATGACTGTCCTTGCAATTGACTGCGTTTCGAAGTGCAATGGAAACGTAGCATAATGCTCAAGTCAAGGACGACATCGGTCATCCAAGCCTAACCTTAGGCGCAACGATGCATGAAAAAGGAAAATGGGTAATATGCTAGGATGTTTGAAATCATGATAGGTGTGAATATGTATGCAGCAGAAAGGAAGGCGGAATGTGCTCTTCTTTGTCCTACACAGGTTGCATCCTATGGTTGGGATTTCTGAAGTTAAAACCCTAATTCGGACGGCTTCTATTGGCAACTTATGTGCAGAACTCTTGGCATAGATCTAGGCTCCTAAAAGGCCCCCAGATTACCCTCATCTAAAAAGATAAGGACCCGGATCTATGAACCTCACCACAGGGACAAATCAGTCACAATATGGCAGTCCATATACCGGTAGCAATCTGAGCGGGAGAATCAGTGACTGCCAGGGATGCAAAAGCATCACAATAACACCACTAAAACCCCTTCTAATCCTATGGCATTCCAGGACTCGGGTATAGAGCCCAACAGTGTGTGAAGCAAGTGATAGTGCGGTGTGTGCTGAGAGCATACAAACCTGTACAAAATCCTATACAAATAAAAAAAACTCCCCAAACCTGCAAGAAGAAACAACCCACAGCACAATGGTTTTCTATCCTAAGGTTGCAAGAATATATACAAAAAAGTATTAGAGAAAAAAATAAATAAATAAAATAAAAAACAAAACAATATACCAGGTAACAAAAAAGAAAAAGGGGTAAAATAAATAAATAAAAGTTATTAAAGATTTACACAATCAACTATGATGGGCCTGACTCTCCAACTCCCTAGTGGAGTCGCCAGCTGTCGCGACCGTCCCGTCCGGGCGTCGCGAAAAAAAGGGAGTTAAAAAAACAACAGAGAAGTCGCCACCAAAATTTTTATTTGGGAGAACTTTGGAAAACCCAATTATTTAAGGAAAACTGGTCCTAAAAAAAGACAGAGATTTGAGTTCGGGAGTCGGTTATGAGTAGGGAAGGTGTTAGCACCCTACGTCACCCGTTCTAAGAACGGTACCCCAAGTTAATCGTGCAAAATTTTTAATAACCTTTGAAAATATTGTTTTACCCCATTTTTTAATAAAAAAAACACAAAAGGGAAAAAATAAAATTTTGGCTTGACAGAATGATTATTCTGCTCCTACGTATTCCCCGGTGCGATGGAAAACTCAAAGCCACGTAGTTCTTAATAGAAAAAGTTTGGTTGGTTGATTTTAGTTTTTGGGAAAAGATTTGATTTCGAAAAAGGATTTTATTTCAAAACTGGTTCGCTTTCGCACAAGGTTAAAGATAGCAGTGCTATACGATAAACCTTTACAATTCTTACGACACTTGAGGATGGGGGACCATACATCAACGTCATAAATTGTCGCGCGAATTTTAACATATTTTACTTAAAGAAGAATTCACTCTTGCACGGGGTTAAAGATAGCAAAACTATACGATAAACCCTTACAATTCCTGCGACACTTGAGGATGAAAAATTCATACATCAACGTCGTAGATTGTTGCGTGAATTTTCTTTGAAAGTGATTATTATTTTTATAAGGATGTTTCCCTTCTTTTTCTTATTTGAGACCAGAAGCTGACACACAAAAAAGTATGAGCTTGGCCCAAAAGAAAAAAAGAAATCAGAAAGAAAGAAAAAAAAAAAAAAGAAAAAAAACTAAGCTAATCCTTCATATCAAGCCCAACCCAATATTGAACACTTTTATCTATAGCTTGTCCCTTTTTCCCTACTTAAAAAAAAAACTAACCCATATTAAAACAAATAAGGAGATCAGAGTTGAGGAAATCAAAAGGAGAGCCTTTGCCCTCTTCCTTCACGTGACCCACCCAGAGAGCAGGGGAGAAGACCTTGCTGCACAGAGGCGCGGCAGCGGCGGCGCGGTGGCTCGAAGCGGTGTGGCGGTGGTGTTGCGGCGAGTACGGCGGAGGGACTGCTTGCGACGGGTCCGGCCAGCACGCGGCGAGTGAGACAGAAGGGTCTCGGAGCCGGAGCGGCGGCGGTCTCGAGCGGCCGGACGGTGGTGGCTGGGACGACCGCGCTGCAGCGGTTGCAGCAGAGGACGGAGCCTGGGGTCGCGGCGGTGTCCCTGCGGGGCGGACGAACCTGCGAGTGGCAGAGCGGTGGATGCGTTGGCGGCGACGGTGGCTCTCCGGCAGCGGGGCTGGGCAGCGTTGGGTGGTGTTCTCAGTTCTCCCTTCCTTCTACTTTCGTTCAGTATGAACACGGAGAAGACCAAGCCTGGAGTTTGTTGCTAATGTGGTTATGGGGATGAAATCTCTTTCTCACTCAGATTCCCTCCCTCTGCTCCGAAAAAAAAATCCCCTTTGCTCTCTGTGAATTGTTGAATTTATAGGCAAAAAAACATAGGAGAATGATGCCAAAATTTTCTGTTAGCTGGCTGAGGAATGGGTACCTCAAGAGGGAGCAAATCAGCTTTTGTCCCTCTGCTTGGTGGTGCTACAGGGAGGAGAGCAGTGTACCATGGCCACTGCTGGTGCTGCTTAGGGGAAAAAGGAAATAAAGCAAAAGAAAACAAAAGAAAGGGGAGAAGAAAGAGGAGAAGACCTCCAAAAAAGGAAAAACAAAACCTACGTGCCCCCCCACATTTTTGAATTGAATTTTTTGTTATTATTATTAATTTAATTTTTTTTATCATTTTCGTTTTCTTTTTTTTTTTGTTCTTTTTTTTTGAACAAGAAATGGGCTTTTAAGTGGGTTAAACAAAAATGGGATTACGGGCCAAAGCCTACTCAATTTTTCTTTCCTTTTCTGATCACCTAATCAAAAGATTAATTAACCCGGACAAAATTGGGTGCTCACAATAAAAATGCAACATGTCACACACTCATCGGTTCTACAGAAATTTTTTAAAAACAAAAGTTGCAGCATTCCTTGCTGGGACCCGTCTGCTGGAAACACTTGTCTGGTGGTGACCCGTCTGATGTTTCACTCATCTGCTGAGATCCGTCTGATGTTTCACTCGTCTGCTGGTCACTTGTCTGATGTTTCACTCGTCTGCTGTGACCCGTCTGGTCACTTGTCCGCTGAGACTAGTCTGCAATTTCACTTATCTGCTGTGACTCGTCTGCTAGTCATCTAATGGTCACTCGTCTGCTGATCACTTGTATGATGTTTCACTCGTTTGCTGTGACCCGTCTGCTGGTCACTTGTCCGCTGAGACTCATCTGCAATTTCACTTGTCTGTTGTGACTTGTCTGATAGTCATCTGATGTTTCACTCATCTAAGCAGGCCAGTGAAACAGTAGACGAGACGCAACAGACAAGTGAAATTGCAGACGATTCTAAGCGGATAAGTGACCAGCAGACGAGTGAAACAGCAGACGAGTCACAACAGACGAGTGATCAATGAGTGTGTGACATATGGCATTTTTATGAAAAGCGTCAGTGCAAGTGGCGTCTTCAACTGACGCCTTCCACCTCAGCAAAAAAATAATAAAAAAATTCACGCTGGCAAAAACAACCCTATTTTGATAAATTGTTATAAAACAATCCCATTTTGATAAATAGTTTCTAAAATAATACTAGTTTAGTCAAAAACCCACATTTGTCATTGAATTTTAAAAATAGATGAACGTGCCTCCCTCTTCTAAAAAAGAACAAAGATGTAAGTGTTAATTGGCAATTGCCAATTGCTATAGCGATCGAGCTTTCGTGTTTTGAATTATTATTTAATTTTGATGTATTATTAATGTAGATTGTTTTAAAATAATCATCTAATTATATATCGTTAAATTATTAAAAAATTAATCCTCACAGTAATTACTACAAAAAATGTATGATAATATTTAATGAATTTTTCTATTATATAAACTTATATATATTAAAGAATCAATAATAATAATAATCTCTTAAAAATATTGTATTTAATATATTAAAAATTTAAAAGTATAATTTTTCATAAAAATTTTTTATATATTAATTTTTTAATATATATAAATTTGTATATGATAAAAATATTTATATTTAATTAATTAAATGGTGGATGCATACTCTGTGTCATTCTGTAGCGCTATACCCTTGTGGAATTACCTGGCCCAGTTTCATGTTATTGTACAAGCATGATTGGCATGTTCTCAGACAGGAAGTGAGAGTGGGGCCAAGATGGGTTCACGGGTCACTAGTGCCAAGCAACACTTGTTCTTTCTCTCAGCCGCCTGACAGATGACACTGATTCATATGTAAGAGTTATTATAAGAAAGAGTTTTACTGATAAGTACTTTAACAGTTCCTTTACACTCTGTTTGGATTAGAATAGAAGTGGGGAGGAAAGAAGTAGAAGAGAAAGAAATAGGAGAGAAGAGAAAATGAATAGAAAATGAGTAGAGTTTTAGATTGTTTGGATTGAAAAAAATAGGAGAGAAGTAGAAAAGAAAGAAAAGATGAATTTTGTTTTCAATTGTTTGGTTGTATAGAAAAGTGGAAAGAAAGAAAATGAATATTTATTGTGAGGACATATTTGCCCTTAAAATGAAATAGTTGGGGAATCTTTAGTCAACAATTTTTGCACCCAGTATGCTAAATATGGTGTACAACAATGGACCCTAACCAACATGCAGACACAAACATTACCTCATTCGGTCTCTATTATAAGCAAAACTTAAATGGTACATACATATTAAGGAAATTGATTAATCTTATTTAATGTTGTTAAAAAATTAAGTATATTACCTAAAGTAACGTTCATAGAAAATTTCAATTTTCATTAAATACATCCCAGATTGAGGTATTGAAAAACAAAATTGGTATTAAATTATGGATATTCTAGGAATAATGTCATTAAATAGGATGAAATTAGTTGAAATATACGTATATATTTGACCAAAAAATGGGACTTTTTTACTTATAACAGGGACCAGAGGGAATATTTTTGAATACTATTTGTTGATGAAAGTGACACTCCAATAAATTCCAGTTTTGCCTAATAGGACACAACTGTAGCCCTTGTTGAATCCTTCACTCTACCAGATAATCTTAATTTCTCACAAAGCTGCATAAATGCCTTAGGGCCCATTCGAATGATATCTCGACACTTTTCAGTTTGTACTAATTGTGTCATCAACTGAACATGCCTACGATCTTTGTCTTCAGTGACATGACGTATTCGATTATGTGTGTACTTTGACATCGTTTCCAACATATGGAATGCATGTACAACATAACATAACAATACCACAGCACAAATCTTTTGTCTTTTATCTAACTCTTGCCTAACATGATTTAAAATTTGCATTTCTAAACTCATCCCAACATTAGTCATGCCATTAACTTTCGCCACCAATTCATAAAGATCTTGCATGGGATGGTCCAAATTGACACCCTCTTCATTAAAAAAATATGTTACTCTGTCCATAGGTTCTCCTTCGATGATCTATAGTTACATTCATAAACATTGCATTAAAAGGAAGAAAGGCATATCAATATATGTGATCAATATAGTGCCATTATAAGCACATAGGCTCAAATGTTAACATACTTTAACATGTCAGCACATAAGAACATTAATTTGCGACAACGGAAATGCTTTTCTATTTTAAAGTCCAAGACACAAATTCATAACTTGTTCAAAGGCCCTCAAAATGAAACACATTAAAAATAATATTTTCCTATATATATATATATATATATATATATATATATATATATATATATAACAGTACAAGACACATGACAAAATGAACTCATCTTCATCGTCCTGGTGATAATAATTGATGATTATCTAATATGTATGCCTTTAGTATCAAGCCGGACAAAGACCACATGGTTAACATAATACATATCATAAATAATGGTATAAAGAGGCAATTTAGTACATTTGTCTTGTGAATACATACCTGTGTCGAAAATTCCTTCAAATGGTGATCATGAAAATCTTGAACTGTTAAAAACCTTCACAGCAACAACCTGTAAAACCAAAAAATTCAGGGGTATTGATAAAAATCAAAGGTAAAAGGGTATTGATAAAAATCGAAAATTCCTCATCTCACAGCTTGGATCTTTTTTTTTTTTTTTTCAACTTTCAAGTATATATCATCAAGGTTTCAAGTTTTACCATGCATAATAGACCATGAATGCAAATGATCATTTAAAGGGTTACAAGGTAATGTTTATCCAAAAATAGCATTACAAACCCAAACGATCCCTATTTGTCCTTGGGGCTTAATCAAATTATGATGACATGCAGTGACGGATCTTGACTACAACTTTAGGGGGAGCCATTAGCTATTACTTAAAATTCATATAAATCATATATAATGTTTTAAAGTTTTCAAATAACATTAATAAAAAGTAACAATAAAATATATCACTTGTTTACACCATTACTTCCTCACCAGACCTGTGATTCAATTCCTGTAATTGCTTATTAATTGTAACCCAACATAAAAATGTTAACTCTAACATAATGTTCCACTGTGATATAATCCTTTTGATGACAACATTTTGATTAAGCCTTTGGCTTCAACTTAAGTATCAACTAAAGATAATGAAATATGAATTTGGATGTTGCCCAACACTAATCATATGCAAAGATTTTGATTGGTATTCTCCATTGCTTGTATGGTGTTTACTAATGTCACATGTTACTACTTACTACCTAAAGATAAGATATCCACGAACTATAGTTTTTTTTTCTTGAGGGATCCAGGAACTATGTTGAAATTTGAGGCCATGATACTATGTTGAAATTGCAATATAAAAGGGGTTGAAGACTTTGACAAGAAACTCAAAAAGGAGAAGTTGGCCACGGCCCAACTAAAAAGAAATTGCAAGAAGAAAAAGAATTAGAGCCCACATCCAATTAGAAGACCAAGAAATATGAATTGAAAACAAAAAGGGAAAGCAATTGCAATGTGCATCAGGAATCAAAAGAGTGAAAGTGTCGTACAGTGAAATAAAGGAGATGATGCACAGTGCAAAAGGAACCAACAGGCCGCAGGTAAGGTTGCAAAGCATTGTTGATGGCCTGTGATGGAAAATGGGTGTGGGTGTTGCAGAGAAGGAAGATTCTGTATATTACAAAAATTAGTTATCAAATGTTGAGGGGAGCCGTTGCATACACAGCAGTAACCAGAAAAACACAAATTTTCTGATGAAGATAGAACTAAAAAAAGAAAAAAAAAGGGGGGGTAAATAAAATCAAACAGCAAAATTGTAATCTTGAAAATCAAAAAGTGATGATGATAAAAAAACATACACACATGAAAAGAAGGGGAGAAGGATGGAGTTGAATAGATCTGAGAAAAAGATGAAGGATGCAAAGTTTTATCAGGTGTTGGTGGGGGCGAAAACAGAGGTCTTACGCGGCGATTTGGAGCACGAAGATGGTGGCGGTAGCGGCGTGGTGATCTGGGTCGGTGGCGGTAGCGACGTTAACCTCTGGGCCGGTGGTGCTAGCGGCGCGGTGAGGGAGAGATGATCCCAAATTATATTGCAGTCTGCAGAGATATGGAACGAGCAAATACTGTGAGAGACAGAGTGTAAACAGGGACATAAATGTAATTTCAAAGAATAAACCCCCTTCTCCTTCAGAAATCTTTCCACCGAAGGAGAGATTTTATGTGTGGTGGGTCCCACACAATTTTTTTCCCTCTTTCCTCTTTCTCTCCTTTGCCAAACAGTAGAAATAACCTTTTTCTCTCCACTTTTCTCTCTTCTCAATTTCTCTCTTCTCAAAATTCCCTTAAACAAACAGAGCGTTAGTGATCAGATAACTAAGGCAGTGTTGGTTATCACATCCTATTTTAATTTGTAATTTGGTGAATCATTAGAATAGAATAAATTTATCTTATTAGTTTATTATATTTTGTTACTTAGTTATCATTTTATCTTGAGGAAGGCGCTTAATTAAAACTAACAGGATAGGATAAGAAAATATTTTCTTTTTTATCCTTTATTCATAATATTATTATTATTTAATTATGATTTCAAATCTAATTAGTCAAGGTTATTATTAACCAAAATATATGGTTTAATTAACAATTTTTATAAAAAGTGAAAAAAAATATCACAAGTTAATTTTTTATAATTTAAAAATGGACTAATGTATAATTAAAAAGCCAAAGAAATATATTATCAGAAAAAATTATATTTTTTAATTTAAATGTATAAAAAAGATCAAATAATATTAAAATTAATTTTTGAAAAAAATATATAATTTTGATATAAGGATAATTTTATTATTTGTGGATATTTTAATATCATATCCTATCATTATCTGATACGCATCAAACATCGGATAAGATACGAGCTTATCATGTCCATATCTTATCCTATCCTTATCCAGCTCTCATATCCTATCCGTCCTTATCCTATTCTGACCACCAAACGAGTCCTAAGGATATTGATTAAGGATTCCAATAAAAGCAAATATTTCTTGAAAAACTAAATAGAATATTTCATCAAATATTGAATACATCACTTTTTAATAATAAATTTATATTTATTATTCCTTAACCGGTCTCCGAGGGCTATATTTACCTTTCTCCTGTAAGAAATGCTATTGGCTCTGGACTTGCCAAAACAAGCCATGAGTGACTACATTGCAAGAGAATAATGACAATGTTTTGGATAATGGTTAGGGAATTAAAATAAATAATTTTTTTTATCATGTGTAAACTTGTACAAATTAAGAAATTAATATATAGAAAATTTTTATAAAAAATCACACTTTTAACTTTTCAATATATTGAATGTAACACTTTTCAAGAGAGGATTACTATTGGTGATTCCTTAACATGTGTAAACTTGCACATGATAGAAAAATCCTAAAATAAATCATGTATATTTAATATATTAAAAAGCCCTGCATTTAATTTTTAATGTAAAATTTCGTTTTATTGATTCTTTAACCATTGTCTTTATGATACTGATTAGCAAGATCCTAATCTTTTTTCTCATACTTTTTTGTTAACTTCTTCCCATACATATACATCATATCATAGTATAAATAATTAATAACACTCTTAATTATTATGTTTATAAATTGAAAATCTATTTTTACACCCTAAATATATGTACGTAAGTGTAATTAAATATTATCATATACTATATATAAAATAAAAATAAACATCATATATAAAAATGTGAGTTGTGTGTTATCCGTGTCTCCTATCTTGAAGTGTACAAACAATGAAAGTCATTATAGATTCCTTAATCGTGTAATAATGAATTCTAATACCCCATGTGACATGCACGCACAAAAAAGGTGGACTCCATTCAGGTTAACAAGGCAGAATTCACTGCTTAATTTGTGCTGAGTGCAAGACTTACGGACATATTTAGAAAGCAGGGCGTTTAACAGTTGGGCCCCATTGAAACTGCTTTTGAAGGTCTCCTCTATTTCGGAGGAAGCGTTTCGGGTGGGTTGGGGTTATGGACTTACATCTAGCAAAGTTCATGTTACATGGCAGTCTCTATTCAGCAATGACTTGGATAAAATATAGATGTGAAAATCTCCCTTCAGCAACCATCACCTCACTCACTCCGGGGCAGTATGAAATGGGAGGCTAAAAAGAATTATGAGTTGCAAAGGAGGGTGTGACGAGGATAGCTCATTGCTGAGAAGATAGAAGTTATGATGCACTGATATGGGTGGAGATTATGGGTATGATCATGCCATAAGATAAGTGTATCCGGGGCGGAGCCAAAAATTGATACTAGGGAGGCCCGGATTAAAGATATATAATATGAAATAACAAAAAAAAAAAAAAGTTAACCAATGTATAAATTAAAGTAAATTATATTAGCAGAAAAAAAAAATAAAGTAAATTGGCTTAATTGCACTTTTGGTCCCCCAGGTATCACGATTGTGCAATTTTGGTCCCCCGGATTTTAATTGCGCCAATTGGGTCCTCCAAGTATCAAGACTGTGCAATTTTGGTCCCCCAAGTTTCAATTGCGCCAATTGGGTCCCCCAAGTATCATGATTGCGCAATTTTGGTCCCCCAATTATCACGATTGTGCAATTTTTAACGTCAGTAGCCTACATAGGACACGTGGGACTAATTTGACACTTAGTGAAGTCAACTTGACAGTTTACAGGACATTCTTATAAGACAACATTGCTATATCACACAATTTAATGATCAAATGCACGTCATTAAATGTCACATAAGAATGACACGTAAGCTGCCAAACTAGTCTCATTAAGTGTCAAATCAGTCGCACATGTGCTTCGTAGGCTATTGATGTTAAAAGTTGCACAATCGTGATACTTGGAGGATCAAAATTGCACAATCGTGATACTTGGGGATCAAAATTGCACAATCATGATACGTGGGGGACCCAATTGGCGCAATTGAAACTTAGGGGACCAAAATTGCACAATCATGATATTTAGAGGACCCAATTGGCGCAATTAAAATCCGGGGGACCAAAATTGCACAATCGTGATACCTGAGGGACCAAAAGTGCAATTAATATGAAACAAATTTGATATATAATTAAAAACTTAATATAATATAAAGAGTATATAACACTCAACAACATTTAACTTTATCAAAATAATCATCAAACTTCAAATTTGACTATAAATTAGACTTCATCCTAGTTTTTCTAGTGATGACTATCTATTGACTTAACATTGTTAAATTACTAAAAAATATAAAAAAATTAAGTCATTTGATATTTATATACTAAAAAGGTTTTTAAAAAAGTAATCTATTGCTTTATTTTTTAGAAAATAAAATTGATTTTTAATTTTAAAAATGATATTTTCTTAGAAATTATTGAGCTAAATGACTAAGAAAACAAATTATTTTTCATATAATAAATACACATTTAATATCCCTCGTTTCTTAGAGTATACAAAAAATCATTTATTTGAGCAAAGTAAATATATATATATATATATATATATATATATATATATATATATATATATATATATATAAATAATAGATTAAAAAATAAATATCTATATGAATTATATTATTTTTTATAAGATTTTTTAAATTGCACATTTTATTTAAGAGCACAAGTAGTATCACTTTGTTGAGAATGTATAATTCTTTTAATAGCAAATAATAACAATGATATTACTTAATAGTATAGAATTTTATGCAGATCATCTCAAAATATATATATACATATATATATATATATATATATCATGTGAGAATTAATATTTATTGTGAGAAATAAAAACTATCAATTAAAGTCATTGGATCATAATTAAAAGGAATTAAGGGTTCAAATTATATAGGAGCTTTTAAAAAGTCAAGTGCAAAGAATTTAGAATCAAAGTGTGTTGATCACATATCAATTAGAAGAACCCTGCTCTCTGCGTCTCTTAACATTGCCGTTGTTGATCATGTATCCCGCCTTGTTGCCGTGATCACTTATTTATGAGTAAGAGTTTATTCCTAGAATGAATATTGTGAGGTTTGGTAACACTGTGAGGTTTGAAAAATTTTGGGCAGATAACCCACGGGCTTCCTGTGTTTGAATGCTTCCTGTGAGTTTCTTCTATTTGCTTTGAATGCTTCTCCATGTTTCTTTTAATTTGAATAACCCCGGCCTCTATTGCTTCTTGATATTTATTCTATAACTAGGTTAGTTCCCTCACCAAGATAGCCACAAAAACCCAATTTCCAGGAATCAAAGTGATCCCTAAAAACACCACCAAAGCCAACTCTCCTTGGATTGCCAGGACTGCTACCATCAACATTAAGCTTGATCACCCCCAAGTCCGGAGGAACCCAGCAAACCCAACAAACTTGCTTGCAGGCCCAGCCCAAGGGTAAAACAAGTGAAGCCCTTGCTTTAGGCCTCTCAAAATAAAACAATTTTTTCTTTAAAAAAAAGGTCCACTTTGTATTTTTTTTATATTAGTTTTTTGATATGTATAATATATCAATAAATATAAGTTAGCCCATTTGGTATAAAAACTTACCATTAGATTGAAGGTCCAGGGATCAACTCCTCATTGTGCACAAAATAATTAATTTTGTATAAAAAAATTATTGGGTTAATTTTTTAAAAAGGTCTCATCATAAAGTTTGCTTTAGGCCTCAATAGGTAACTGAAAAGCTGACAAACAAGTAGAAACAGAGGCTTGGATCTTAGCCACCACACCCAACACATGCTCCTTTTTATTGTTAAAGACCTCTTGCCAAATTAAGAATACATTGAAACAGTGAAAGATAATAAAAGACTTGGTCCTATATATTTGGAAATGTCATTGATGCTTATTGATTTTGATTTCATCATTGTTTTTTTTGTTTTTTCTCCTGACCACAATTATTTTTACTTCTACCTTATGTTTTATCCTTTTTGCTCCTCCTTAAGGTTTTCATGAGCTTTCTATAAGGATTGGTTTTTCATCAAATTATGTCACGCATTTTTTGTTGAATTTTTTCTCTTATTTGTAACATTCACTATAACCAATATAAGAGCAAGACATGCTTCACATCATATTTATCTTCTCTAGTTCCCTCACTTCTCCAACTCCTCAATCAATCATCATGTTGGTTAGCATTTAGCACAAGTTAACCACAAAACAAATGTTGAGAATACCATAGAATGGGGATTAGTGAAGAAAGTGATGGAATCAAGAGGAGGGTAAATTGGATGTTTGTAATTAATTTAACATGCAACTCTAGTAGAAAAAAGTCATTGAAAAATTTCAGACATTGCCAATTTAGTTGAGGAGACTCAACAGGAAGAAAAACCTTCTAGGAGATGAGGCGGCAAGTACTTAAACCCCTTTGCCTACGACAATGAATATGAATTGAATGGTTCTCAAAATTAAGGAATCTTGTATCTTGCATGCAGTAGAATCTCCAAATTTTGTAACACAAGTCAATCTTTACAGCTTTGTACCAAATATAAATTGACAGAGACACCAATGCATAATTCATCTTTTTGATGTGTAACTGTCAGACAAAATAAATATCAGCTGTCTAGTCATACAAATTCAACATTACTCATCTTGATAAAGTGAAAACAAATGGAGCAAGTTTATGGCTTGCTCTCGTTTAGAAAATGTATGCAGGAAAGTATATCTTCCATAATACAGCGAGCTCATGAATCTTAGCTGGTCCAGTTTCGTTTGCTCTAAAGTCATGTGATCTTCATTTAAAGCTTCAAAGTCCATAACTCCTTTTATTAGATGGTGCAATGTTCTTCTTATCTGCATGGATGTGGTGGGTAGTTTACACGTGTTCCTATGTTAGTGGACAAAAAGGCCCAAATCAATTTCTCTATATATAAGTAAGTATAGTAATGGCTACCATTTTGACATATTTAAATAAAGCTCAAAGGATGAAGCCCATCCGTAGAGTAGTTTTTGTGGATGATTAGGTTATTGAAGAATAAATGTCTTTAAAAATATGACCGTAGGAAAAACAAAAGTGCTAAGAATCTTGGTGTGAATCTTTGATTCCTGAAGTAAATAGCTTTCCCAATGCCAATCAAAATAAAAGTAGTAAGAACTGGTAAAGTCAAGATTCAAGAAGATGGAAACTGTCATTTTATTTAGTAAAAGAAAAAAAAATAAAGAGAGGAACTCTAGTGGCAACATCCCAGAAAGAGTTGTATTATAAAATAGATTGGAACATATGGTAATTGAGTTGAGACTGAAAAGCAAAACTTGTACTAACATCTATCTATTTCAAAATTGTGAAAAGAAATCATATTGCTTAGGGTAGATAATGGAATTTGGAATTAAATTTCAACGTCTTGTGCAGCATGCATTAGCATATACCTTACAACATCAGAATTCAATTCTAACAAAATGTTACAAAAAATAGCATGCCTTCAAAATAAGACTAACTTTTAGTTAGATACAGTCTTATTATTTAACATGAGTATCATTGTGGGGTGCCAGTATAGAATTGCACAAATCTTTAAGGAGGAGAGTTCCAATTATACCAATGTTTGCCATTTTTCACTTATATTCACTCCCACTAAAGTTAAAATTATATTCACCATTGAATGAAAATAAAATCAAAAAATGCAAAAATCGCAAAGCAATTTTGACCCGCACGAAATGCATCATGTTGACCCACAAGGACCATTCCTTTAATAACCTTTGCCACTTTCTTCTGAGATATCCACAAATCCTTCCATAGAAATTGTATAGTTTAATTGTACTTTTGGTCCCCCTGATATTATGATTGTGAAATTATAGTCTCCTAAGTTTTAATTGTGCCAATTGGGTCTCCCAAGTATCACGATTGTGCAATTTCGGTCCCCAGGTTTTAATTGCGCCAATTGGGTCCCATAGATGTCACTATTGTGCAATTTTGGTCCATCAAGTATCATGATTGTGCTATTTTTGACGTCAATAACTTATGAAGCACATGTAGGACTGAATTGATACTTAGTTAAACCAGCTTGGCAGCTTACGTGTCATTCCTATGTTGCACTTAGTGATATGCATTTGACCATTAATGTATGTGAGATGCTAATGATGTCACATAAGAATGCTTTGTAAGTTGTCAAGTTGACCTCACTAAGTGTCATACCAGTCCCACGTGGGTCATGTAGGCTACTAGCGTTAAACATTGCAGTATCGTGATACTTGAGTGACCAAAATTGCACAATCGTGATACTTGAGGGACCCAATTAGCGCAATTGAATCTGGAGGACCAAAATTGCACAATCGTAATACTTGGGGGGACCCAATTGGCGCAATTAAAATCAGAGGGACTAAAATTGCACAATCATAATACCTGAGGGACCAAAAGTGCCATTAAGCCAAATTGTATCATCATGTTGACAAATGCATTTGCTTGGCAGGACAGTAATCATAATGCTAATCTTAGAAAAATCAGAAGAAAAGCCTAATCCTCAAAGTAATAAGCATGGAATAACTGCTTTTTTTTTTTATGAATAGGAGTAGCTGCTTTTAAGAATTGAAAGATGCTAACAATTAAAGATAGACACTGTAATCTATAGTTCTATACTGCACAAAAAAAAAACCCTTAACATCACTCACTAATAACATATCATTACATTACATCACAACATGAAAAGCATTCTACACCCCTACCCCCCAAAAAAAATGAAAGAAGCTGCCTTCTTTCCAAGTATTTCCAAAAAAAACCGATTGTAAGTTTTGATTTTTCCCTCAATTTAAGAAAACCCAATTGAGAAAAAGAAAATAAATGGGGTGTAGTGAACCTACCTGGTAATAGATGCATCAAGCTCTCAGAACCATTGCTGATATGCAGATACTGCACTTATAAAATTGAATAAAACAAGATTAAAAACAGCCACTATTTCAACCCGTTTAAATACCGATCTACAAACTCAGAAGCACTGTGTAGACCTTCCATCACTGCACTTGTTCCCACCATCAACACACGTGAACCATATCAGGCGCGGCATAGCCATCGTGACCAGTGCTCACCACGAATCAGGCCACCATGCCGTCATACCCACTACGTCGAGACCTGTAAATAAAATCTTATTCCATTATTATTCACATTTGTCTCAGCAGAAAGCATAACATAAATAAATTTTTGTCTAATATTAGTTTTTCCGGGAAAAAAAAAACGACTTGTCTCCCAAGTGAAGCTTAATACTGCTACCTTAAATATGTCCACACTGATGTAGTCTTACAATATATTGATGTCCCAATATGTGTAGCAAAATAGACCAATAACACATACCATTCCATTCTACCATGTAAATAGAAGTATATATCCAAAAATTAAGAACACACTCACACGAATATTAATAGAGACAAATAATAAAATAGGCTAATACCTTTGTGAAACTGAAATTTGAAACAATAAACATAGGCCACATTTCACCCTTGCTCAGCAGCTGATGTAGCAGATTTTGCTCCTCATTTTCATCCACACAGATACACTGAAAAATTTGAAGCACCCATGTACAACAGAATGAGATGAAACCCAAAAACAAAAGAGAGAAACAGAAAATAGAAGAGGGGAATCGAAAGGAAAATAGATGGGAGAAAGTGGCAGAGAGAAGCTTACGAAAGATTGAGTCCTTCACGAATCACGGCGCAACAACGATGGCATACTGGAGCTTGAGTTGCAGCAACGATGGGTCGAAGGTGTTCTTTAGGTACAACAACGGCTAGTCCCCGATTGGTGAAATTCCAGTAGCGAGCCATCGCACAGCTGCCATCCGATCCGTCATGCATTGGCAGAAAGAGAGATATGGAGTAGGGTGCGAGAAGCAAGTTTTGAATATGAGAGTGGAAGAATTCTAACGTGACACATCAGATTATTAGTGATGTGGAATAAATGGCATTAGATGGCAATGAAAAATCTGAGGTGTCCACGCCTGGTTTCGCAGTTGTGTTTTAATATATTATAAATAAATTCTTGGTTTTTGGGTGCATTCTTGTTGTTCTTTCCCTCTTCTATATATAGTTCCTGTTGCACTTGAAACCCCCTGCTGCCTCTGTACAATAATGATTGCATTCTTGTTATTTTTCTTTAAAAAAATGATTAAAAATTCTAGATGGTGCATTCTCGTTGGTTGCATTCTTATTGATGACTTGTTTTTTCTTGGTTTATAGTCTTCTATTTGCACTTTTAGTATTAACTAGTTCCCAAAAATATGTTTTTAGTGCTACATCACTCATTGCACTCACTGCTAACTCTATCAGAACATCCCTCTCCGTGATGGCATCCTTGCCTGATATTGTGGAAAACAATTAATATGACAAGCTCTATAGTTTCTTATCTATTTAGTTTATATCAACTTTCAATGTTCAGTGTTTAGTTATCAATGCTCGTGTTTATATTCTTTTTTACTCCCTTAAATAAAGTTTGGGTCATGATGAAAAAATGATGGACCTGGACTTGATACCATAGAAGACGCTCCTATGCCACAGTCGTTTCAGGTAATCTGTTGAGAGTTGCATCAATTTTAATTTTTTTTTATTTGTTATTTGTTATAGGTAATCAAAATATGTTAACAATATATCTTGTTTTCTAACAAGTAACTGAATGGCTGCCAATTGTGAAGAAAAATTAAAGCCTAAGGTGGGAAGACTATGTGCTACATTAGAAGATGGTGAAAAGTTTTACAAAAGATAATCACATAGTGTCGGATTTAGTGTACGTTGCTCATCTGAAAATAAAAACAAAAATGGAGTGACGCATTGAAAGTATTTTGTTTGCTCTAAAGAAGGTTACAAGCCAAATAAAGCAAAAGAAATGGAACAAGGTGAATCAACAACAAAAGGAAATTTCATTGGAGTTGATCTCCTGAAGAAGTGAAAATTCATCCACCTAAGTTTTCAAAGACAAAAGGAAGTGGTAAACGAATCAAAGGAGGAAAAGAGAAGGCTATTGAACAACAACAAAAAAGAACTAGACTTTGTAAAGCATGTGGCCAATATGCGTATCATGACAGCCGTAACTGTCCCAAAAACTTATCCCCCTAGTCTTGGTAAGAAATCTTCTTCTCCTTTATATAATTGACTATTATGATTTTATCATTGTAATTTATTTATCATCTCCCTAATCTTGAATAAATATATGTAAGAAATGAATATGACTGAGCTCAATGAAGAACATGTTCTAGAAATAATTCAGTTTAGAACATGTAGTTATTTCAAGTACACTAATAGAAGCACAAAGGCATAAGTTGAACCAATACACATATTTCAAGTACAATGTACATAAAAGATAGGTTTAATTACTCTGCAGGTCCCCAAACTATTTGAGAATTTTCAAATAGGTCCCTGAACTAAAATTTTTTATAATTGGGTCCCCGAACTTCTAAATACTTTTGTAATTGGATCCATATACTTTAAACGTTTGTAATTGGGTCCCTGAACTTGTAAATAATTTTTAATTAGGTCCCCAGGGTAAGACTATTTCAAAATCTTTGCTATTGTGAGTGATCTAGTAGTTCTATTAACCTCCAAGATAAACAAGAATCTTGGAAGGAGATTATTCCTATTACAAGGTTGTTTTGTTACTCGAGGGATCTAATTACAAATTATTTACACGTTTAAGGACCCGATTACATACGTTTAAAGTGTAGGGATCCAATTACAAAGTATTTAGAAGTTCAAGGACCCAATTACAAATTTTTTTTGTTCGGGGACCTATTTGAAAATTCCCAAATAATTTGAGGACCTGCAGAGTAATTAAACCTAAAAGATAATGGGTCACAATACAATAGAAGTTGGGGTACAATAATAAGTAGTAAATTTGTGTCTATCCTAGATGCATCTATATGGTATCTCTAGAGTTTTGGCCTTCTCACGAAGTTTCTTCTGTTCATCATCCAGATCCAGTAATGCTTCTTTAGAGTTTGACCCTGCTTCTTTTCTCTAGAACTAATTTGCAGCAACAACACCACTAGCAACATCTTTAATCTGCATAAAAAATAATCACTGCAGCAACAACACGATAAGAGTCCTTGATTCAGTTGTTCATAAATTTAGCTCAATTTGTCTTGATAGGTCTGCAATAAGTCACTTGAAACAAAGCAAAATAGTTCAATGACTCTTTCAAACTAACACATTATGCTCAATAAACAGGGTTGAGTTTTTAACTCTCACCGTCACTTGTGTTGTATACTTGAAGGCAAATACATTTTACTTGGTCAAAAGTCTATCCAAAAATGGACCACAAATTAACAAGGTTGCTGCTTGGTATGCTCCATACCTCAGAGCAGAAGGTTATGCTCCATGTGGGAAAAAGCATTTCTTCCATATTAGCAGCATAATTATTTTCAAGAACCATTTTATATGGTTTAAAATAATGCATATAATATATGCCACAGTGGAACAGGTTCAAAATTTTTAGTCCCCGGGCATGAAAGCTATCTCACGATTATGCTAAAAAAATTAGGTGCTAATAAAATTGGAAATATTTTTAAGGATACAATCTGAGCAACACATGTGCTAATTACCACTAGCAAAGATAAGAAATAGCCAAGAGCATTAAACTGCAAATCTGTGACAGTTGCAATCCCAACACCCAAAAGGCAGACAAACCCTTAACCAACTTGGTGTACCAAGTCCAAGAATAACAATGAAGAAAATAATAGGTGAAAAAAGATGAAAAGCAGCACCGTTGATTTTGATTTCATGGCATTGTGATTCAGTAGAAGAAAGGAGTAATTATTTCTCCGGGCTGGCCACCATAGTTTCGAAAGCAAATCCAAAAGTAACAATGCTAATTTTCCAACCATTCTTGTCAAAATAAATAACTAATAAATAAAGGGAGAAATGGAAAAAGGAAGAGACTCAACAATCAACTTATTTCTCAAGAGGTTATAGTTTAGCTTGTGTTTGATGAAGACTTAAAGCATGGTTTACTTTAACTGCTGTACATAATGTGCTTAGAATGTGCAGGATAACCCAACTCTTGGAAGAGTTGGGTTTACTATATGTTCTTTCAAGACCAAGGCAGGCTTGATTGACTTGGTATGTGAATAGAAGAATGATCTTAAAGTATACTAGAAGGTCAATATAACACTGTTGGCACTGTTACATACAAATCAAGTTATTCAGTTCTATACAAAATCAAAATATTAGCTTGTTAATTATATACCAGTTAAGATCAGAATCAGGTATATTGATGTACTCCAACAAGTGTACCGGATCGAAGCAAGTAATAATAAAACGGTGAGAAACCGAGTATCGAACTCAGGGACTGGGAGATCAAGTACCACTTCGCAAAATCAACAACTATATATTTAGACTTCAATAAATTGGTTTGAAGGGAAAATAAAGAAACACTTAAAGAAAATAAATATATTTGAGTTTTTGAATTAATTAATTAGAAAAATAAAATAAAATGATGAACAATCAAATAAAGAAAACTCTAGGGATCCGATTTCACCAACGCTATGAATTTAGATTCCTCATAGACAAGGAATCTTAATCCCACTTAGTTTGATTCAATTATATCAATTCTTCCTAATCTCTTAATCAACTTCTAATGTCAACCAAGAATCCTAATTTATTTTAATGTCTGGGTTAGAGCATACTAAAATTTACCCCTTGATATCTAATCAACTATATCTCTATGATGATTATTTATCAAAGAATTTATTAAGATATATGATTCTCTATAGCAGTTGCATAAGGTTCCTATCTCCTCTCGGTCTCAAGTTACCCTATGGTTTTATCTCAATACCCTTGACACATAAATCTCCTCTCGGTCTCATTATGATTAGCCTATCATCTAATTGGTGATCAAGCAATTAGAAACATTAAGAACGAAAATAAAACACAAATAAAAGAGAAGAAGAAATTAAGAAATACTGAAATAAATCACCAAACTGTCATGGCGCGGTTACATCGTCACCTTAGAAAAAGAGGTTTAGTTCATAACTAAAAGAAAAGAAAGAAGAAAAATAAATAATAAAAATTGAAATGAAAGTGAGAAGAAGAAATAAAATTAAAAACTAAAACTATGAAGAGTTCTCTGAAATTATGAATCATCTTTTCTGTGACACTGTGATACTTCTTATAAGCAGTGTGCAAAACTGACCTGTTATCTCCTTCAATCTTTAATTGAATTTGCCTTATCTTACTAAGGGATGCTATCTTCTTTTATTATCTCCAACAAATCTAGTTTTATTTTAATTCTCTTTATCTCTCGTTTAACCACTTAAAAGATCACCGAAGCTTCCTTATTTTTCTCTAATTGCAGAACCAATATCCATCTTCAATTCAATTTGAAAATTGAATTCACGTTGGCCCTGATACTCTTTTAATTTCACGTCACTTTTGTAATTGCCCCAAACCAATATCAACTTTTGCCTTTAATTAATTGGTCATGGGCCTCAGGTGCATTTCTTCTTCATGTTATTTTTGCAATTGAAGCTTTGTAAGCCTTCTGTTCCTGAAGCTTCACTATTTTGAACTCATTTTCTTCACTTTATATAATTTGAGCTTTTCTTCAAGTGACTAAATTCCTTATAGCTTCCATTCAAATTTTCGTTCTTTAGCTCTTTATGAATTGTTATCCTCCTTCATTATATCTTCCTAAAAATCACAAAATACAATATAAAGAAACATTAACTAAAATCTAAATAAAAGTGGTAAAATAAAAAAATTAAATCTAAACACTAAAATAAACAAACAAAGTTAAATATGGGTAAAATCAAGCATTCAACTCAACTTATTTATTAAAATCCACTATAAAATAATAGATAAAATATGATAAGCAAACGGATTATCATATATCAAGTGCCAATCAAGTTAAGAATTTTAATTATAAATTGACAATCTACCATGTTAATGTATCTGTGGCATTCTGTCAAACATCTTATATGCATCATTGTTTTTAATTCAATGCTACCTTTGCATTCACTAATTGGGGGTCAACTATCAGTAACAAAGGCATCACATGGAAAACTTCTACAAGACAAACCAAGCAATTGTGCTTCAAGTAATCTAAATAACTACCATGAGTTTAAGTGCAGTGTCCTCATAACTTTGTTTTACGACAGATAATATGCTAAAAGAAACAATGAAAGCATATGGCCCTAATTGTCATTACCAGTTCAGGTTGCCAACATTTCACAAAAATTTAAAACTAGAATCATGGAAAAACAAAGAGAAGTTATTACCTGCCCATTACCTCTTTGGAAATCGCATGCATTTGGAGCTTTGGATGAAGCAAGGGCCTGAGAAGTGGGAAGGAGAGAGAAAAGGAGAGAAAGGGGAAGGTGAGAACGCTACTGCGGTGGACGACAAGGTGGTGGTGGGTAACTGGAGCGCGCGGCAGATGACAACGCTATGCGATTCCGGCAAGCAGTTGGCAGCACCGTTCTGGACCAAAAGGGGAGGTCACGTGACTTTTTAAAAGCTCCTATATAATTTGAACCCTTAAGTCCTTTTAATTATGATCCAATGGCTCTAATTGATAGTTCCTAATTCTCATAATAAGTATTAGTTCTCACATGATAGGCTCCATATATATATATATATATAAAAGAATAACTCACCTAGAGCTGAGGGAAGCCATCTAGAGCCCTCCTCTCCCTCCGCCACTGAATGTATGGATGTAGTTTTAGTTCAAAATCTAAAGCACTGATACAATAGGATTTATAAGACACACACATATCCAACAGTGGTTGGTCGTAATGAAAGTTGACTGCGATCACATACGACCTTCATCTGTTATGTCACGAGTTCAAATCCTGAAGTCGTCATATTTGAAGTAAGATCTTTGCTAAGAATCAACTAAATTGTAACCTCGATAAAATAAATAAATTGAGTAAACAAGAATATTATATATTGTTATTGCATATGAACATAAAATATATTAATTATATATATATATATATATATATATATATATATATATATATATAAAATAAAATTATTCACAAATTAGTCAAATTTGACTCATTTAATTTGTATATCATAATTTGACAAATTAATATTCAATTATATACTCAAACCACCAACAAGGTTCAATACCCTTGGTAAATTCAATGGTTAAAATTAGTAAATTATGCCATGTACCACTTTCTTCATGCTTATGCTAGACGCTGTCGTGCCCTTTGCCACTTTGTTGTTTAGTTTTTCTATTTAAATTCGTTAATGTTTAAACACATGACTCGCCTTGATTGAAGCCTGTGACGAGGGAGAGCATTCTGACTCAGAATTTCTGAGAGTAGAGATTGAGTTTCATGACGCAACAAATGTTGTCCTCCATGTGTTTATGTCATGGTCTAAGTATAAGTTTACTTTTCTTTTTGTTTAACTTTGCCTACACGGCGGTATATTGATCGTACGGGGCAAGGCAATGGTAGCCAAGTCTTCTTACAATTACACACTCGAGTTTTTTATATACCTATCAAATTCAGATCCCATATATGCAGGAAGAAATGTCAGTCAGGGAAAATGTATTAGCATTTAAGATTGAGACCAATTGAATAAGAGTTGATTTGTATAATACGTTTAAGAGTTATTTTGTTGTCCAAAAAGCCTATAGACTATTTGGACTCAAGCTTTCCAACTTATATACATCACAATTGTCTTTTATTTTGTCCTATGTGAAACTTTGTTCTCCAACAAAAGAGATTCTTACGGTCATTCAGATTTCATAAACAAACACGACTCTTTTGGATAAAAATTAGTTGATAGCGGATAAGTTAACCAATAGCGAATAAGCTTATAGTTGATGGAGAATAAGCCAACTAATTGAGCTTGAAGTGTTTGGTAAAATTAGGAGTTGAGCTAGCTGATAAATATAAAAAGGCATAAAATGACATGTTTATATGTTTTTTTTTATATAAATTATATATATATATATATTATTTATTTTAAAATAATTATCACTTTTAAATTATTTTAAATTATTTATCATCTTGAAAATTTTAATTTTAATTGAAATTATTATTATCAAAAAAATATGTTCATATAAACAAAATGACATGTTCATAGACATATATATTCTCTATTTTTTTATTCGAAATATATCAAGTTAGTGAAATTGGTTTTTAAATATATATTTTGTTAATTAGAATTAGGATATTTAATTTAATTTAAGAGTGGATAAAGTAGAAATTTAATTAAAATATTTATAATATCTCATTTGATTAGGATATTCAAATTATCTCATTTTGTTTAATAAAATAATTAAATTAAAAAACTAATATTTTAATTTTTTAGATGATAAATAATTTAAAATAAATTAAAGTATTAAAAGTGATAATTATTTTAAAATAAATAATATATATATAGAGAGAGAGAATTTATATAAAAAATCATATAAACATGTTCTTTATATTTACCAGCTAATTCAATCGCTAATTTTACCACATACTTCAAATCTAATAAGCTTGCTTATATGCTATCCACTATCAGTCATTATCTGTTATCAGCTAGCTCATCCATTGTCGGTTATATATAAGCTCATTCACTATCAGATAGCTCATCCGTTATCCGCTAGTTTTTACCAAATAGAGTCTTGTAGCGTCTGGAAAAATGTTATGCCTCTGATTGACATGTCCAATAAGCTAACTTATAGCTTCTTTGACTAGCTTATAAGTTTGTTTGACAAATGTTTAGGTGTTTGTTAAACAAGCTTATCTCATTAGCTTATATCTTTTTCTCTCAGTTTTACCCTTATTATTTTAATAAAATTTCTACCTTATCTGACCCCTACCTCATAAAATATAATTTATATAAAAAAATCATATAAACATGTTATTTCATTTATATTAATTAGTAAATATATTTAAAAATTAAATCAAATTAAAAATTAATATTCCAATTATAAAGCTTTAATTATAATTTTTTATCCTTTTATGTCATTTTATATTCATATGTTAGTTCAACAATTAATACTACCAAACGCTTCAGATTTAATCATGCAGCTAGCTTTTACAACCAGCAATTATAAGCTAAAACTTAGTTTATCAACTATAATTAAGCTAATTTATCAATATACGCTAGTTTATGGACTATTTTTTTGCCAAATAGAGTTATGAGCTAATTTATCAGTTATTTTTGTCAAATAGAGTCACAAATTAGTGAAAAAACACTTTAAGCTATTGAGAAGAAAAACATTTACTAAACAATACCTACAAATTTATCGGGTATATACTATATATCCACTCTAGTATAACTAGCTGTTGAGATCTCATTCGATGTTAATATGAAATAAATTAATCTTTAATTATTGGATAATATTTTATAACACATGTGATTCTCTTATCAAATAATTGTCACTCATAACTCGATAAAACTAACTGTGCCTCAAATATATATAAAAAAAAAAAAATAACTGTGACTCATAATATGATTTTCATCGCATAATACGTGCTCTCCCATCTTTATTTATTTAGACTAAAGTCTAAAAGTAAAGGGTGGAACCCGTTACGTGCATATGTATCCAATTTAAAAAAAAAGTACATTATAATTAAAATGGTAATAAGCAACAAAACCACTCACAATATAATTATAGTAGCATCTTGACTTCCCATCTTTATTATGAAACATTATGTTGACAAAGTTATTTCGAATTTTTTTAGATAAAACAAAGTTGTATAGAATTTTTTTGATGACCCAAAGTTGTATGGAATTGAAACTTGTGTTCTAAGCAAACACGTATAATTACTTTAAAGGTGCCGCTTATACTAGTATCCAACATAAGTTATACAAAGTGCCGCTATAAGTTATTTATTTGTAACTTAGGTGGAGCCAAAAATTTGATATGAGGAGATCAAGATCAAATATATAAAACATGAAATAACACCAACATTTCCCTTATCTATATACATTTTACACAATGAGAAAATGGAGTCCTCTCTTTGTCCCTAACATAAAACTACATTTTTACGAGCCGTTATAACATGCAAGCCAAGCCACAAAAAACCATATAGCACTTTTTTTTAGTAACAGTTGGTCATTTGACTAATTTATGAAACACTAATATATATCATATATTTAATTAAGAACATATTTTTATAAAAAAACAATAGACAAATAATATTAAAAAATAGAAAATACATTCATAAAAAAAAATTAGAAAATACAGACCCCACTTTATTGAATAACAAATAGTCTCCAACATAGTTTTGAAAACCGGATTGGACCGATCAGTTCGACTGGTTGGATCGGGAATCGGCCAGATGTCCGGTCCATTCAATCCTAAAAAAAAAAACAATCGATTTTAGAATCCGTGAGAACCAGTCAAAAAAGGTAGTGAAAACCTGTTTTAACTGGTCATTTTTTTTATTTTTCAATTATTTTTGGAATTTTTATTTTAAAATTATAAAAATATATTTTTTAGTTAAATATAGTTCCGATGACAAGATACATATACATGAAATTTTATTATTTATTCTTTTTTGTTGAATTTTTATCTTAAGAAATACTTCATCTGGACTCATATATAAGCAAAAAAGTACCTAGATTTTTTGGACTCAAATATAAGCAAAAGTCAACTAATTCAACTCTATTTAATGTCAGTGTTCCAAAAATACCATTTGGTTAATTATCTTTTCATTTTTCCAAGAATATTATACGTACACTCCCAAGAAACAACTTCCAAGAAAAGATAGTTTAGTAACTATAGCTTATTTTTTCACAAATCAAGACAATTAAACTAATATAACTAACTTTCTTAATACATGTGAAATTAATTTTTTTTGCTTAATATATAGGTCAGGAGGGAGTATATAATATGATTATTTTATGTTAATTTAAAATTTGATTTGTATTAAGTTTATTACTTAATATAATATTTAATATATATATATATATATACATTTAATTATCATCGATTTGATCATGATTTAATTACCGTTGAACCGGAACCATTGAACCTTGAATCAACGTCTTCATTGGTTGAATGACCGGTTCAATTTTTAAAATATTGGTATCTAATTAACAAGAAAAATCTAAGTTTATTATGTGAAACCCAAAAGTTTAACTAAAAGTTATCTATTTGATGATTGTGCCCTATGATTTAATCAACCTTGGAAATTAACAAGGTAGACCGCAGCCCACCTAGCAATTTATCTAGTTTCTTAGTCTTCCACGCATTATCATGCTGAAAGTTCTACTAGTTGAAAGTTCTACTAGACTTGCTTACGAACCTTTCAATTAATACCAAAATTTCCGTGCTAAAACCCCTATAAATACCTCACAAGAGCTCTAACTTTTTTCATCAACCATATACTCCCATTTAGCATTTCTACATTACTGAAGAATTATATAAGCAAAATGGGGTCATGCAAGGTTTCATTATTTTCTGTATTCTGTGTCTTGGGCTTGGTCAATATTGTGGTTCATGTTGCCTATGCTCAAGACTCACAAGCAGACTACCTCAATGCCCATAACGCTGCAAGATCACAGGTGAATGTTCCGAACTTGGTTTGGGATGATGCTGTTGCTAGTTTTGCACAGAACTATGCCAATCAACGTAAAGGTGACTGCCAACTGGTCCACTCAGGTGGTGGTGGGCGTTACGGGGAGAACCTTGCAATGAGCACTGGTGACCTAAAGGGTACAGATGCAGTGGGATTGTGGGTCGATGAGAAATCCAACTATGACTACAATTCTAACTCCTGTATTAATGGTGGACAGTGCCTGCACTATACTCAGGTGGTTTGGAGAAACACAGTACGCGTTGGATGTGCCAAAGTAAGATGTGATAATGGAGGCACATTCATCGGTTGCAACTATGATCCCCCTGGTAACTATGCTGGAGAAAGACCTTACTAAGTGATTCTGTTGGTAAGACTGCTTATACATTAAGGATATATATATAGTAAACAAGGCAACAATAAAATCATGAATTTAGGCTACCATAATAAATTCATGTTGTGGTACTTTTCAATGTATTGAAATTGAAATAATAAAATAATTGAGTTCATAATAACTCACATACTTAGTACTAATGTAAGTTTTAATTGTGGTCCTGCATTTGATGTTATAATTAAGTAAATCCCTATCTTATTCCCCTTTTATTTTTGTTTCCTCTTGGAATTTAATTAATAGCATATGTTAAATTTTTAGTTTATTTTTTCTTCTCACTTTAAGCTAAAACCATTTTCCCCCTAAATTTGTGTTCATTCACAATTAATTTGATCTTAATCACATATATAATGCATCTTTAATTATTAATAAAGACTATCAGGTGGGAAAATTTTCGCATTCACTTCATTTAGTAGGTCGGAACCGTCGGATAAAAATTGAATGATTCATATTTTAAACTTGATAAATCGGATTTAAAATGTAAAATCGTAATGTGAGTGAATGCAAAAAAAAAAAAAAAAATTAAACGCGGAAAATTCATTTCAAAGGCGGAGCAAATGAGTATTTTTGAATTATTTGAATTTGACTCAATAAATGCTTCATTATATAAATAAATCTCACGATCAATAAAGATTAAGTAAACTGCATTTTTGAGAGGAAAGAAATGATAAGAATCAGTACAGCAAAGTGTAGAGTATACACTTTATTCACCTTAGAAAATATTTTTGTAAAATTTAAACTTAAAAAAACATAAGGTTAAAGTAATAATTTGGTCCCTATACGTGACATCAATTTTTCATTTAGTCCCTATACATAAAAAATTTGGAAATGAGTACCTACATGTATAAACGTTAGCAAATTTGGTTCCTATATGTACAAATATTAACAATTTCGTCCGTGCTGTCAGCAAATTGGTCCTTATACGTGACACAAATTTTTGATTTGGTCCCTAAACCTGAAAAAAAAAAACAATAAATCGGTCATTATATGTCTAATCGATAATAATTTTGTCTCTATCGTCTATCCAGGAGTTCGGACCTAACTAAAGATTCTTTTCGTATTGAATATTTTCCATATATTATATCAATCTATTTTGTGTATTGAGAGTAAAAGTTATATAATTTGATCCGTAAATGATTTTATATTCGGAAATTATCGAAGTTGACTCTCAATAGAAGAAATAGATTGGTATAATATATGAAAAATAATCAATACGAAAAGAATTTTTAGTTAAATATGAGCTTCTTGGCAAACGATAGGGACAAAATTATTATCGATTGCACATACAAGGACCAATTTAATTTTTGTTTTCAAGTTTAGGGATCAAATCAAAAATTTATGTCACGTATAAGGACTAATTTACTAACGGCAGGGACGAATTTGCAAATGTTTGCACATGTAAGGACCAAATTTGCTAACTTTTACACATGTAGGGACTCATTTCCAAAATTTTTTACATATAAGGACTAAATGAAGAATCTGTATCACGTATAGGGACCAAATTATTACTTTAACCAAAAAATAATTATTAGAGACAACCTTCTAATTACAAAAATGTCTGACTATTAATCGTGTATATAGACGAGTGTCTGGTCAAATAAAAAACAAAAAGCTAAATCTCTCAAATTAGATTGATTTAGGAAAAATGAAAATATCAATTTGAAAATATCAATTTGATTATCAAAAATATAAAATACGAATTAAATTAAAGGATTAAAATGTCCTTATAAATTATCCTAAAAAGGACTAATTTGATCTGCATTTTACATTCTTGAGGATCAAATTTGAATTTTCATTTCTTAGAGATCAAAATATCACCGTATATTTTTGTCAAAAGGCCAATTTGGACCTTTACTCATTTAGATTTGAGGAATTTCTGTAAGGTGTTGTTTTTTATACCACAAATATTTTTCATATACCACAAAATTTTTAAAAACATTTGAATATCCCTAAAATACTCATAACTATCTTAATACATCTTATAATCTATATTCTGAAATACACCACACCAGTATCCTCTTCTCTTCTCTTCTCTTCTTCCACTATGTCATTTCTCCCTCCACACACCCTCGTTGATCCGAACCCGTTCTTTGATTTGACAATATGGCAAAGAATTGTGCAGGATTATGTGCGCACTCGTTCCTTGCAAATGAACAACGCAATTAACAAAGTCCTAAACCAAATCCGAAAATGACATGATTTACAGAAACCTCCCATTAACGATTAAAAGACACAGGTTTGGGATAATGTAGGTAAGAACTATTTATTAGCTTCACTATACTCTAAGAAGGCTTATTCTCTATGACATGCAGCACCAGAAGTTTAGTCCTTGCTTGAGTGCTTATCTGATTTAGACATACAAAGCAGATGAAAACACCACACACCATTGAAGATATCAACACTGACATCCTTAACAATACTGGTGATTTCTTTTGAGGCTTTATAAGGAGAATATCCTACAATCAATGTATCATGTATAAGGAAAATGTTACAAGAATGTCAAAAGAGAGAAAGAACCAACAATAAGAAAATGAAAGAATGATAGAAAAACATATAGAAGATCATAAATTTGGTGGGGAAAAGGTTAAAAGGATAAAACTTTAGAAGCATTAGTTCAAGTTACGCAAGCCCGTCAAAAGAAAACATTTATGAAGAACAATGAGACCAAAATTCAGATAGTCACCCAGATCGAAAACATGCAAAGGAGCTCAAAGCTTTCATCTTTTTTCTTCCCCTCATTTAGTTACAGAGTGGAAGCAACAGATTTGAGGATGAAGTTTCAAATTAAATGTGAAAGAGAAAAGAGAAGAGAAGACTCTTCTCCACTATGCTTGAAACATGTGTGTCTATGAGAGAGAGAGAGAGAGTTAATTAGGAATATTTTAGGGATATTGAAATGATTGTAAAAAATTTGTGGTCCATTTGTTTTATCTTTTATCTTATTAGTCCATGTTGTTGATGGCCGAGGATAGGAGGACCTGGACACCTGGTCTAGTTCCATTCACCGGAACAATTTCCCTGTGGGAAAAGATCTCATGCATTCGATAAGATATATATTTATACATTTATTATGTGTGTAATATTGTCAATCAAAACTATTTGAGAAAATTTAAAATTGATTCAATGATTGATCTAAAAAGAACCCTAAGAAGGAAGATGGAGGTTTCATCGAAATTCTTTTTTTTTATTAATTAAATATATTAATATTTTAATTTTAAAATGCCAACTAGGTATGTTAGGTGACAAATCGTTAGTCACACGTGACAGTTCCGTTAAATTAAAGATAGAGGGATGGCGAAGGGACTAACATTGTAACATTAGAAAACTTAGAGAATTAAATGTCGGTAAAAAAAGTCGAAGGACTAAAATCACACATATGCTATAGTTGACAGACTATATTAGATAATAGTTTTATGTTATCCCAGTTAGTTAGAGTTAGTTAGTCCACAAGTTAGTTATTAGTTGTTCAATTTTACACGTTTTAGTTAGAGGAATAAGAAGCGTCAGGATCTATATAACCTGAGATTGTTTTGATTGTAATATACATTTTTTCTGGCATAATGAAATTGTGAAGTTTCCATTCACTCTTTTCTCTTGAATACTCTCTGCATTGATATGGTATCAGTAGTTTAATTTTCCGCATACTCTCTGTCTTCTTCTCTCAGCCCAGATTCCTGATCTTGACACGCTGCAGCAATGGTGGATCATCAAAGCCCCTTCTTCCTGCATCCTTCAGACAGTCCTGGTCTTACACTTGTGTCACAGCCTCTCACTGATGACAATTACAATTCTTGGCGCAGGGCCATGGAGATGGCACTCATTGCCAAGAACAAATTTGGATTTGTTGATGGATCCATTCAGCCGCTTGATGAGCACGATCCCCTTCACCATTCTTGGAAGAGGAGCAACAATATTGTTGCTTCCTGGTTGCTTAATGCAGTTTCCAAAGAAATCACAGCAAATGTGATCTACTCTTCCACAGCAGCTGCAATATGGAATGATCTACAGGTTCGTTTCAAGCAAGACAATGGTCCACGAGTTTTCCAGCTCAAGAAAGATTTTCTTGGCTGCACTCAAGGTTCACTTTCTGTAATCCAGTACTTCACCAAATTAAAAACCCTTTGGGAGGAAATTGGTGAGTATCGTCCCATACATACATGTACTTGTGGTGGTGTACAACCCCTCCTTGATCATATACACAATGAATATGTGTTGATTTTCCTTATGGGCCTGAATGAAAGCTTCAATACCATCAGAGGTCAGCTCCTGATCATGAACCCTATTCCCCCTATCAGTCAAGTTTTTTCTCTGATCTTGCAAGAAGAAAAGCAAAGGGAGGTAGTAAATGTTCATGGCAATATTGAGACTCAACTAGCATGTGCTGCTCAATCCAATCAATATGGTAAGTCCAAGTCTCAACCAAAGAAGGATCGCCCTTTATGTGCTCATTGTGGTCTCCTAGGCTATACCAAAGACAAGTGCTTTAAGTTGCATGGATACCCTCCTAGTCATAGGCGCAATCAGGGCACACAGCAGCTGTCAATGGTGCATCATGTTGATGGTCAGAGTAATCAATCTGCAAGTTCCACTGACATGTCCATGACTCCACTCCAATGTCAACAAATGATATCCATTTTACAAAATCAAATGGCACAAATGAGCACCACTGACAACCCACAATTGGACTCTTCAATTGTTGGTATGAGTTTTTCAATATATCAGCCTTCTTCAGTTTCACATTTCAATACATAGATCATTGACTCGGGAGCAACCTCCCATATATGTCATTCTTTATGTCTTTTTAAAACATATACCCCACTGCATGACAAGTATGTCACCTTGCCTAATAATTCTCGAGTCCAAGTAATTGGTACAGGTTCAGTTTCCTTAGGACAAGACTTTAACATTACATGGAGTTCTTTATATTCCTTCTTTCCATGTTAACCTACTTTCCATAAGTTCTTTGATTGCAAATTCTAACTTCTCTGTCACCTTTTGTGCCAATACCTTCCTCATACAGGACACTAAAATATTCAAGGTGATTGGGATGGGTAGTCTCTCCCACGGGTTGTACCTATATGCAGCTGATATAGACAACACTAAATCCAATAAGTTCCCCACCAAGGACATAGTTCTTTGTAATTTAGTTACTTGTAACAATGCCACACTATAGCATGCCAGGTTAGGACACCTATCAGATAGGGTTTTACAGATTCTTAGCAATAAAATGCAGTTTAGCATTCCTAAACATTTCTCTACACAAGATTGTCATGTATGTCCTCTTTCAAAATTCAAAAGATCTGCAAAACCATTTGAATTGATCCATTGTGATGTACGGGCCCCTTTTCAACATGCCACTTATGATGGTAAACACTACTTCTTAACATTAGTAGATGATTGTAGCAGATTTACATGGATATATTTGATGAAAACTAAGGCAGAAGCATCTCAATTGTTAAAACAATTCATTATATATGTACAAACTCAATTTCAGCAGACTGTCAAAACAGTCAGGACTGACAATGCAAAAGAGCTTGCTTTAACCGAGTTCTTGAACCACATGGGCATTCAGCACCACTTTTCTTGCTCCCACAAGCCTTAACAAAATTCTATGGTGGAAAGAAAACACCAACACCTATTAAATGTGGCTCGGGCATTGTTATTTCAATATGGACTGCCAATTCGGTTTTGGGGAACCTGTGTAGCCACTGCAGCCTTCTTGATCAACAAGATTCCTTCCCCCAATCTCCATGATGTGTCACCTTATGATATACTTCACAAAGAACAACCAGATTATAGCAGGCTAAAGGTATTTGGTTGTTTGTGTTACATTGCTACAGTTCCATCTACACGATCCAAGTTCTGTCCTAGAGCAGTACCCTGTGTATTTTTGGGTTATCCAGCTGGCTATAAAGGGTACAAAGTGTATGATCCTGCCACTCACTAGTTCCATATATCTAGAGATGTGATATTCCATGAAGACATCTTTCCATTCAAGGCCACTCCTCAGCTAGTAGATGTTGAGCTCTTATCCTCAACAGTCATTCCACAACCCTTAGATGACCCTGGCCTTACCCAAAAAACTCAACCAAACCTTCACATAGAACCTGTCCCTGATGATTCTGGCCTAGACATTCAACCAACTACTCAAACAGAACCTGTCTCTAACCAAAACCCTTACCCTCACCCTCAAACAGAACCTCCACAAACAGCACCACACCAACCCAGGAGAACCACATGAGTGCATCGACCACCATCTTACTTGCAAGATTATTCTTGCAACATTCCTAATCTAATTCAGAATCACATCACATATGACAAGCTCTCTCCTAGCTACAGAAACTATGTGCTTCATGTTTCAAACATCTTTGAACCACAATTTTATCATCAAGCAGTCAAGTTTGCTGAATGGAGACTTGCCATGGCTGAAGAATTAACAGCCTTTGAAGCAAATCATACATGGACAATACAATCATTGCCTGCAGGAAAACAGCCAATTGGTTGTCGCCGGCTTTATAAAGTAACATATAAAGCTGATGGAACCGTGGAGTGATACAAAGCTAGACTCGTGGCTCAAGGCATTACCCAACAAGCTGGCATAGATTTCTTAGACACCTTCTCACCAGTGGCAAAGCTCACCACAGTGAGGGTGTTACTTGCTATTGCTGCTCAGAAAATTGGACTATTCTACAACTTGACATCAGCAATGGTTTTCTCAATGGAGAGTTGAATGAAGAAGTCTACATGAAGCTACCATTGGGCTATCCTACTCAAGGGACTCAGTTGGTCTGTAAACTCAACAAGTCCTTATATGGTCTTCGTCAAGCCTCTAGACAGTGGTACCACAAGTTCTCTACCACACTCATGACTCGGGGTTTCCAACAATGTCCAGAAGATACCTCCTTATTCCTCAAAGGTACTGGTTGTAATCTAGTTGCTTTACTTGTATACGTGGATGACATCATCATTGCAAGCCCAAATGATGATTTGATCACCTCCACCAAAGCTATGCTCGAAACACACTACAAGCTAAAGATTATTGGCGATTTGAAGTATTTCTTGGGACTGGAAATTGCTAAATCTCCTAAAGGCATCCATTTGTGTCAAAGGAAATATGCTCTTCAATTGTTGGAAGATATTGGTTACATGCAGTGCAGCCAAGCCTTTAGCTATACCGATGGATCCTAACCTCAATTTCAATGATACTGATGGTGACATTGTGCCTGATGTGGCTCAGTACAGAAGGCTCATTGGCCGCCTCATGTACCTCACTATTTCCAGACCTGACATTGCATATTCAGTTAACAAACTCAGCCAATTTATAAGCCAGCCTGGCACACTTCATCTCCAAGCTATCCATCACTTGCTGCAATACATCAAAAGGAATCCTGGACAAGGCATTCTCTTTCCTGCCACACCCAATCTCACAGTATCTGCATATGTGGATGCAGATTGGGGCAGCTGCTCAGTCACCCGCAAATCCACCACTAGATTTTGCATTTATCTTGGGAATGCACTGGTCAGCTGGAAATCTAAAAAATAGGTCATAGTTGCCCGCAGCTCAGCTGAAGCAGATTATAGAGCTTTAGCAACTTTTTGACATCTGAACTTTTGTGGATCAGGCAACTGCTACTTGCTTTTGAACTTCCTATACATGGCATCATGACCTTTTGCGACAGTAAGTCAGCAATTCAGATGGCAAGTAATCCCACATGCAATGAAAGGTCAAAGCACATTGACATTGACTGCCATTTTATTAGAGAACATGTCCAATCCGGCTTTCTCAAACTTGTCCATGTTGCCTCTCAAGAACAGCTGGCTGATCCCCTAACTAAAGCACTTCCCAAGCCCTTCTTCACAAGTTTGATCTCGAAGTTGGGCATTCTGAATATCTATCTCCCAACTTGAGAGGGGGCATTAGATAACAGTTTTCTGTTATCCCAGTTAGTTAGAGTTAGTTACTCCACAAGTTAGTTATTAGTTGTTCAATTTTACACGTTTTAGTTAGAGGAATAAGAAGCATCAGGATCTATATAACCTGCGATTGTTTTGATTGTAATATACATTTTTTCTGGCATAATGAAATTATGAAGTTTCCATTCACTCTTTTCTCTCAAATACTCTCTGCATTGATAGACTAAAAGTACATCTAAACCTAAAAAAAATTATAAGGCGGACTTGACTTTTAAAGGTTGGCCTGTAGATTGCGAAGTACATGCATATCATTCATCATTCAAGCCTTTGTTACTTGCTAGGCATCTAGCATCTTCATCGTTGAGGTGGACTAATCCCCTTTTAAATTATGGATTTGGTACCTGTAAATTGAATAGATAGTAATAATTTCAACCGTTTATGAAAAAATCAAATGTTTATATTCCAAGTTTCAACACATCCATGATTTATTATATATGTGTACTTAATATAAATCCTTGATTTTCTTATTAACAATTGATATCACTTACTTTATTCTTTAAAGTGAATTAATCACATTGGAGAAGCCTTAAATTATTTGGTATGACGTAAAATATATCTAGCTAAAAGATTACAAAAAAAAAAAAAAGAATAGCTAAAATGTCCAAATAACTATTGGGTTTAAAAGAACAAATTTTCTAATAAAACAACGCTAATATACATTTTAATACACATTCCTTAATATATATATATATATATATATATTGAATTACACATTATAATCTTTTTAAAAAATAATTTAAAAATAAAATAAAATTATGAACTTAAACTAATCAAAATAGTGTATTAGAAAAAAAGAAAAAAAAAAGTTTTTCTAGCATTCCTCTTTGTAATATAATTGTGTAAATAAATAAGCCGGTTTCTATACGTGGAAGTTTACAGAGAATAGGCTAGAAGTTTTCCAGATGCATGTATATTTTTTTGTTTGAATTTTCGTTATTAGTTTGGAATTATAACTGTTAATTAATTATAACAGTTATTTAATTACAACATCAATCCATATGTGATTTTTTACCAAAAAAAATCAATATGTGATAATGTGCTTGATCATCGCTCCTCGATCCATAATCCCAGTAGTTGACGTATAAAAGTCATTAGTCATTAGTAACAAGGTAGAATTGCTCATCCCTTTCTTGACTATGAACATTGTGATCCACTTGATAACAACAACTAGTCTAAACCTTTTTTTTCTTTTCCATTCCATCATCATAGCCGACGGCACTTGCAGCCTCTGTCACACCCATTATTGATTTTTCTTCTTCTTCCAAAAGATGGGGATAATGTTGACACAAAACTTTAGTACAATTCTTTAAGCACTTACAATTCTTTGAGCAGAATTTTTGGCGAAACGAGAGGCGGTCGGAGATGAAGCGGAGGTTTTCTTCACCTACCCCCCACCGGAGCTGACCCTCCTTGAGCGGACGCTTTTAATTGGAACTTACTTCCAGAGGTTCTGATAGTGTTTTGGGTCTTTTGTTTTTCCTATTTGCTTTTGTATCAAACTAATTAATGATATTGTTTTATAATAAAAATATAAGAAAAAGAAATTGACTCTTATCCAAACTATCTTAAAAGTTACTTATATCATGATTGGTGATTGGTTGACAATGCATAATAATTAATCTCAAAATATAATATGTATAATAGTTGTTATAAATGTTATATTTTCATTAATGATATGTTACACATTATATTTTTATGAAAAAATAACACTAAAAAATTGCACTTTTGCCTATGATCTAAACCCTTTGAGAAGGGTGTTTGTTGGGTGGTTTTGCAGTATATATATATATATATATATATATATATATATATATATATTATCTCATCCATTCATTAAAGTTGAAGTGATTTTTTCTCTTCAATGGCTTAATCTACTCAAGGGATAGGATCTTGTGTCTTATTTTGGTGTACCATATCATGTCCCAATCAATAATATCTTGTTATGTATTCTATTTTTTTAATATTAAATAAAATTTTAACTTACATGACAAGATATTATTGGTTGGGACATGATATGATACAGCAAAATGGGATTGAAAATCCTTATCTACTCATGAGCATGTTGAGTTGGGTCAAACTTGTGAGTTCAATTCACACACTACAGACGCACATATACATAATAATAAAATTTACTTGAGAATCAACCTAATAAGGGTTGGTCGAGTGTTAAGTATCTCGATCCCATAAGGAGAAAAATATAAATTCGAATCCTGGTAACAAACATTCTAGTAGGGAAGTTGCGAAAACCAAGGGTTAATTCCATACTTTAAGCAGCTAGCCGACCAAGGATTAGTATCATAAACGGTCCAAAGGTTCGAAACTTGTGAGATATCCCACGATGTCACTGGGAAGCGGAAAGCCCTAATTATGGTGGTTCATTAAAATAAATTTACTTCAGACATATTAGTGATAATGTTAAGCATTATTGACATTATATTCTTAAATATATTACTAATGTAAAAATGCTTAACTTCCTTTAAAAATACAAAATACATTATTTAATATTAGCTATGAAATATAAAATTTCTTACATAATTAAAATGTATGACATCATTTTATGAAGTAATTCAAGTACATTCATAAGTATCTATAATTTAAAACAACTTTGTTCAAAACTCAAAGAGAAAATTTATCAAAATGTATGATTGAATTAAACATTTTATTCATAAAATTGCTAAAAAATTAAAAACAGAGTCAAACTTATATATAACTTTTTATGTCATAAAAACACTCACAATTTGATAACATAAGTTAAAGTTATCTGTTTTTTTAACTTTTTATTTATACCACTCATATGTAAACATTAAATTACATATATATATAAACATAAATAAATAAAATGTATACTTTTTTTTATAACCATGTTATAGGTATACAATGTCAATCACCGTTAGCAGTAACTAATCTCTGTCGGGAACCGGTTTGGCACACAAGGTGGGTTCTTTTCTTTCAATCAGGTTTTCTCCATACAAGATTCGAACCCTTGATTACTTGCTTAAGGTGCTCGAATCCCTTACCACTCGGACCAACCACATTTTGGTAAAAATAAAAAAAAAAATTAAATAAATAAATAAGGGTTAAATATGTTTTTAGTCCCTAGAAAATGAGCAGATTTTGGTTTTGGTCTCTGTAAATTTTTTTTTTGGTTTTCATCCCTTTAAAATATGAAGTTACTAATTTTGGTCCATATAAAATGAGCAAACTTTTGTTTTGATTCCTATAAATTGTTTTTCTTTATTTTTCAACTCTCTAAAATTTAATATAACCGTTTTTAGTCCCTAGCATTCATTTTAGGGTAGATAAATATAATTCATTTTAGGATTCAAGAAACTTTTGTAAGTAATCATATGCTAACATGACACCACACAAGTCATTGAGTGTCACTTGGGATGACCATATGATCTTCTGTTAGGCACATAAGTAGTTAATGAATGTGACATGACAGTAGGGACCAAAAATAGTTATGTTAGATTTTAGAGGGACAAAAACAAAAGAATTTTTTTTTTTTACAGAAATCAAAACCAAAATTCGCTCATTTTACAGGAACAAAAAACATATTTAACCCTACCTTTTTTTATAGACAAATGTTAGTATTTGTTAGATTTGTTAGAAATGTTAGGGGGTAAGAGTTGAACCCTCTCCCTCCTTATCACTTCATTTCTTAACTCTCTCACCCCAATCACCAAGCCAACTTTTTTTTTTTTGACAAGGAAAGACATTCATTCATTCAAATTGATAGAGTACATCGATAACAATACAGATCCAAAATTGCTAAAAATCGAAAAGGATGAAACTGCGAACAAACTCACAACACCTAGGTTAAAAGCCTAGTACAACAAAGTCAAATTGCTTACAAAAGTGGCACCATCAAAGTCACTGGAATACCCATGCTTCCGGATCTGTAGCATTGAGACCCAAGTTTTGATCAAATCTGTGATGGATCGAAGCAGATCTGTCAAATTGGAACAAATGAACACCGCACCAAGATGGGAATCAAACAGCACCGCACCAAGACGGGAAACCAAACAAAGTCATATCAAGACTACGAAGAACAAGGAAAAAAACACAAAAAGATCCAGATTTATGTAGAAAACCCACACAAAAACCAGATCTATGTGGAAAACCCACTATTGAAAAGAAAAGAAGAGAAAAAACGAAGTAAATGGGTGGTTTTCGACCAAAATGGTCTAAAATCACATCTGTCGCCGTTTGTGAGAGTGTGAAGGAGACAATAGAAAGAGAGGAGATTTTCTTCATCACCAAGCCAACCTTATCGCTCCTAGTTTAGTAATTGTGCCTTTGACTTTTGATTATTGTTATTGAATAGCAAACCTTTTTTGAAAATTGTTTTCTTCTCAAAACAAAATGTCATTTGGAATCATTTTGCTTCCTATATTATTATTTGGCATGAGATACTTCAATTTAATGGAACATTTTAAGTTTTTAAATTGATAAATAGATTATCCAATACATCTCTAATTTAGATTATTTTAATGGTTTAATTAAGTTTTTAATCCCTGAAAAGTGAGTCAGTTTTGGTTTTGGTCTCTGCATTTTTTTTCGTTGGTTTTGATCCCTATAAGTTTCGTAACTTTGGTTTTGGTCCCTATAGTCACTATTGATCTGTTAAGTGTGATGTGGCTAGCGGACCGCCACGTCAGAACTGTTATGTAGGCTATTATAATATTTTTATTTTTATTATAATGTCATTATTTATTTTTTATACTTTTTTTAATGAATGAAAAGCTATAAAAATAACAACATTCAAGAACATTTTTAGGGTTGCTGAATATCACCGTGGCATTAAATATTATAAAAGAATGTAAAAATAAATATTTAATCGTACGTGACATTAAATATTATAAAATTAGCCTACATAACAGTGCTGACGTACGTGGTGGTATATTAATCACGTTAACACTTAACAGATGGATAGTAATGACAGGGATCAAAACCAAATTTTTAAAACTTGCAAGGACCAAAATCAACAAAAAAAAAGTATGTGGACCACAATTAAAACTGACTCAAGACAAATTGGTACTGCAGTAGAACAAAAGCCTAAGACACAAAAAGCACTGTCCTCAAGGATTATTTCGATTTAGTCGAAAATCCTTCAAGATATAGCGGGCTCTTCTTAACAATGGAGGCCAAGGATAACAAGAACTAATAAGAAATTATTTTTAACCCAGTAAAAAGAAGAAAATCAAGAAGAAATAACTGAGCCGCAAGAGGTTCTATTGTTATATTCAAAACAGGGAGTGTATTGCCACTGTTAATATATACAAGGTGAGGTCAAATAAAATTGCCCACACGCTTGTATTATCCAAATAATTAACGTCGCAACAAAAACAAATTTTTCCGTTGAGAACCACATATTTCTACACGTTAAAATCATAACAAACTCAAAAGCACGTTACTAGTTTTCAGTAGACAAAGTCCAAGTATGTCAAACCCTGTTAATAACAAATTCAAAAGCATGTTTTCAAATAGAAACTTCAGAAGTGCACATGGGCCAACAAACAAAATGTTACAGAGTTTTGAAAAGTCAAAGCATATCCTAATGCTTCAACTGTTAAACCAATTTCAAAAAAAACTTGCACGTAAATATAATATCTACTTAATAATAAACAAAGAGAGGGCTCCACATACGTTAAAAGTAATTTTAAGAGAGTTATTTTTAATTTTATTTATTTATTATTTTAATTTAATGGATCTATATTAATTCATTAAATAAGTCATATGATCTTTGTTGGATCTATATTAATTCATTAAACAAAATTTTTTAAATATGAACATATATTAATTAATTCTTTTGAAATATTAAAAATAATATAATATCTTCACACTACTGTTCAAAAACTAAAAACTTAATTAATTAAACCAAAAAGGTAATTACTAAACTATGTGAGGTTATATTTGTCAAAAACCCGTTTTCTGTTAGTAATTATATGTTAGCATTATCAAGAATGACGTCTCCAAGAGGATCGAGAATTCTTATTGTCAGCAAAATGAGAAATATGAAGATCGATAACACTAAAAATATTATCTACGATAGAGTTTTTACTGAACTCTTGCAATATAATTTATTACTGTCGTTTAATCGAGTTTTTATTTCCTCAAAAGTGATTTAGTATTGATTTTGGTCTTTAAACTATTTTATGTTGATTTTGATCTTTATAAATTCAAAACTTTGGTTTTAGACTCTGTCGTCACTATTCATTCGTTAAGTGCTGACGTGATTAACGGACCATCACGCCAGCACTGCCACGTAGAGTAATTTTATAATATTTAATGTCACGTAGGATTAAATATTAATTTTTTAAATATTAATTAAAAATTAATATTTAATCTTACGTGACATTAAATATTATAAAATTATCTTACGTGACAGTGCTGACATATTAAAAGAATATAAAAAATTAATATTTAATCTTACATGACATTAAATATTATAAAACTACCCAACATGACAGTGCTGATATGGCTATCCGTCAATCACATCAGCACTTAATGGATGGATTGTGACGACAGGAACCAAAATCAAAGTTTTGGAACTTGCAGGGATCAAAACCAATGAATAAAAAATGCAGGGGCCAAAGCCAAATTTGGCTCACTTTTCAGGAACTAAAAACTTAATTAAACCTATTAGTTTTAATTTATTTCATTATATTTCATAGTGACAAAATGAAAAAAAAATTCCTTTATTAACATATTCTTAAAATATTTAAATTATAATCACTTTCACACTTTTTTTTTTATAAAAATTAGATAAAAATTATTATAAATTTAAAATATAAAAACAACATTTGCATCGTGTGGACATTATCTCTAATGTGTGTGTATAGTTAAAATAAATATTGAAATATAAAAATAAAATTGTTAAACAAAATACGTATTAATTAAGAAATAATTTATTACTCAAATAAACTGAAAAGTTACATAGGTGTTAAATAAATATAATAAGCCTCATACAAATTAAATAAACATAACAAGTCTTATTAGATTAACACAATCTGAAACAAAATGAGCTATAAGTCCTACTTATTTTGCCTAATCAAAGCATATAATTTACAGGGCATTAATTCTACACAACTTCATTGTTTATACTACTAAAATTAACACTTAAGCGTTACTCACATTTATGATATTTGTATATGGTATGTTGTCTACTCTATCTCAAAATATAGGATGTCTTAATATCTACCCATACTGGCATTAGTCTATAATATTTATACATATGGGTCTTGTGTTTCCATAGCACCAAAATATATATTTCCAATCCTAAATTTGGGTCTTGTGTTGCCTCTCATACTCAATAGTTGACTTAAGTCAATGGCAACTACGTTTAGTCCAAAGTGGAATCCTTTTTGGCACTAAAAAAATTCTGAAATATAACTAGTGCAGTAGTTGTGCTCCACATTAATTCCAAACTAGCATTGAATGTCTGGGCCTATTGGAGCCCTATAAGTACCATTTATTCACGACCCAATTATTCTTCATCTTCAAAAACAATTAATCAAAGAAAGATGTGTACGTCTTTGGCCAAATACACCATGGAAAAGATATGAGATTTAATTTGGTGCTAATTAGCTTTGTTGCCATATCCGTTGTCCCTTTACGCTTGGCTCAGAACTCCCCACGAGATTATCTCCAAGCTCACCACGCTGCTCGTGCAAGCGTTGGCGTTCAACCGCTCACGTGGTTGCAACATTTGCTCACATGCTTCGTGAATCAACGCATGGGTGATTGCAAGCTTATGACATCCGGTGGTCCATATGGTGAGAACGTTGCATGGAGCAGAAGAGACCTTACAGGAACAGCTGCTGTGGCATTGTGGGTAGCACAGAAACCCAACTTCAACTATAACTCTAACACATGTGTGATTTGGGCGTGACAGCGAGGTTAGTCTCAATGGCGATGGTGGAGCCGATTACTGGTTGAGGTGGGAACGGTTGGGGCTTGCCTGGCAAGATGGGGTTTTCTGAGCTAGATAGTTTGGTTATGGCGACGGACTCTGTGATTTGGGCGCTGTGGGAAGTGGATTTGGTGGATCGTGATGGTGGCGCCTGTAGTTGAGTGGTTCGATTGTGGAATTGAAGAGGATGGATGTTGGATCTGGGTTTTGAGTGGGTGGAAGGAGTGGAGAAAAGCTTCATGGTGACGAGTTTCGGAAATTGTGAATTCAGTAACTGCCTTAGTGAGAGCACTAATGGATTCTAGGAGTTGGGTGAATTCTGATTTTTCTGAATGAGAATGGTTATGCACGATTTTTTTTTTTTTTGTTGATGAACGAGGCTGAGTTACAAGGATGAAAGCACCAATGATAATAAGTGAAATTTAGAGAGATATAAGAGAGGAGTTAGGGAAGAGAATAGGGAGAAGATTGAACTCCCAGCTAAGGGAAAGCCTAGAGATGAGAGAGAGATTTCTGTTAATTTTCTGCTTGTTTTTCATTCATCATTCCCTTAGGTTATATAACCACTTGCTTACATATTCTTTGTTCCTGAAATAAAGGATCAGCTGACATGTGTCCTCTCATGTGCAATGCACTTAAGAAAATCTAATGAAATTCTAGAATATTCCCTATTACAATGTATTTCATATATTAAATGTAATCTTTGTAAATTGTTGGCATATGTAAGTGTCTCTTGACCCCTTTGATTCCTTGTGAGCCCATTGTTCTTGTTAGGTGTCCATTTGGCCACCATCCATATCAGTTTATTACTCCTTGCATAGCCTTTTGATGATGGTTATCCCTTAGTTCTAGTTTTAGTTGTTTAGTTTTTACTTTCATTTCATGGTTGTTTTGCCTTTTTTAGTCTAATTTATGATTTTTTTTCAATTAATCTAATTTTTCTTAGGTGCACCAACTAAAGTTGGTCTAAGTGGTAAGGGCTTGAGCCCCTTAACCAAGTGGTCAAGGGTTCCAATCTTGACTCTTGTGAATGAAAAAATCTAGTTGGGAGGCGACTACCCACATTGTGTGCCTTCAGGTTCTCCAACGAAGATTAGTCACTGTTAATGACGGTGGATACTTTGCACCTATTACATGGATATAAATATATATATCTATATATATATATATATATATATAGGATAGGGTAGGGTAGGGTAGGGTAGGTGCATAAAGAGTTGAAAAATATGAATAAAAAAGGTCTCGTAACACTATTGGGAGACCAACGTTGAGCGGTACATTCACAGCGTTGAACATCAGAAGAAGAAAAATTGAAGTGTTCTCTGAACATCTAAGAGCTGAGCGCTCGGTCCAGCAGTGGGCGCATGTTGCTGTCCTCAAATGATGTTCTTTGTGTATCCTAGTGCAGGAAACGAAGGTAGGAGGGTGGAGGGGTGGCGCAGGAAGCTAGGTTGTGAGCTCAAGGCTTTAATTAAGTTGCTGCTCAAGGTTATCTTTGTCTGCTTTTAGTTGCTGCTTCTCATCACGAAGCTCTATTTAATTTTCTCACCCTATGGAAACAATCCCAGCAGCATAAAGAAATGTAGGTAAGGTTCACCATCCTATGCATGCTTAAATGAGCATAACAAGTACCACACACACCATCAATTCTCCTGCAGATTCTTGGTGGACTCTCTAAGCTTCTCAGTCTCCCCTCGTAACTGAGACACCATTCGAATTGCATCACTTAATATAACGGCCTTGTCCATTTTGGGAGGCCTTTCAGGGTCCAGGATAGAACCCACTTCCAAAAAACTTCCAAACAAAGTCATGCGTGAGAGATAAAACCAAAAAGAAAGAAAATAAAACCACAACAGAGAAAGACATGGGATGAGGACTAATGAATTAGAGATGCCTCTCATTTAGTCGATCCCTTCGCATTTTCTCTCTACATGCTTTAGAACCAGAAGGGTTGCACGATCCTGACCTCAAGCTGTAATATAATTGTATAAAGAAACTGAGACCATACAAATGTACACAAACAAAGAGGGGTCTCTAATGCACAAAAGATGAATAAAAACAAGGAAATGGAAATTTACATTGACAGGCCATTTTTATTTTATATTTTGAGTGTCAAACTTAAAAATCGGATTACAATGAAAGCATCTATAACTACGTTAAAAAGAAAAATTGTGAGTGTTGTATGCACAATGGGAATAAAGGGATTTGTTTCAGGATGCTACACAGATTCAGGAATGAAGAAAAAACAAGATTTTATTGGAAAGTGATGTAATTAATGTATTGAGAAATAAAGTTTCTAGTTTTTTTAATGTGGTTAGCAAGACCCATAAAATAAAATGGAAAATAATGATAACCAGAAAATAATAACTATAGAACTTCATACATATTCACTGTATTAATCAAATAGAAAGTCCAGTTAATAAATATTCAAAAAATAAAAAAATTGATATTTAATTTGAGAAAGACAAGAGGTATGAGTAACTGAATAGCTAACCGTTTTCTTGAGCCAGTTTCCTTAAAACCATCCGATTTTCCACGTGAGTCATCTACCTCCATACTGGAAAAATGACGCCAAAAAAACACAAACACCAACAAAATGATTTTGTTTAACCGGGAGAGACCAAAGAAGTTACCTGTCAATAACTTGAGGGAATAGCATAGCAAAGTAAGCAAACACAAAAGGCAATAATTGTATATTATTTTTAAAAAATGAAAAGAATTTACTAAAAAGAAATTCCAGTAAAGATAGGATTAGTTGGCATCCACATTATCTTGGCTTGGATGAATACTGGTATTATTGTATTCAAACTTTCAAAGGAAAATTTTGAATGCATTTATCTGTGTAGTACCCACATTATGAATTTTGACTACCAAATTTATCTTCCTTGAAGGAAAAAACTGAGAGAAAGGGAAGTGAAAGCAGCAAGAAATGAGTAACAGAGTACAGAGATACATATATCTTTTGCTTCCAAAAGAACAGTAAATGAACATGTTACCTACAACTATAATAATGTAGTGATGATGCAAAGATTTGACCTTTTAAAAAAAAAGAGTAGGCTAATTGAAAATGGAACATTGTGGTTGAGAAATTGTAAAAGAGAAAGGAGTGGAGTAGAGTAGCATGAGAAGTTGGGTGGAGGTGGGTGAAGGGTAATGTCGTCTAGATAACCATAAATATCGAACATCTCCCAAAATTCAGCAATCTCCGGCAACCAACCGGAGACTGTGATGGAGAATGGAACATGGACAAAGGAAGAAGAGTGTGTGGGTGGGGAATATGAATGAGAAGGAAGGAGGGACACCAATACCCATCACTCACTCACACACCACACCACACCACACCTTCTCTTTTTCTTTATTTTGCTCACCAGTGCAACATCCAGTACAAAGACAGCAGGACGGTCCTTAAATTTACTACTTCCAGTTCCAAGCAAAGGGCACCACAAATCCACAACATCGAAAACTATAGAATATACAAATTTCATCTGACACAAAATCTGTAGATAGTGACCATTAACCAAATTAATGAAACTTACAAATTACATCAGAACTGATATTCAACATTCCACCACCACAAAAGGTTTTGACCCGGATGCCACGGTGCAGGACCACAAGCACATATCTTACAACTTGCAAAAGCAAAATATCAAATAGATGCTTAACTATGCTACTGAGACACGAATGGACTGAACAAACTGATCTATCCTTTTCTTTATCTCTTCCGGGTTGGCACCAACGACCTTCTCCTGTGGAGCACCGTCCTTAAGCAGCACAAATGTTGGCATTGCCTTTATGTCCATCCTGGTGGCTACATCCTGACCCCAAAAAAATACATTTAATTGCCATCATCAAACGACGTCAAAACCATTAAAGAGAAAATCACCCAACAACTAACTTTTTTGTTTCAATGCTTTAAGCATGAATATGTTTAAGATATTGATCAGCCGAATATCTAAAATTTATATAGTTCTGTGATGAGTAGCAAACACCACATCTGTGAAACTGTGCTTCAAAATCCAAGTGGTTAACCAAGCTCTATTATCTTAAGGAGTGCAAAAATAATAAATAGAACATATCAGGCAGGATTCTGCCCTTTGACAACCTTTCAATAAACTCCAACACAGTCACAAGTTCTACTAACCTCCCACCAAGGAACAAAGAAGGACACAGTTTTATCAATGGAAATCCGAGCTTAAAGTGCTCAAAGACACATATTAGTAGGAAACAGGTCTTAATTGTACATAATAATTGATATATTATCAAATGAAATAATAAATTAAATGTGAAATGCACAGTATATCACCAGATACTGACACCCATATGCACCTGCCTACTCTAGAGCAAATTCTTATGATTCAATTTTTGGTAAAAAAAGGAAAAGGACAATGAGATTTTATGGCCGTGTGTAACTTTTACAGTTCTTTGGTGTGTGGATGCCGAGAAATGCTCATAAATACAACAATTCATGCTGAAATCAGAAGCAATCTGAATAGCAGACTCAAAAGAGAATAATGCCACATCCGGCAGATTCACACAAGCAGAAAAGGGACTTACAAGAAAGATAAGTAGTACTGGTGATGATAAGTAAACACTAAACAGCAGGTGTATATGCACACACCAAATGTGCATGTAGAAGCATTTTAGGAGGGGCATGTAGATGTAGGCACAGAAGCATAATAATAAGGTTTAAAAGAAATACCTTGACTTCATCAACATCAACAGTGAGAAACAGAACATCTGGATAGCTTGAAGCGAGTTCTTCAAAAAAGGGAGTCATAACCACCGAAGGCATGCACCATGAAGCAGTAAAGTGTACAACAATCTACGATCCATCCCAAAAAATACAAAAGCTTGAAAGCTATAACTAGGAATCCAAATTGAAGCAAACATAGAAATAGCAAGGTAATTTTAGTTGAAGCATCATAAATAAATATGCAAGCAATGGCACAAAATGGCTGACTTACAGGGCAATTCTGGTTAGAGGCCTGGGTGACATAGAACTCCCATGATTGCAAAGAATCAATTACCACAACCCTGGACTTGTGCTGCTCTGGGGTTTCCATTTCCCTCCTTCAACTCCTGCTTGGTGCTGATTTGGAGATGGCAAAATGGGTGTACCTTAAAGTGGATAAATAAATAAGGCTGATTATTATTTATTTAGAAGATAATAATTGAGAGCAGACCAATACCATCATTTAATTTTTCATCATTGGATTAGGAAAGGAATACCCACGCAACTTGATGAACAAGATAAGCATCTTCTTGTTCCACTACAAAACAAAGTAACAATATTTATTTATATTAGTTAAATTCAAACTAAAAAACAAGCAACTGTTACTCTATTGCACAAACTAAAAAGAAAAGAAAAAGATTAAATAAGTGTGCGTTTGTAGAAAAGGAAAATAGAAATGACTTAAGCAAGCAACCAAAGAGATAAAAGAAAAAGATATGATATGGGATCTCATCTAGAAGTTTCGCAATCAATAATTGATCGCCTGCCTTCTTCTATCCATCCAACTGTCTGCTCCTACCATCCTCTGCGTCGGGATCCAATGGTCGCCCACTGCTGCGACTACAAAATTGTTCCTTTCATCTTTGAATTACTTCCTTTCCATCACATTCCATATTAAACCGTGGGAAGGAAAAAAAAAATCAAAGATAATGGTTAATGAAATGAATTTATTTATTATATTGGTTAAAAAAAATTTTGTTGAGCTTTTTGTCAAACATTATACAATCTTGTCCTTTCCGTCATCCATGTTAAACCTAGTAACGGAAACTTTTAATGTGATATTTAACTTCGTTTATTCATTTTACTTGGATGGTTTCATCTACGATGCACTATCCCCATTAACCCTTCTATGGTCAAAGTCGCCACTCTTGTCACCAAATCTCAACTACCGAAAAACCTATCAGACCTTTCATTCGTGTATTGGTTCGACTCACTGCATTTATACATACTCGTCGACGCCGTCAAGCTTCGAATCAATCGGGTTCTGAACTCTTCCGCTCACTCGTTTCTGGTTTGGGAGACCAGCTTGCCATCATCGTAGGGGAATGATGGGTGATTTGTCTTGTAAGATTAGATCTGAGTTTTGAGTTTTGTGGGTTTTCCTCTTTTGGTTTTTCTTTGTTCGTAGTTTTTTTTTGGTTCTAAGTTTTCCATTTTCTGGGATTTCATTTCATTTTCTCCCGTCTTATGTTACATCTGTGATTAATGTTTTAGTTGATCCAGTGCCATCATTAATATTCCTTTTCCTCTTACCTGGAAACTTTGAACTTCGTGCATTGTTCTGGGAAATGCCAGTGATTTTTTTCGGGGAAATGCCTGCGGGTTTTTTTCAATAGTAGTTTCTAATGTTGTGAGCAAGGAAAGAACCGATAAAGAACAAGGTTTTTGTTCTTTTGAAGAATATGGGTCTGAACCATTTTGTTTCAATAGAAGAAGGACCACTAACCCAGCTGAAAGCAATTGTAAAAATTGTATATTCCATATTGGGGAAGTGTTAAGATAAAAATCATAGAAAAAAGTTCTTCACTTTTTCGGAAACCATGCAGAGCATTAGGCTTTTATTCTATTATTCTTATTTATTTGGTTTTTTTTCTCTCAGTGTGAAGAAAATGTGGTTAAAATTTGATTTGATTTTGATTTGTGTTTGGTTAGGTCTAGGAGATGACGACTTATATACACAGCTATGGAAGTTGTGTGTAGGGCCTTTGATGGATCTTCCTTGTGTTGAAGAGAGGATTTTCTATTACCCTCAAGCCCACTCGTGATGATGGCAAAAGGTCCACAACTTGTATTGATGAGCTTGATGTTACCAACGAAGAAGACGTCATCCGTGGTGGTGGTGTTAGGGGCGATAACACAAGAAGATGATGATACATTTTTTTGTTAATTTTATTTTTGGCTAAAGTATACCAATTGAAAATTTGAAATGCTTATTTAAAAACTAAAACATGAACAAACTTACCAAAGTCTACATATCTTGTCAGATTGTAAGGTATTGTCATGTCATAGGTGAAGGAGAGTTAACGACCATGTCAACTGATACTGACGTCGTTTGTAAGAGAGATGACGAAAAGGACGAGTTTATGTAACGTTTGAGAGATAAAAGATCAAAATGAATCTTTTTAAAGATAAATGACCAAAATGAATTCGGACCAAAAATATATTTTAACCTATTATATTTTAAACAATCTAAACATAACGGATCAGGCTATGTCTCATTCCTGCTATAATGCCCAATTTCTGATAAAAGAATAGGGTCTTCGACTAACGGTGAAATCTAAATATGTTAGTGTAAATTTGATGAAACGATTAACGTGATGTAATGTTCAAAACTTAAAGGACCAAATGTTGAAACTAAAATAAAATAGAGGATTAAAAGTATAATTTAACTTAAAATCTAATTCATTCTATTTTGCTTCATTCCATCTATTTCTAATAATCCAAATATAACAGAAACGAGTTCGCCAAGTTTTGTTTGAAATTTTTGCATTAATTACAAAAATATTATTTTGTTTTGTTTTTTTATTTTTCTTCCACAAAAAAATTTAGTAATCAGATTACATTTTTGAAAGTATCAATAAAATATATCAAATAAAATAAAAACAAAAAACAAATCAATCTCAATAAAATGTGATTATTAATTAGATCAATAACTTTTGTGGTAAAAAGTGTTTTGAAATGAGTAGGTGAAAACCCAAAATAATATATCTTAAAAGTCAAATTTACAAGAATGTATGGTTAATTAATAATATAAAAAAAAATTGTAACTACCCTTCATCAAAAGTTAAGCTTATAATCAAGTGACATAGACTGACCAAACTGCTCAAATAAATTGAATATTATCGGGTGACTGCTAAATGGTACAAATCATCAGTAGTACTTTTGAGGCTAAAGCCAAGCCTCTACAATCTATTTATACAAGCTACCTGGATTCTCTAAAAGTTAACAACACAGTTACATTTATCACAGAACACAATAACACTTGATTTTTATCCCGGGAAAGCAGTACAAATAACAGTTAATTTTAGTTATGGATTATGCAGAACTGTGTTAGCCATAGCTCAAACGAGAATCGAAGGAGCGCGTGGATGTCTGACGCCGTGGAATGCCAATCTCGCAGGCATTGACTCTCGCAGCTAATCGAAGGGAACAAAGTGACTCGCCAGTTGAAGACGGATCTGGTGAGATGTTGACAAACATCAAAGTTTTGGAATCTCCACCAAGACATGGCTGCAAATGCATACATCAAACAGATGCAAGTTAAGGGCTGCCTATCCGACCAAAGGAACATTTACATAGTTTGCTTCATCATGTATCTAAAGTAGATCTCCGGCAAATTGTTTAGTCATCCTTGTGTTATAAGCAATATAATATAATTGCATAAATGCCATAGGAAAAAACAGAAGTTTGAATAGAATATGATCATCCTTAAAACATAGTTGCTTCATTCCCTAAAATTGGAATGACTGTTATTTTAGTTCTTAAAATTTCACTGAATTTTCAAATTTTTATAGTTTAAATTTTTTAATAGAATCTTTATGTTTCTAAAACAATTTAAATAAGTTCTTGCTCACTTATAGCTGTTAGACTTTGTTAAAAGATATCTCCATTCTATTTCCTTAGGTTTCACAAATTTAATTACAAAAATTTATACTTAATGAGAATCTAACTGAAAACTTGTAAGAACCAAAAAAATAATTTAACCTTAGTTTAATCCCATAGGATAGACTCCTAAATGAAACTTTTGACCATCTTATTATGGCAGTTGATAATCTAATCCATTTTCTCTCAAGGCATTGTTAAAATTGTATACAATCAGCATGTTGTTAAGTTCAACATGAAAAAAATACCAGAGCTAAATTTTGAACAGCCATCCTTCTCTTTAATGCCTGATTCTAATTATTCAAATCGATAGAATTTTATTCTCTGGAACCAGATATACTTAGGCCATCATATTAAGAAGTCCTACTACTATTTGATTTGCTAATCGATTCATCCAACACAGCCACCAAACTACAGCCTTAGGTTCAATACACACGTTATATACTTCCCTATTAATAATGAATGAGAATAAAACAAAGGAAAATATAATGAGGAATGCCAAATTTCATAGCTTAGCATACCTGGAGAAGGTATGTCAGTTTTGAATTCCTGAAGGGGACATGCTCCTCTTTCTTTGCCAAAGCAAATATGACATCACTCAAAGAGGAGAGACTTTTGTTGATAGCCTGAACATACGTAGCAAAACTTCACTATTTGTGTATTCAAGAAAATAAATTTATCCACATAGAGCTCAAGTTCATAACAGCGCAAATCAAGCAGACACCTGAGTTTCCTTCAAACGGTCCCCAGTTGCCCCACTCCTTGACAGTCTTTCACTTCCAGCCAGATCAATCAAATTTAACACACCTTGCACTTGTTGTTCAGTGTTCTACAAATGAGAGAAACACACGTCAGAAAATGGTGTCAAGATAAATGAACAGTAAAATTATACTAAAGTATCAGAAAGCATGTACCTCATTAATCCCGCATATACGCAAAGTAAAGACAAAGTGGCTTCGTGACGACTGTTCATTCATCTGTGTTCTTCCTACTGACCTTGAAAAACACAAGGGACACAATTTCTTTGTTTAAGTCTAATGCCGAACAAGAGCACACTGTACTTAAATGTTAATTCTTCCAACTAATCAAGTATAATAGAATTTATTTTGAAATGTTTTCACAGTATCAAGAAACTTGACATCTTCAACAACTGAATAATTGAAAAGAAATAATATCTGTCATTTGAGATTCATATGGAAAAGCACTGCACTCTTGCACTATAGCACACATTCATCCAGAAAGTTCATTCAAGCTGAGCTTAACAACATAAAAAAAGGCATTTGCAGATTTCAAGCTTTACCTGCTTTGTGCAGCCTGTTGCAATAGGGACGAAATCTCATTTACACTACAAACATCCACAATAGTGAGGTCCGAAACATGTGTATTCCCATTGGTGTCGTGTTTTATAGTGTACTGCTTTCCGGGAGCACCATTTTCTGTTCGTGTTGGGTCAATACCACTTGACCGATTTGATGATAACAAATCCCTGATGGTCTCATTATATATTTCCAATATTGAAGCCTAAAGATATTTTAAAAAAATTGTAAATGTTTCCTCTTGTAAATGGAATAGCATGAAAATCAGGATAAAGTATATTAACCTGCATTTTATACTTCCACCCTTGATCTTTCAGGGACTGACTAATCTGGAATATCTGTTCTAGAGAACGTGGTATCAACCCTTTCAGCTCTGGAGCATCAGGTCTACCCATCATTGTATAGGTCTTGCCTGAACCTGTCTGTCCATAAGCAAAGATACAGACCTACCATAACAAACCACGATCCCTTTGTCAGGCAAGGCATAGCTTGTCTAGTAATAGCCAAAACAACACAAATATGAAAGAAAACAAAAGTGCCCACTAAGAAATTTTACAACATCACTGCATTTCATGACAAAAAGGGCTTCTTTTTCAAGAAGCAAACCCAAATCTGAGGAGTTGCCATTAGCCACAGAAACACCAAGATATCAAATACATGATAGTATTCAAATATAGCCAGACAAAGTCCATGTGATCAGAATACCATGCCACGGTTCACTGTATATAATCACAAATGTGTTCAACTTCAAGTATAAATAGTTTTCAGTGTTTTCTGAAAAATAAGGCCAGATTGCCAGAATCTTCAGAAGCTGAGATAAAGACAGCAGATGGAAGACAAAAGCAAACAACGCAATGGAAAATCAATTCACATAATGAAGTGCAAAACCAACAATCACACATTTTTTACATCAAAAACGAAAAAAAAATTCTCTAAATAATCCCATATAGCCACACAATATTGTTTTTGCTAGAAGTAAAAGTGCGCCCATGAAATTTTGTATGACCTCAAGCAACCATTAGCTATGATGGTATTTAAAAGAATCCATTATCCCCCAAAGCCAACTGACAATAGCAAAGCATTCTTCCATCTCACGATATATAAGTTTCCAATCTCTTTTTATACATACTTTCTAAGAATTAGGTCTGCAGACACATAAAAAGGAGGCAAAGTAGAAATCACCTTGTACCCATCAAGCGCACTTTGTACCAGCTGTGATATCTCTATGAAAACATCTTGTTGAGAAGCATCATGATTGAATACCTTGTCAAATGTAAATGAGTACTTCTGCCCTGCTTATTGTTAAAGGATGAGATTATTATACTTTAAATAAGCACATCAACTATGTGAAACATAGAAATAGTAGCGCCAGAGAAGGGGGGAACAAGCTTGTGTATATACCGCTTTGTACCAATTCAATGCCCCGGCCAAGAGCTTCTGTTGACGTAGGGTAAGAAACAACCATGTCCGTTCCAATACCATCATCTGGTAGCAAAGGTCGTACACGGCAGAACACACGAATATTTCCTTTTAGCTCCTACAAGCAGACATGATTGGATACCATTGAACTATTATGCCAAACAACTGGCAAGAAAGGTGGAAATTTTTTAGGTGATAACAAATTTTCAGTATAAAAACATTTACCAGGATAGTGTTGTGCAGTTTTTTCCTTAAATTCTCTCCTTCAATTACTTGGAATTCTTTATCTGCCAGTCGTTCCTGTAGTTCACATATAATTCTTTTCTGCTCTTCAAACACCGTTCTTGTTTCTGAGGCAGATAAATCAACCATCTAACAAGGAGAAAATAAAAGTTGGTTTTAACTATCAAATATGACCTAATTAGTAATTACCACAAGCAAAACATCAACTAAATCCATTAAATAATTTATTCCTTGTTAAATTTTAATGAAGTTAAGCAAGTCTTCCAGGAAATTCGTTATTTAAATGACTTACCTTTAACTTCTCCTTTTCAGCAATCAACTGCTGTTGCAGCAAATGTATTTGCTCCCTCTGAGAAGAACATGTCTCCTATAAAGAAAGCAGCCACTATCTTATAAGTTATACATCTAATGAACACAAGAGTGCACAGGTAATAAATAAAAAGATCAAAATAACGAAGAGGTAGAGATAAAACAATTCAACAAACCTCCAGAGCAGTTGTTTTAATCGTCAAGGTATCCAATTGGGCACAAGATTTCCCTGTATATTCTTTATATTTTGCTACTTCTCCAGTTAAAGCCCGTACTTGTCCCATTTGGCAATCGCGGTCATCTCTAATTTGTTTCAATTCTTCCCGAAGGCAATTCAGTTCTTTTAGGAACATTTCTTTCTGCTTTGTAGCCTCATCCTGTGAAACCTGAAAAACAAAAATAAAACCAAGGAAACCAAGCACCATAAAAAGGACAGTTAAGACACTTACAATGACCAAATGTAGTCAGTAAAAGTAGTAGCAAAGTGCTGAAGGTTCCGAGTTCAAATTATTTGCATTTTGCCGCTCTTCAGAAAAAGGTTACTTATGACATGTTAAAATTATCTTGCAGGTTGAGATTCAAGTCTTCCAGGAAGAATGGTGTCAGTGCAACCAATAGAAGAATCAAAGTGCCAAGCTCAATCAGGCTACTCACTTCCCATACCATGCACAAGGAGGCAGTGGATAGTGAAAAAAAAATGACAACATGTTCACATGCATTTCACTTGATTTGTAAACATTTTACAATATCAATGGGAAAATTAAATTATTAAAATTCTCAATTGACAAAATATCATATGAAGACAACATTCAACAACATTAAAATCACATATCATACTGAAACAACATACCTTTAAAGATGCCAACTGATCTTGCAATGCCTTATTGTGGCCTCTCACAGTGCTAAGGCTCTCAACAATGGTTGCCTTCTCTGTTTCCAGTCGTTTATGTGCCTCACTAGTTGTTTCAAGATCTGACTGAAGGCGACTATTGTACTGCTGCAGACTCATATTATACTCTTGTGATCTCTTGTACAAATCCTCGTTTGAAATGGCCTGCAAAACTCGACAGTTTCAAAAGGGAAAAACAGAAAGTGAGGCAACCTGCAAGAATTAAATAACCAATAAACAATAATAGTAATACATCATTAAATATATTATAGAATTTACCAAGAGAGCAATAATTCTTATGTAAGTTGGTTGTGGATTTCAATATTTAACCAATAACTGAAAATTGTCCATATTATAGCATAGCATTCATTACCTTCCGCTCAGCAGTTGATTTCTCATCCAGAACTTTCTTAAGCTCAGTTGAAAGAGAAGCCTGCATCTGCTCAGCTGCACTTCTGGCTTCCTTTTCTTTTCTATAACAATCTAATGCTTCCTAGTTGTCAAACCACAAGAAATGAGATCATCAGGCAAAGGAAAACATGACTCGGGATATCCAATCACAAAGTGTAGCAAAAAACCTTACCAATTTATCTGATTTTTCCTTTGTAATTCTCTCTTCTAAAGAGGAAATTGTCATCCTCAAATTAGATATAGTCTCGTTCAACCCCTCCATCTTATTCTTCATCTCAGTCTCTGAGAAAACACAAATGTGTGAAGACTGAATAATTGTTCTTTTGACATTAATTTCTGAACTTACCATCGAATTTTAATGATGACATAATGCAAAATAATCAAATTATTTAGTGCTATTAAATAGAACAAGTTCTTTCCAAGTTGTTGCAGAAATGGACAAAAAAGAAAACAGCAAGCATTCTTTTCATTCACGATTGTGAAGGTTGTTTCAACATATCAATATCCTAGATAATTACACTGAAGAATAAAGTCCCTACTTATTTATAGGTAATCTACTTCTTCAAGTGCTTGTTTGGGAATGCTGGATTTTCTTTATTTAAGCTGTTTTTTGGCTAAAAAGTTGTTTCATACATAATCTATCATGTTTGGCAATTAGCTTAAATTTATAAAAAAACTTTTTTTGGGGGAAAAAAGTTGTTTTATGTCATCTAATTTGTTTTAGCTTAAGATTGTTATGATTTGATTATTTCTCATTCTCAAAACTCTCTTCCCTATTTACCCCTACAAAACTAACTTCCAAATAAATATTATTAAATTATACAAATAACTTCATACCATTTTTCGTAATTTACTATGTAAAAAGCGATTTTTTTAGACCATCCAAACAAAAAAGATTATCTTGAAATCGCTTTTCAGCAAATAGACCCAAACAAAAATAGATTCTGATTATAATCGATTATCATAATAATCGATTATTCATAAATCGATTATCAGCATAATCTTTTTTTTCCAGCTTTCCCAAACACACCCTAAATTCCTGATTGTTATTGCCAGAGAGCATACAACAAATCCTACTAGGTTGTGCTGCTCAAAACAATAATGACAACTAAAATTGTAGCAAACTAGCAACCATGATATAACTGGCAGTTTACTCGTCACAAAGTTTGAGAGTTCCTAAATACCAGTCAGTTATCACAAAGTCAAGAGAGAGAGAGAGAAAAAACTCACCAGTATCAATGCACTTCTTCTCAGCAGATTCTAGTTCAGTCTGAAGCTTTTCCTTTTCTTGGATATATCCTTCTTCAACCCTTTTATACCACCGAACGCAAAATTTAAGACGCTTGATAAGATCTGCCATCTGGTCCATTTTTTTCTACAAAAACAACCCCAAATAAGATTCACAATCAACAAAAACAATGATTAAAATAAGGATCAGCCTGTGAGAAAATATACACCTTATTATCATAAGGATTCCCCTTTTTCATCTTCTCATTGAGCAGTGCCTCAACTTCCTCTTTTGTAAAGTCAACAACAGTGCTACATTCGGAGCCTTCGGTACTGGCAACATCATTGGCGTTAGCGTCTGGCTTGTTGTTGAGTGTACCAAATGGAGCCCTACCTCGGCCTCCCCTTTCTGCTCCAATCCTTCTACGCTTGTCTGAGGGAACTTCTTCGGTGCCTCCCTTTTTCTGAGTCAAAAACAAAAAGAAAACACCTTTAATACACCAATTTGATCAAAATTCACTTTCCCTAATCTTGTTCTGATTTTATCGAATTAATTAAAGGATTGGTTATTCTTCTACAGTTCTACCATACCATTACTTGAATTGAATAAAATCTACAAAATGGAAGAAAGGTTAAATTACATTGGAGGGGCTGCGAGGAGGCCTGTTCTGGTTCCGGGAAGCCATATCAGGCTTCGCAGCACGATCTGTGTGATTTGGGAATGATGTTAGGGTTTACGCAGAAGAGAAAAGGGAAGGGGGCGATGAAACGGAGTTGGGGGAAGAGCGTCTTGAAATTTGAATTTGGATCTGGCGGTTCAACCAAAATGCGCTCCTCTCATATAGGACCTTTCTCGCCCGGATTGAACCGGAAACAAAACCGGTTGTTTTCAAATTATTATTATTAACATTAAAAATTAATTTGAATATAACGGTCTTGTTTGACATTGAGGCCTACCTAAGCTTAATTCTTTTTCGTACTATATTATATCAAAATGTTTGGGCTGGGCACAGGACCAATTCAGTCCATCATCATGCATGACCCAAAGACAATGGATCTCTTGATTCTTATCCGACACAACTCATAAGGGAGTCGGGCTCTCGAAATATTCGAAAGTCAACCCCACAGAATCAATGACAATTCCTCATCAATCAGAAACATATTCTCACCCACATAAACGGCTCCGCGAATATCTTTTAGACCATTATCAACCCAACTTATATACACTGACATTATCACACAGGGATGCATCTATATATTATCACTTAAACCTACTGTTACTCTTAGTGACTTGGGCATCAGAGTGTTTCTCACAGGTACCCATTGCCCGACGGCTGAGTCACCAAAACAAAGAACAATAGGTCAAGCGAAGCAATTTCTGGACAAGAAATCAGCTTCACCGACATGCCGAATTCTAGTTCAAAACGCAAATAGAAGATGATTTTAAGTTTGATGTGTTGTTAGTAAAAAAAAAATTACATCATCAACCAATTATAGATTATAAATTATAAATATGTAACATTTGAAGTACATGAGAATCAAATATTTTTTACCATATGAAAATGCATGATTGAATATAACAATATAAAAAACTACATCGACGATGCATTTAAGTTAAATCTATATAAACCTAGGAAGATGATCAAAAGATCAAAATATGTTAAATGTACTTGTTGGGAAGGTCTATTGTCAGCCGTAATGTTCGAGGGATTAGTTTCCTATTGTGCGAGTGTGATTGTGCATGTCTAACTCCTAATAACCTATTCAAATTCGAAAACTTGTAATTTGAATTTATTTGAACTTAAATACAAGCTTGAAAATGCTTATAAGTTCAAGACATCTATTGCAACCATCTTGACTGTTGTCAAGTGTTGCATTGTCCTTGGTTCTTCAATTTTTCTTCGGCTTAGGTCAACATTCCATCAATGATAAGTCTTATTATTCAACTACTCAACCAAAATTCCTCAAAACACATGGCCATTTTTTTCTATCGTAAGATTTATTGCTTGACTTAGTGTAAAAAATCAATGATAAGTCTTGAACTTTCTCATTAAATCAAAAGATTTTTTTGATACCAACAACTGAGCAAATAGTTTGCTCTAAATATTCTTATAAATGAGAATTCAAAGTTATTTGGGGGCATCAACGAGAAATGCCTCATTATGAAACAGATTGTGGTTTTAAGAACCCTAACTCTAGCTCATCATAAAATGTTAGTAGTTTTTTTATGAATATAAAATGTTAGTAGTTAGAGTATCACATTAATTAAATTCTTTATATCAAATTCAAATATCATAGTATTTCGTAGAAAAAATGAAATAATAAAAACTTATATAGAGGCGCAATAAACGACAAATATTAATAACCCTACTGTACACTAACAAGGTTTGTTAAGGCTAATTACAACAATAATATTGCTGAACTTGGATCATTATATGAAATTTACCTTTTAGTGATAGGCAAAATCTGTCACTAGATGTCAAAAATCCGTAGGTCAAGTAAATGTCAATTGGACATTGACCTACGGCCAGTTGAGGCGTCAACTTTGAGGGGACCAATGAGGATGGTTATTGTATATCATTATAGGCTTTACCTATCTATAGACATACTTTTACCTATAGTTGCAAGTGATTATCACTATAAGTTATACCTACAATTTGAGGAGGTGTAGGTAAAAGTCATTAACTTGTAGCTACGACCTCCAACCATAGGTAAAAGGCAAATATTAGTAAAAAAAATTGCATACCATTTTCTTGAAATTCTTTTATATATTTTTCATATTAGCGATATTGCAGTTTTTAGTGTTACGGTAAATTGTAGCGAATGTATTTTTTTTTACTACATAAATTGCAGAACACTTCAAAGCTTCAGAAACAAAGCTCCAAACATATGAAGAGCAAACACATTCCATAGTAATAGCAACTATAATCATATACTTTAAATATTACTATCCATCTCCAAGTTCCTACCTATTTTCTATATACTCACAAGTAAAAAATGAAAAGACAATCATATGTATAAAAAGTTCAGAATGTGGTTAACAACCATTTAGGAGATCTGGGATGTCAATGCATTTACAATTAGAGCATTTTCACATCTTCATCATCATGTCTCTATATTCAAACCTTGTTCCACCTTGCCATTTTTCTTTTTCGTCCTTGACAATTTGGGGCACCATAGTGGCATTTTATCTCTAGACCAAATTGCACAAACCTACAAAGCCAAAAATAGCAGATAATTTGTGAGGTGCTCTTTTTTTTACCTCCATCAGTGAAGAGGCAAAACACAAAATAACAAGTCAGAGACATATCAAAAATCCACTTCCAGGAAAAAAAATACTACAAGTGATAATAAACATATAAACATACAAGCAATGCATGCTTATAATATTTTTTTCTATCCAAATAAAAAATAAATAATGGATGTCAACACAAACCAGGTACATAAATCCCAAAATTGACTTTGATTATGGCAGCTCCCTATTATAAAATTATGAATACCAGTCAACCTATCCTTCACATCTCCACTGATCTAGCAACCATCCACAAAGATCCTTCAAACACCATAGAAAATTCACTATATCATAACTCTAAATCCAAAAACCCAAGTGCAGAACCTTCAGCAAAACCACACTCTTGCAACCACCCCAAACATCATTCTCAGCCTAAAACATTAAGCCTTAACCATGAATCATGGCAGCAGCACCCATAGTCCATTTGTGAAATATTTTCATTTACCGTAGTAGTAGGACAGACTATAGAGACTAAAATAAATTAGGAAGCAGGGCCAAAATTACATGTAATCATATGTCACTTAATTGATGTCACTTGTAGTTTGATGATTGCTACCAATGGAATCATTTGAAGCACTTGCAACATCAGGTACCTAAATAAAAAAAAATTGTATATATATTTTTTTAAAATACCATAGCATAATTGAATTTCTTGAAGATGTTAAATCATAAGATTTCATACCTCTTGAGCTATAGCTTGTAAAACATCATTAATTTTTGGATCTTGTGAAAATTGCGCTTGAAGAAAAACAACAAGATTTCCTAGCAAATTCTCTAATTTTTGAACTCTATTGACTACATTAGAGCTTTGAGATGAAACATTTGAACTTACATGTCGAGGAATCTTGCCAAGACAACGCACATGTTGTCCTCTTTTTTTAGGCCCTTTCACTTTTGAGTATGTCATTCTTCCAATTTGTAGAATTTTGAGTGGTTTGAGAATTTTGTGAACTTCCCGCCTCTGCCATATGTTTTTTTTAATTTGTCCTACATGAAACACATTGTAAAAATAAAATAGTTCAACCATAAATTGTTACCATCAATAATCTCTATCATAAATAATTCAATTTATGCTTAAAAATTGAAATTCTTACAATCACATTAGCTGCCTTTTTAGTGACAATACTTCCATCTTTTCGAATCCGAGTATCAATATAAATTTGTTCTCTTGAAGGTTGCACTCCGCTAGCCTTTGTTGTCTAACATTAGTAATAAGAATATCAATCATTCTATTTGTACTAAGCAATTAATTAAAAAATAGTCAGACAAGTGACATAGTAAGAAACAAAACTACAAGAGACAAACCATCTCATGAATTAATCTCGGAAGATTCTTGGTTCCCATGCAATGTAAATCCTCATATTTTGAGTGATTCCTTTTGTTGATGTCACTTATTTCCTACAACCAATGAATAAGAAAAGTCAATAATAAAAACAGGTGTATTATACTTAATTGTTATATTAACCAAAGATTAATGACATTATACCTATACCTGTCCTTCCTTGGAACACCAATGATATACTAAATCACGATATTGAGAAGGATTAACCCTTGTATCAGTGATGTAGGTAGTCATTTCCTCCTCAGTCTTACTTTCATCATATCTCTTTGATTTCAAATCATAATTAAATTGCCTCCACTTAATACTCATGTTATCATTTAGTATTTGCTTTGTTTACTCAGTTAATTCAGGAACAAATCGAAACTTACTCTATTATGGGAATCATTAGCAACAAAAACCCTTGTTAGTAATATAAAAATTACCAAAACATAAAAATTTATAATAAGTGAAATGAAATAGAACTTATAAAAACTTATATAGGACCTGAATCAATTCGAGCATGCTAATAATATAGGACTCGGGCATGTCTTTCCAGCTAAGATAATTGATAGGAGCACATTGGTGTCTCCTTACCAAGCTCCCTATTCCATTCAGTAGAGTCTTTCCTTCCCAACCCATAGGATTGCCCAAAGAATCTACTTCAACAAGTATGAATTCTCCATATGGCATGTCCCACACATCTAACATATGTGTATAACCTCTAGTCCTCTTTACACCAAAATTGCCTCCACGAGCACTAAAGTTGCTACACACGCGGGTACGGGTACATATATATTTTTCAAACACGGGTATGGGGACGAGTACTATAATACCCTACCCAAATCCTGCTCATTGCCATTCCTAACTGGGTGATGCCTCCTTTGGGGGACTTGCCAGGACTTTTGTTTCGTGATTTGAGTGGGGCTTCCATACCTCGTGTTTGGTATTAGTTTTGTCGTTTGTTTTTGTTTGGACGTTTTAACCCCATTTAGCAAAAAAAAAAAAAAATTTTATCATGATCCAAACCTAATGACTTCGAACGTGAATAAATATATAATCAAATATTTAAATTTCAACAATACCAACTATTTGACATAAGCTTTTAAAAATATATTTATAAATATTTTAATGTTGATATTTTTGATTTATCTTTCTCAAATATGATTATCCAAGATACACTAAAGCTTATTCCAATATAATTGGACTGTACTGCAGTAAAAAATGCAAATAATAATTATAACCATAATCAAAGTTGAAAATAACAAGCTTCCTCAACTAGATATTTAACTTTTTTTGGTCTTGGAAAGATATCCTCACAGAGTGTTAGTTAAGTAAATTCATATTCAAAGTGACGATTTTAGGATTCAAACTTATAATATTACAAGTGAAGATTGTCTAAGATCGCAGTTCACTTCCACTACAACGAACGGTTGTTGGAATGTATAACTCAAATTAAGAATTATAGGTGCAAATTACCATTTTATGAGTAAATTGAAATTGGGAAACGTAAACAATTTGTGAATGAAATTAGCAAGAGAAAGGGTGGAGAACAATCAGGGCAAAATTGTGAAATAAAGGTCCGTCCCTAATTGAAATTGGTGAAGCGGTGGGTTGGAGTCTTACCTTAGTATATATATATATATATATCCTTTCTCTGTACACACTCTCCTCACTCTACTCTGCTGCCTGCCACACTCACTCAAACCCTAATTCTCGATGGCGCAGAAGCAGAAGCAAAAACGCCCTTCCCCTCTGGAGGAACCACCTACTGCTTCCTCTTCCGATTCATCCGGGGAAGACGAAGTACCTTCCTCCCAACCACACCCCGAAGAACAAGAAGAAGACGACGATGATGAAGAAGAAGTTTCATCCGAAGAACAACAACAACAACAGCAAGAAGACGAAGACGAAGACGAAGACGATGATGATGAAGAAGAAGAAGAAGAACATCATCAACCGCCTTCCAAAAACCCTCCACCTATTCCTGCCAAACCCGCATCCTCCGAATCCGACACCGCTTCAGGATCCGACTCCGACTCACCCGCTCCTACCCCCAACTTCAAAGTCAAGCCCATCGCATCCAAGCCCATGGACCAGACTCCGAAGGCGAATTCCAAGCCCCAACCATCCGCGTCTAAGCGCCCCGCGGAGAACAACGGTCACGGCAATGAACCCAAACGGTCGAAGAAGAAGGTAACAGAAGCTGCTTCTTCTTCCGACGACAACGACGCCGAGGAAGATCCCAAGAAGGCAGGTGCTGACTCTAGGAACCCCTTTCAGAGGCTTTGGAGCGAGGAAGACGAACTTGCCATCCTTAAGGGCATGGTTGAGTTCACTTCCAAGACTGGCTCCGATCCATTCAAGCATGTCAATGCTTTTCACGATTTCATGAAGAAATCGCTCCATGCTGAAGCTTCCAGCAACCAGTTAAAGGAGAAGATTCGAAGGTTGAAGAAGAAGTACGAGACCAATGCTGGCAAAGGGAAAAACGGTCAGGGCCCTACTTTCTCTAAACCCCATGACCAAGAAGCCTTCGAATTGTCCAAGAAGGTTTGGGGCAATGCAGGAGGAGGAGGAGGAGGAGGAAAAGCTAATGGGGCAGTGGAAAAAGCAAAGTCTAATGGGAAACCTGCCAAGAGTCCAAAGAAGGAAGCTAGTAAAATCAATGTGGCTTCCTCGAAACCAAAGCCTGAACTGAAAAACGAGCTAACATCAAAGGATTCAAAGGAAGCTGTTAAGATGGACGTTGATGAGAAGATTGATACAACTAAGCTTTTATTGGAAGTGATTCGGGTTGACAAGGGTGTTGTTGGTCTGTGTGGGCTGAATGAGGATGTGGTGAAGAGGGGTATGGATTTGATTGGAGCATCAGAAAGGGCAGAGTTGGAGGGGCAGTGGAAAGAATTACAAGTTGCTGAATTGGAGGTGTCTGCAAAGCGAGCAGAGCTTGTTGCAAAACAGGCTAGGTTGATATTGGAGGCCTACAAGTAATCAAACTTTGAGGATCATGTTAGGTATAAATTTTTGGCCTTTGGGCTACTTTGGTCCCTGTTTTGGTACTATTTATTTATGTTCGATATTGTGTATTTTTTTGGGTACTCGGATATGTTATCTATCGTTCTGTGCTTTGTAATTTTGTGGCTATCTCATAGTCTTTTAATTTAAAAACTGTCTGGTTTAACTGTTGGCGATCTGAATATAAATCTGTGTCAAAAGTCGCTGGATTCGCTTAGGCTATGCTTGGATGGATGTAGTGGAGTTTGAAATTTTATAGAGTGGAATGGTTAAGTATAGGAATCCAAACCATATCATTCCACTCAAACCCTGGAATTTCCATACCTCCAATTTGGAAGAGTGGACTCTAAGCCACTTCATACCTTTTGTAATGCGGTGAGATCTCCCTCTATTCCCTCATTAAACTTCCAAATAATGGAGTGATATATTTTTACCTTTTCACTCCATTCCATTCTAAACCACTACACTCCATCTCCTTTAAAATTCCCAAATATACCTAAAATCATTGAAACTTGGACGAGGATCCGCACGTTACTCACTAACATGCAAGTGTCTGTTTGTGATTTGTCAACATGGCTTCAGAATTGAAACTTACACTATGTCGCAAGTAGTTTTTTTTTAAAATATATGTATCTTTGTCATTGTGGCATGATGATCATATTATTAGTAGTGTTTTTGGCATGTTTATTATTATCATTATTATTACCATCATTGTTATTGTTATTATTATTCTTCTTATTGTTGCTGGCGTTGTTGTTACTATTTCCATTACTATTACTATTTTGGTGCCCTTGCGTGGTTACATGGTTCAAACATGAAAATGTGATATGAGAACAGGTGTGATAGTAGACATCATAGTTGTTAATAGCGCGCGATAGCAGCGGCATTGCGTCGCAGCAGGTGGCTGCTATTCTGTGTTCATCATGTCGCGTTTTTGCATTGCGGCTGTCGCGGTCGCTATAGAGGCGGATATCGCTGCGAGTTTTGGCTGTGATTCTGGAATGGGCAAAAAACCTATTAATGCCCTGAAATCTGAAGGTTAAGAGGCATTTAATTTACGGTTTTCTGGGCCAAAAAAGGGTTTGGGAGAAAACCCTTCTTGTCTCATCTCTCAGTCTCGCACTTGCATTTCTTTCACTGCCACTGTGGGACCCATCGAACCCATTGCTCTGCGGCAAGTTTCCGGCCACGACCTGGTGTTCTCCGGCCTGGACCTTGTAATTTCTGGCGAACCTACCTACCGTGTCCATCGACTTTGCATTTTCCGGCCAAGTGCTCTGTTTTCCCTTGTCTCCTTACTATCCCACAGGTTGCTGTTGTTCTCTCCTTGTTCTCTTCTTTGTGTTCTGTTGGCGGCAGGTTTCTTGTTTTTTTTTTGTTTCTCTTTTTTTGTGTTTTGTTGGTTTCTGTTCTAATTTTTTGTCTCTCTTGTCTGAGCTCTGATCTATTTTTTTTATTGTCCCTTGAACGAGTTCTGTTCTGTTTTTTTTTTTTTGTGTCATGTGTCTCTCAAAGACCCAAACTCCTCAACTCATGAGAGGCTTAAACTTATTTTGTTTCCTTGACTTTTCTTGTTAATAACTTCTATGATGTGCTTAGGACCTGACTTTTTATTATTAATTATGAATGTCATGAATAATGAGTAATTTTTTTATATAGTTTAAATTATTTAGCCTGTATAAAAATTTTCAGTATAGCAACCATCTCACTATGCGCTATCTTGTTATAGTGTTTTTGGTGTCAGCCGCTATCCGGGATATTATATGATCGTGGACTGTTCACCAAATTTTTGACTGTTAAATTCTCCCAATCCTGAAGTCTTACTTGTTGTAGATTGCCTTTTTGTAGCAGATATATGAGCATGGTTGTGTTTTTTAAGTTGAGTACTTCTGTAGTTGGTCATTTATAACTCGACTGTAATAACGAAATCCCTAATTCAACTTCTGTCAACCCAGGATTCCTTTATTTCCATCTAATCCCTAATGGCCAATGTTGCTGGAAAGTTGTCCCTAACTATCAGGCCTCCATTGCTCCTTCTATTAGTGCATTTCATGAACAGTTTAACAGGAAATTTCACTTATAGGCCATCCCTATGCATCAATTTGTTTCTTTAACCAGTGAAGCTGAAGTTGTGTAGTTTCATGCTTATAGTCTACATTGGTTCTTTTAGCATGGGTTTTGGTCCAGTACGGGAATCATTAAATACCAAATCACCAATTATGTAAAAACTTGCCGAGCTATCTTTGCCTGCAAAGCCAAAACTCAAACTCGATTAATATCTTCTTTTTTATACTAATCCCTCATGATTTTGGTAGATAGCGATTTGATCCCAAACAGTCAAAAACATAGCCATGAGATTTATTTTTGATAATACAAAGAGGACTTTAGAAATTGATCCCCGGGAGTTTGAGCAAGTTTTGTGTGTTTTGGTGATGGCACATCTTTTGCATATTCAGATTGATGCAAGAAGATATGGAAGTGGCATGGTATTTTAAAGAATAAAATTCTTCATGTGGTTGCTGTCTACTTGAAGGGCTCCTGACCAATGATGGACGATATCAGAGGCACCTTGCAAAATTTACACGATTTGCTTATGGACAATCTCAGCTGGAACTTTCTCTTTGGGGTTGCAATTCATTTTTTATGTTATGTTAAAAATGAATATATTTTTGGTGATAAAAAAATGCTGATAATAGAGATCTTATTTTGCGTCTCTGGTAAGGTAACATGTGGAGGATTGTTGCGAGATGCCTCAGGAACCTTTATTGGTGGGTTTGTAGCCAATCATCACTATTGCAGAGCCCATGCATGGGAGTTGTTCATGATTTGAATTAGGCTTGGAATATGGGATTTAGGAAGTTGTTAGTGCATTTAGTTTCTAAATGGCCTTTGTACTAGTTAGACAGATTAATGATATGCTTAGAAGTACCTTGGACTGTAAGTTTTCACACACAGCGAAGCAAATCGTGCTGCTCATGCCTTACCTTACTTTGGCCATACGTTAGACTTAGGTGTCTCATTTTACACAGCCTCCAAGTTGTGTCCAGCGAATCGTTTCCAAAGATTTAGCTGGAATTTCTTTCTAAAGGTGACTCGTATATTTATTTAAATTAATGTATAACATTATCATAATCATAAAACAGATAAAAAGGTGAATAAGCATGAGAGTAAAGATTAGATTTATACTACAGATAATGTCCATTTTTGATATAAAGATGTTAAAGTAATTGCAGTTTAAATATATTGAGAATATATTGATCAATGATTTTATTTATTTATGGGGAACAATAAAATAAATCAAAAGTAATTACATTGAGTGTCTAAAAAAATTTATAGACAGCATATTTGTGTAGTCTGTATATTTCTCGTCCTCTTCAACAATAAAAAGTTTCAATCTTTTTGGATATGTCATTTTTTAAATTTTTATAATGCAACATATAATTATTCATGACAAAATACGTTTGTTTGGCAAATATAATCTAACATAGCTTCATGTTTTCCTTTGATTTTTGTTTATTGTTGTTGCGTAACAAACTTTTATTGGGAATTATTTTCTTCTCAACAAAATCCCGTTCAGCCTGACATTGCAATGTCTTCAATTTCAAGCTGTTCAGCTTCATTTAGAGATGACAATTTTATCCGTATCCGTGGATATCCGCCGATAAAATCCGCAACTGATATTCGTTTGGGGAGTTTAATGGGTATCCGCTTTTTAATGGGTGGGGACGGATATTGCTCATTGGACTCTTTGTATATTGATATATGGATAGGATATCCGTGATATTGGATTTTTATGGTGAACCAATGTTCATAATTCCAATATCAAGTATTTTTCTTTTTTTGAGTTCAACACCATCTAATTATATATTCTTTGTATGTAGAGATGTTAATAATTAAATGAACATTGATAAAATAATTCACTATTGATATTTTAATATATCCGTGGATATCTGTAATACCCGTGGATATCCATAAAATCCGATAGAAACCCGTTTAGCAGATACCCACTTGAGCATCGGTGGGGATGGGCGAGTACGTCCTGTCCCCTTGCCATCCTTAGCTTCATTGAGTGATAATGCTACAAAAAATGTTGTGATATGAAATACCACATATTTTATATTTTGAAAAAGATCTTGAAATTGAATATGAGTGATGCCTTTTAAACAGTGAATATTAAACTCTTCATTCAATCAATCATTTTGTGTGAAATTGTGAAACAGAAAAGGGCCAAAAAATAAAAATGTACATTTATCGTTCTGATGAAATTCTAATCTTTTGGTCATGGAAGCTAATTGATGATTAAGTGTGTCCTACGGTGGGCCCGTGGTTTTGTTGCCTCTTTTCTTCCCTTCTTGTGGCTGTGGCAGATACGTAATAGGGAACAGTTAACAATCCGTGAATGAAACACATAATGCCTCCTATGGATAGATAGCGATGGTTTAATATCCCACAAGATTCTCTTGATTTTGAGTTGGCTAATGTGCCTATCATGAGCAAGGAAAATGCAACTGCTAATACGATCCTGCAAATTAAAGAACACCAGCATCTTGTACATCAAAATTTAATATCTTGTTCAGATAAACATTGGTAAAGAACATACCTCAACTTCGGTAAATTGATAGAATTAGGAGAACGAAGCAATCATGTATAAAGTTTTATTTTATCCATTCAAATTAAAGATAGTTACTAGTTTATGAATTTAAAAGGGTCGTTACCTTTATTTTTTAAATAAAGGTGAGGTAAATTGAAGGAATATCTGATATTATTGATACATGCGAGAATTAGAAGCATTAACTTTTAAACTAATGCCCTTTCCTAGAAAAAAATTAGAAAGAGCTAATTTTGTACTATATCGGTGTAATTTAGGGAAAAAAAGCTTCCTATGGAAGCTAAAAGCACCTAGAAACTTTTTTGTAAAGTTAGTAAAATTTGTGGCTATGGATTAGCATCTGAAAGTGTTTGAGTCGGTAACAATGACTATTTGCCCAAGCCATAATTAACATTGCTCTTTCCTACAACCTAAACTATCCTTCCAAACCACTCCAAATCTAACAGAAAACTATCCTTCCAAACCATTCCAACTCTGATAGTGGTATTAATTTAGGGGTGGCAAATACATGGATTAGATAAATTTTTATTTGGATTATAATGGATGGATTAAAAACAATCTATTAATCTATTATGATCCATTAAAATTTCATTAAAAAAATCTAATCCATCCATGATCCATCTAAAAAAAGTCATCACATCCATTCATTAACAATTTTTTTACGGATGGTTGTCCAATCCATCCATGAAAATATTTTAAAAAATTAAATAATTTTTATGACTATTTCCAAATAATATATCTCATCCATCCACAAAAAAATTCCAAAATAAATTTTTTGCCTATTTTTTTGTAATTAATAATTCATCACAAATCCACCTGCATAAAAAATGTAAATCGTGGTAGCAAAACACCAAAAAAATAATGTTCTGCTTATAATAGCAGCAAATTGATTTAATTTTTGAAATTATTGTTTTTTATCATTTATTTATTTTTTTCATTTTTATCCAATGGATTGTTTTTTTGTTTTATGAAGTAATCCAATGGATTTTAGAATAATGATAGATGGATCACAACCATCCATAAAATAAAATAATTCAATTTATCCAGTTCATTGTTACTTTTTTTTATAATGGATAGATTGAATGAATTTTTATTTGAATATACTGGATGGATGATGGACAATTGAATTTTTTTGTCATCCTTATATTAATTCGAGCCAGCTCCATCAATCATTTGGGCGTAATTAGTTAACCTTTAAATTGTGGCCACCTCTATGCCCAACCAAAATTCTGTCCCTCTACCAATTGCCACGGGAGTAAATTATGACTATTGGAGCATTAGATGAAGACATTTTCTTGTAAAAAGGCTTGTGGAATATTGAGTCGAAAGGAATAAATATTCTTGCTGATCTGAATCAATATTCCGCAAGATAGATCTACTCTTAGTGCAGCACAACAAAATATTTAAGTTGCAAGAGGATAAGCAGAAGGACGCCTTGTTCTATATCCAACAAGCTTTGGCAGACACTATAGTTCCCTAAATAATCAAAGCATCAAGTGTTCGTGGGGTAAACTATAATAAACCTTTAGAAGAGATATCGACAGTTTTAAACTGTAAGATTCTAGACCATAAAGATTATTATGCAAGGATTAATGAAAAATGAGAGCTTATGGAGAGGATATCTAGCTCTGATAAAAGAGTTATTAAAAAAAATATTAATTACTCTAAATGGCATTGGCGTTTCCTAGTAATAAAAGTTCAGCCTGTTACTCGAGTTATCCCACCAGATCGAATTGACATTGCTCCTACGTTTCCCTACATTCCTAAACTATCCTTCCAAACATTCCAAATCTAACAAAAAAAAAACTATCTTTCCGAACCATTTCAACTCTGATATTAACCAACATAAATTACATGTTGAGAAGGCAATTTAAGAAGTGTGCATGAATTTAATTATCATGTTTATATAGGTGCCTCAGCAACGTAAAAAGGGTTACCATGAGAAAATGAGAAAAATCACAGTTAACTTCCTGTTGGCTGTAGCATTTCGGTATTGTTCTTTGGACCACACACAAATGCACCCACCAAGCAAGTTAGCAAATGTGTGAGCGAGGCCCAACAAAATGACAGCTGCCAGTCCTAGCTTGAAAGCTTGATAGCTTGGGTCCCTACACTCAAATATCCGCATCTTCATATGCTTAACCTGTTTAATTTCATCCCAAAAAGATTAAAAAATTAAGCCCCGTACGTTAATGCTCTCAGCAATGATGCATGCATCATGCATGCTTTAGGGTCTGTTCTCTCTATAGCTATATATCTAGGAGTACCTTGTTTTGAGCTATTTCTGCTTGAATTCCAAGTATGCCTGCTACAATATCCATCACCATGACAAGTATGCAGATAAGGAAGTCATAGTTCTTGGCCATAATTCCCTGATACAAAGGTGAAGCGTAAGAAGAGATCGAGGATAGGATCGAGCTATACCTTGTTGATAGCTCACCATGACTTTGTTTAATAGTGAAGCACTAATGAATTAAGGAATAAGAATAAAGTTTGGGCCAAGTTTGCTGCGTATCATCCATCATATATGAATATGACTAGGAATGTAACTAGCTAGCTGTGATCTTCGGGTGAAAGCTGCTTTTGTCTTTCCCTTTCCAATATTCCTTCCATGGGGGACACGGAAAGCAGAGTATCACCAGCAAACGGAGGCCACAACCATATGTGTTTTTTTTTTGGCTTAGACCAGGTATCCTATAAGCAACCTATGAGACTAACCATCAGACTAGGATGGTGATTAGGTAAAACCCTCCTCAAAATGATGATTCCAAGATTCGAACCCGAATTAGTTTAGAACTAAATGGACGGAACTAGTCCAACAAATTGAGCATATTTTGACACCCCCATAAATTATCCTTCAACTGCCATACCCTAAAGCATGAATCAGAGATAAAGAGATAATCCTCTCCATGTACTCTCCTATGGCAAATCCCTTGACACGAGCTCTCATGGTAACCTTGGACTACCATAGCTCAAGTTATAAGTTACAATATCATTCATTCAGTCCAATCCATACCATGCATCTAATCATTAATAAATTTAATGAATTAAATTAGTTTTAGTCAATAGATAGTACTTAATTGATCATCCAAAATATTTACATGTTTTTTTATCCCTCGAGCGTAACTGTGATGACTAATCGAGATACTGAACGACATTAAAGAATTGACCTCTCCTAACCATGTTTTCTTTGTACGCAAACACTAGAGATCGAACCCCTGACTATTTGTGTAAGGGGTCTGAGTTCGTTACCACTTGGACCAACCACAAGTTGATATATTTACAATATGTTTGAAAACACTTTTTATTTTATTTTCGAGGAATCCTTTTTCAAATCCTATAAACTATTTTAAACACTAACCAAACTAATTCAAATACAAGCTCATTTAATGTATTTTTTAAAATTCTTGCGGAAGATTTTAAAGCGTAGGATTTTGCCAAAACAAGGCAAATCAACATTTACGGATAGGATCCACACGAAGGCTCTGTTTGACATGTCCAATAAGCTCGCTTATAACTTATTTGACTAGCTTATAAGCTAGTTTGACCAAAGTAGAGGTGTTTGGTAAACAAGCTTATCTCATGAGCTTATAACTTTTCTTCATAAGCTAATTTATTTAGCTTATGGCTTATGGCTTATAGCTTATAATTTATTGACTTTTCTCTCATTTTTACCCTCACTCATTTAATTAAATTCTCAATTTACTATGTTTGTTATAAATATGCCCTTTTATGTCATTTTACATTTATAAGCTAGTTCAATAGCTAATTTTACCAAACACTTCAAATTCAATCAGCTAGCTTTTCAGCTATAAGCTATAAGCTTTCAATTAAAAATTGGCTTATCAGTTATAAGCTAATTTATCAGCCATAAGCTACGTTATCAGCCATTTTTGACAAACAGAGCCTAAGTGAGTGTTTGGTGGCGCATCGTGATTCCACAGAAGAAGCAGCAGCTGGTTGCTTGCTTTTACGTTTGAAAGCAAAAATATTATCACAATGCCATTTTCACCGTGATTTGTGGGGAATGTGGCTTCTGTGAAACTGTAAAGCCACTTTTGTGGCATGAAAAGTCAAAGAATGGTTGAGAAATTCACTATTGCAGCAGAATGATTTTCGGTGCATTTATGATGAATCGAAGCAATTTTTCTTTACCTATATTACGGTGGAGTTGAAATTGTCACAAACAATTGGAGTTTTTACTTTTATAAATAGTAGCTCCATTCATTAGTTTCAGTATCCTAGCCAAGAGTGAGTATGAGAGAAAAAAATTCAAAGAGAGAGATATTCTCTCCAGTTGTCAGACTTACTACTATCAGAGTAGTGTTGACCATGTGTGCTGCATTCGATTTACATCTTAAACAGTCAGATGTAAAGATTGCTTTTCTTCATGGAGAACTTGAAGAGGAAATATATATGCTCCAACCAGAAGGCTTTAAAGAACAAGGAAAAGAAAACTTGGTTTGTAGGTTGACCAAATCTCTGTACGGTCTAAAGCAGGCGCTAAGATGTTGGTATAAGAGATTTGATTCCTTCATAATTAGCCTTGAATATAATAGACTGAGTTCAGACCATTGTACGTACTACAAGAGGTTTGGAGACAATGATTACATCATTTTGCTGTTGTATGTGGATGACATGTTGGTGGTAGGCCCCAACAAAGATCGAGTCCAAGAATTAAAGGCATAGTTGGCTAGGGAGTTTGATATGAAGGACTTGGGACCTACAAACAAGATTTTAGGGATGCAAATTCATCGAGACAGAAAGGATAGGAAGGTTTGGCTTTCTCAAAAGAATTATCTAAGGAAGGTGTTGCGGCGCTTCAACATGCAAGACTGTAAGCCAATTTCTACCCCACTTCCTGTCAGTTATAAATTATCCTTAGGTATGAGTCCTAGCAGCGAAGCGGAGAGGATGAAAATGTCTCGAGTACCGTATGCATCAGCGATGAGAAGCCTTATGTATGCCATGACATGTACAAGACCAGACATTGCCCAAGCAGTGGGAGCGGTTAGTCGATTTATGGCAGATCCTGGTAGAGAGCATTGGAATACTGTTAAGAGGATTCTGAGATATATCAAAGGAACCTTAAGTGTTGCATTATGTTATGGAGGGTCAGAATTCGTTGTCAGGGGTTATTTTGACTCAGATTTTGCAGGTGATCTTGATAAGAGAAAATCTACTACTGGCTATGTGTTTACACTTGCAGGAGGAGCGGTAAGCTGGTTATCCAAATTACAGACTGTTGTAGCTCTATCTACTATAGAAGCTGAATACATGGCAGCTAGTCAGGGGTTATATCGACTCAGATTTTGCAGGTGATCTTGATAAGAGAAAATATACTACTGGCTATGTGTTTATGCTTGTAGGAGGAGCGATAAGCTGGTTATCCAAATTACAGACTGTTGTAGCTCTATCTACTACAGAAGCTGAATACATGGCAGCTACCCAAGCATGCAAGGAAGCAATTTGGATTCAAAGGTTAATGGAAGAACTCGGGCACAGGCAGCAGCAAATTACTGTGTATTGTGACAGTCAGAGTGCCTTGCACATTGCAAGGAATCCAGCCTTTCATTCCAAGACAAAACACACAGGTGTTCAATATCACTTTGTTCGAGAAGTAGTAGAGGAAGGGAATGTAGATATGCAGAAGATTCACACCAAAGACAACCTAGTAGATGTTATGACGAAGCCAATCAATGCTGACAAATTTATATGGTGTCGATCCTCCTATGGCCTATCAGAAACACGGTAGAGAGATTTTGAAAAGCTGACCAAAAGTGACTTTAAGTGGGAGATTGTGAAACCGTAAAGCCACTTTTGTGGCATGAAAAGTCAAAGAATGGTTGAGAAATTCACTATTGCAGCAGAATGATTTTCCGTGCATTTATAATGAAGCCATTTTTCTTTGCCTGTATTGCAGTGGAGTTGAAATTGTCACAAATAATTGGAGTTTTTACTCATATAAATAGAAGCTCCATTCATCAGTTTCAGTATCCCAGCCAAGAGTGAGTGTGAGAGAAAAAAAAATTCAGAGAGAGAGATAGTTTCTCCTGTGAGATTTCTCCTTGTGTGTATTCTTCTATATTCAAGAGAGGGTGTTATTGTTCTCTCCTTGTATTTAGAGAGAGGTCTTGTAATCTCTTTCACATAGTGAAAATCTTCTACTATTGCTCCGTGGTTTTTTCCTTATCTGTTGAGGGTTTTCCCCGTATATATTGTGTGTTCAGTTCCTGTTTTCCCATCTCTTATTTTAGCTGCGTGATATTATTTTGTTACTCTGGTACCCAACAGCTTCCCACGGCACAAACAAACAAACACACACTAAATTTATCGTGAGACTCCATAATAACTCATCACACATTTATATTGATCCATGCAAATTTGAGATTCTTTGGTTTAGGCAAAGTAGTTTTTTTATCCAAAATAATTTAGAGATGTATTTGGACACATGAAAAGTTTAGATTCAAGTTAAAAAAATGTGAAGGTATGGAAATAAGGAATGAAACAAGACATATTTAGATTCATATGTTACCCTGACTTGTTTCTATCAGTTAGTCTTGTTGTATTGTTGAGCTTTAGCCTCCGTACTTCCCCAAAAAAAGAAGAGGTTATCATGTAACTTTTCAATAATTTATTATCTATTTTTATAAATGTTTTATAGTTTTTTTAATTTAAGAATAAAAAAATTAATCTTTCCTTTCCCTTTCCTTCAAGTGTCTTAATCTAATCTAAACATACCCTAACGTCGTGTTGGTGGAGGGGAAATGGATGAGAGAGGCGTGGAGAAGAGAGATTTTTATTAAGTTTTGTTGTTTGATTTAATTTTTGAAGGAGATGAAAGGGAACAAAATCTCTCTTCACTCAATTCTGACTCCCTTCCAATATTAGGGGATTTGGAGGAGAGACGAGGAGATTTAAAACATTTGGAATATATTAACTAAAATATCCTTAGTTATAATTTAAAATCCAAAATTTTATAAAAGTATGAAAGTAAATTATTTTAAAATTTCTATCCTCCCCTCGTGAACCAAACATGAAGATGGTTACTTCCCCCTCACATCCTTTTAATCAAGTATAATATCTAATTAAAATCTCTTATTCTTTCCCTTCCTTGCATTGAATCAAACATAGCCTAAAAGTTTTAAAGCAGCCCAACCGATCCTTCTCATGGCATGTCCCAAAATGGTGCGTGTACTAACTACTAAGACGTGCTTTTTTTGAATGGGTTACGGGTCTTCGTTTGATTTCAACATAATTGAGCCATAAACTATATTATAATCATCAGACTTCGGATTTCAGAGCTAGAAATCAGTGATTACTATTGAAACTAGAGACAACTTAGAATGCAGTTATCACCAAGGGATGTGGTTGATACATAAATTTATAATTTTTCAAAACCCAAAAGAATAAAACTATGCTGTTTCTCTACAACCACCTAAAGAAGGGGATTAGTCCTAATGAATGTTACACAAATAATTAATTAAAGAAGGAAAGGGTCTGAAGAATTCAAAAGTTTGATTGAAGCCCATGTATAGACTACTGACTTTTGGGATAAATCTGTTAATAAATTTCTAAGAGTTGTGAAAGCACCGTATAAAGTTGTATATTTGATTATTTTATTACATGATGTTGTCACCTCCCCTACTAATTCTTATTGATTAATTCAATTTCAATCTCAAAGAAGAATATTATATTTGAAATAATTGGATGTTTGTAATCCCTGCTTCCTGATGGATTGATTGTTCTAAGATGAGGGTAATGTTTATTATCTTAAATTAATGGTATAAAATTTCTTGGAGATTGCTTGAATCAGGCTTGTAAATCGAGATTCTGACGTCATTAAAGGGATTCATTTAGAAATTTTATGGCAACTCAAATGGACTCTACATATGATATAATATGTATCATGTTAAACATGGAATTTCTCTACGTGAATGGTCTAAAAGGGATAACAACTTGCATATGAAGGAACTATGAAATTGAAAAATATTGGATTCCTTGATTGTTTACTTTCCTTTGCAATTGGAATGCTGTGTGGATATATTCTATCTATTTCCTCTCTCAAAGCCCTTCGAAGGTTGAATCTTTAAGAGCACAAAGAAAAGAGAAACAAAGAATGCTTGAGGTTTGGCTTTCACTAAAGAGGAAACTTCAGTGCAAACCACATCCAAAACAATTTCATGATCCAAAGGCAAGTAAGCACCCAAAAAATGCTCAGAGAACAAATTCAGGTAAACTTGAGGGTTCAAATATCAAAGGTTTCATCCAAGGAAGCAAGAAGCACTCAGAAAAACACCAAAGTTTCAAACCAAAACCCAAAGGGGGCATTGACATCACTAATCCCATAATAACCCATGAAATTTTTCTTGATAGCTCAAACAGAAAAATTAAAATTTGTCCATGTTGTCCTTGTTCACAAAGCAATAGCAGCAGCAATAAAGGTTCAGAAGGTCCTCATAGAACAACAAGGCCATCTACAGCTTCAAGCATAGTACATCATGCTGATTACAATGAAGAAAATATGTCCTCCAATACAAGGATGTTAGTTCAGATGGATTCTGATGGTCCTTCAACTTTGATTTGTCATAAATGTGGTGAGAAACTAAAAAACCATGTAGCTGTTGAAGCACACCATATCTCAGAGCATTCAGGTAATGACTAGTTGAATTGATATGTCTGAGTTTAAGGTGCTTCTGCTTTCTGAGTGTTGCGTTCTTCACCTTTATTTTTTCTTCATGTGATGCTTCAGTTGCCCATCCTACCTAGTAGGAAAAGGCTTTGATTGTAGTTATTGATCCGTTAGTTAGTTGCCATAACTTCTCAGGGATAAATAGATTGATAACTGCATTCAGTTTTGTTTACCCTTAGAAGTAAGAAGTAAAAGCGTTGGGGGAAATTCAATATTCTTCAGAAGAAAAAAAAGGTAGGGAAGGAAAGGTGTGCTAATAGTGTTAACCAATAACCAGTTGCTTTGATGTAGGATCCATAATAGTGATTTGTTGCAATTAGCACGTGTTGATTGGTCTGTTCTCTTCTTTAGAGACTGCATTCTGTGCAGGTTTTCCTGCTTGTTTGGTGATAAAATTCTGATTATATAAAATGTTTTCTTCATCTTGTTTTAAAGTTTTTCTTTGCAACATCAATTTTAGAAAGTTTCCAATGAGGTTAATCCTAATTTTCTTTTCGGTACAAGAAAGGGAAAAAGAAAAAAAAAAGACTACACCAAGTCACGAGGGGGTAAGGTAGACCCTGAAACATCACCAAGTAAAATAATAGCCAACTCTGGAGGAGGCATAACAACCTCCTCAAATCCACAGAGGCCTTCAAAAGATTCCAGTTAGCAATTAAGCTAGTTTGCACACCTACTGTCTTCCCTTAACTATATGAACAAAAACAACCTCCCAAGCAATGATTCAAAATCTTCTACCGATAATGGTGACTGATTGAAAATAAGATAGAATTTAGCATATACACTTGATATCATGCCATAAGTGTTGTATTTGAATATACAGCGCAGCTGATTGCTGTTCATGTGATTTGTTTAGACTAAAACTATAAAATGGTTTTCATCTATAGTTTGAAGGAAAAAAAAAACGAAGGGAATGACTTTTTGTATGTGGTTTTTTTTATGTAGTAGAAATTTCTTTGGAAAGAAATACTTATAAGAATCTAGCTTATCAACATGTACTATTTTGCAGTCACTGAAGTTCAAGAAGATTCATCTAGGCAGATTATAGAAACAATATGCGGAACAAGCTCAGTTAATTCTGAAAACATGTCAGGGCAGATTGATTGTATATTAAAAGTAGAGAACAAGCCAAAAACCCTTGCTTGCTTTGAGGAATATAGAGAAATGGTAAAGATTAAGGCTGAGAAGCTGCAGAAGAAGCACCCTCGTTGCCTGGCTGATGGAAATGAGCTTTTAAGGTTCCATGGCACAACTATTGCATGCTCTCTTGGCATAAATAGTTCTTATAGCCTGTGCACTTTAGACTATTGTGGTATATGCCAAATTCTAAGGCAAGGGTTCTCCCCCAACAAAGGTGCATTAGGGGTTTACACCACTTCTACATGTGGAAAAGCCTTTGATTCTATTAGGTCATCCGATGTGAGACCATTTCCAAGAAAGGCAGTTATAGTGTGCAGAGTAATAGCTGGGAGAGTTTCTAGTCCTCTTGAAGAAATTCAAGAAAAGGTTGATTCAGGGTTTGATTCATTGGCAGAAAAAATAAGTGGTCATTCAGATATTGAGGAACTCTACTTATTAAATCCCAAAGCTCTGCTTCCTTGCTTTGTGTTAATCTACAAACAACAAACAATGAAAGTAATTAAGAGCTTCAACTCAAGTATAAGAAGAAGTTTTTGATAAGTAGCTTTTGAGTTTTGACATGACAGAGGTAGGAGGTTCTCATGTCAGAATTGTGATTAAATATCAAGTTTAGAGCTTCCATATATATTTAGTTGCTTGTGATGTAATTTTTTAATTAAATTTTTATACTTTCAAATTTTTTAAATAAATTCCTATATTTAAATAAAAAATTTAATTAAGACCCTACTAATTAAAGAATTTTGTGTAATAAAAACTCTACAACTTGTGCTAGTAGCCTAATAGGAACTTATTTAAAATTTTGTTGAAGTCTAGAGACGTAATTAAAACCTTCTAAACTTCAAATATTTATTTAAAAATTCAGTAGAATTATAAGGATTAAAGAAGTAATTTAACTTTTTATCTTCTAGTTATACTTTTATTTTCTAGTCATATGTTTTTTATTTATACTTTTATTTTAATAATCATCTAAATGGTAAAAGCAGAAACGATAGCCTAATCACATGTTAAAAAAAAGAATAAAGTCCTTGACAAAAAAAAACACTATCACATTTAGTCCCTCAAAAATGAAAAATATCAATTTGATCCTCGATAATGTAAAATGCAGATAAAATTAATCCTTTTTAGGAACATTTTAGTCACTTTCAGAAATTATTTGGACCCATATTTTACATTTTTGAAGATCAAATTGATATTTTCTATTTCTCAGAGACCAAAATTTCATCATATTTTTTTTTCGAGTACCAATTTGAACCTTTATTCATAAAAAAAAAAATAGAACACATATTCAGGGTAGCTTACTTTTCAGGATAGAAGCAATTGACTATTGAGCGAGATAATATGTTGTATACTTTTCTGGTTTGTAGAGTTAATTTTGAAGTTAAAATGTGTTTGAATAAGTTGCGATTATTTTGATAATTGATTATATATATAATTTATTTTTATTGTAATTAAATCTAATTGAACTAATTTTATATTTGGTGATAAGTGATTTTAAGATAATTTATTGAGTAGTGCCAAAAAAAACATCTTTATATAGTAAATTAAAGAACAAATATGAACTTATTTGTTTAGATTCAGATTATTTATTTGATAGTTAGTTTTGTATGGTGAAATGAAAAAAATGTAATTTGCATCAAAATAATTAAATAAATATTTTTTAATAAGCTTCAGGGCTTGTTTGTTTAAAAATTACTTCTGAGATTTACATATTTGTTTGGTTGGAATTTTACTAAAATGTAGAAATTGAGAAAAAGCTAAAATTAAACTTTTATGAGATGCTATACTTTTTTAGCTTATCTAAAGAGCACTTTTTAAAAAAAACTTAGAAACACTTTTTTCAAGTATAAACAAACAGGAATGAAAATAATTTGTCCTCTAATAAAAATAATTTTGAATACAAAAAATAATAATTTTTTCAGAATTTAATCTAGTTTATATAATATCTCCTGCAAAAAACCAAAGGGGTAACCGAATTATAAATTATAAATTATAAATAAATAATAAAATTTTAAAAAGTTATGAATGTGATTGGTGAGTTGTGTACGCGTATTGGCCGAATCCGCGAACGGCTCCTGGAAGGTGCCAAGAGGCAAGTGTATAGAGTAAACAAACACCCTTTCCCTTTTCTTTTTTTCCTTTTTCGTTTTTTTCCTCTATGATATAATTATTTGCTTAATTATTATACATTATCGATATAAATTTTTTTATACGGTTAATCAATCAAAAATAATAATATGAATAATTTTTAAGATTATTATAATAAGATTTAAACATTTTAACTGATGTATCAATATATGATAGTGTAAATTTTTTTTACATTAACAGTACATATTAATTAAATTTTATAATTATTCTCTTTTATAATAGGATTTAATTACAATCTAATGTATGTGTGGATACCTTTTTATACTTACAATCAATTATATATATTAATGAATCATTATTCAAAATGATTGACTTTTAAAATAAGAATTTAATTCAAATACATTTGTTTGTAAAAATTTATAAATTTATGATACCTATCTTTAAAAGTCAAATATTCAAGATATTTATGATAAAAAAGTTAAACATTTTTTAATAAAGTAAAAATTTATGATTGATTGATAATATAAATATTTTTACACTAAATATATCAATTAAATCCTTATAAATTATAATAACTATCTTTAAAAGGAGCACAATACATATCAATTTTTTTTATATGATATCAGTTAATCATTCATCACCTCATTTGCAGTAACTTTTATGATAATTAAAGTAAAAGTCAAACACCTTGAACCATTGGCCCTCTTATGTATAAAAAAAGAAGAAGGTATAGGTGAAACATTTTTAACTATTGTTTTTAAAACTCTTTAGACCGGTTGCATTTGTAATTAAATTTGATAAAAAAACGATACGGAAATGAAAGCAGCGTTGGTGAGAATGGGTAATGAATGAATGAATTAACGGTAACAGTCAAAGGACGCGGTATTTGAGTTGAGACCCAGCAACAGCCAACGGCAAGCAGAGCAGTCCTTTGATTTTATGTTATTTATTATTATTATTATTATTATTTATCCTCCTCGTCTCTTTGTTTTACAATATATGTATATATATATATATATATTAGATCTGCCGTATTGGTATTGGCGTAGTATTGCTGTGTTTGATCTTCAAACCGACACTGCCATTGCTTTCTTCTATCTTTCAATTCCACTAACTCGATCTGCTCGCCCCCTCCCTCAAACCCTCCCTGTCTCAGGTATAATAATAATAATAATTCACTCAATTCTTGCTTTTTCTACCATTTTTATTATTATGCTCATTGTTATTCTTTCCAATGTGCTTTATTTTTCTTAATTTGGATCAATTCCAGAAGGAATTATCAACCATGTAATGTAATGTAATGTAACCCAGCAACACAAATGGGTTATGTTGTATTCTATTATCATATTCTTACAATCCTCTGAATTCTTACCTACTTACACACATCAATTATGCTCCATTATTCCGCACACCCTCTTCTTTTCAGAAAAACAAAAACTACTTATCATTCCGAATCCAAAGCTCAAATTCTCGTTTCCCCTATTTCGTCCAATAACAAAACAGATCCTCATTTCTCATTTGTTAACATTACTTATAATATATGATTAAAAGGCCTTTTCTGGTTGTTTCGGGGAGTTTTGCTTGCTCGTTTATTGAACCGTTATTCTCTTTTCCTTGTGTTTTACTTATCTTACAACCTCTCTACTCGATCCAAACTATGAATGTGTCATTTTGGAGTGATTGTTTGGTGATTTGTTTGTTGTTGAGGTTTTTTTTTTCAAAAGATAGTTGCTGCCTTTCCTATCAGATTTTCTTTGGGTCTTACCATGGAAATTAGTAGATTATACTTTCACCCTCTTGTTTGTATTGTTGTGGAAATTTGAAGTTTGAGTTTACTTGGTCTCCCCCCCTATTTTTCAATACATGGGGTTTATTCCAAAGGTGTGACGATGCAAATTATATTGAAATTATTTTCAGAGCAGTCTCTTGCATTGGCCCGACACTTGTTGATATCTATTAGTTTGCTGCTTCTTGGATTTGATGAAATGAATGTACACTCATGGCTTGAAGCTTGATTTAATGAGCTGCTGTAACTGCTGTTTTCATTTTGTTGATGCGAATGGCATTTGGTTATTCCTTATTGAAGGATTATAGGCGTGTAGGAGACTAATTTTTGTTTGAGGGAAGACATTTCATAGAATTCTAAATTTTTCCATAGGTTCTGAATGGATATTTGGGCATGACTTCAGGTGTTATTCACTTCCCCTAGTCACCAAGTCACTGATATTTATGGCCTATAAAAAATGCAACTGCTAATTGATATTAAAATTCCTTATTATATGTTCCATGAAGCCAAAAATATGTGTGCACAGAGGGAGACAAGGGTAAGATTGCAAGGTTGAATTGTCTGTGTCATAATTCAAGCCCAGCATAACATTTTAATAGAATCACAAGCTTACTGGTGTTTGAAATGATTTACAGCTTCAGGAGGGCCAGAGAAGGTTGTTGTAGAAGCCATGGTTCTTGATTCCATACTGTCTTCTCCTAGTCTGAGGTCTCCATCTTTCAGGAGGCAGTTTACCAAGAATGAACTGGGTAGTTGGTCAACACTTCTCCAGAGGCATCGCTTCCTCTTAACTGCTCTTGTTCTACTAGCTCTCCTCTGCACGGTTTATCTTTACTTTGCTGTCACTTTAGGGGCAGGTGGCTCCTGTTCTGGATTGAATGGAGCACAGAAAGCTTCATGCCATATGGAACTTGTTAAGGATTCTATGGCCAAGGGTAAACTGAAAATTCTTTGACATTTCAAATATAATTATGATGAGTATAGGTGACATGGAGTCAAAATATAGTCCTCAGCTACAGTATTAGTGTACTGTGATGTGTGTTTAATGTTTATCTCAGTATTTGTGAGCCAAAATGTACAAATATAGAAAGCAATTTCATAGATACAATTAGTTAATTTTTGTGATTGCTTGCTTACTTGTAGCTTACATATAAAGTTTTGAGCATCATGGTAGCCAAATGAAGTTTGAGTATTCCTAATTTTGTCTGATATTATCATGTGTTCGGTATTGCTGAGCAAGAATAACCTGAATAATTCTCGCAATGAGTGATACTATTTGATGATTGCTACTTATTTCCCTGTGGTGATATGATCCCGATGCCCTAAGTGCTTTAAACTATAATATACAAAGAAATTTAACTGTATTTTCTGAACATACCGAATAATCATTCACAAAGCATTATTCTTAATTGCGTCTAGAGCTCAAGAGCTAGACTAAAAATTTGGAAGAAGAGAATGTGATTTATATAAATATTTCTATACGCTCGAAACCCCCTATGGAATCGAACTTATTTCAGTAAATTTCTACTTACTGATCTCATCTTTTATGGAATCGACAACCTTTGACTGTACAAGAATATGTGGAGCTCGACATGTCTGAAAGCACAGGAAAACGTTCTTTAAGAGTTGCATTATTCAAGTGTATGATTGCTTAAAGTAGTATAAAATAAAAAACAACAAGATAACTTGATAGAGCTCATAAAAAGAGGAGTTAAGCAACCCAAATAAATTCTACCAATGGAGATGCTCTTAGTTTCTTCATCTCTTGCTGTGATATTGGGATGTGGATAAATCATGATTGTAGCCTTCAAATTTTAAAACAATTTTTTGCTAGTTTATGTTTACTTGCACGAGAGTATGATATCAAAACAAAAAAAGAAATAGTTTTTGTTGACGAATTGATAGTTCACAAGCCAGTATGCTGAATTGCTAATGTTAAAACTTAAAAGTGGAGTTTGTGAGGGATTTTCAAAATAATGGAATTTTAAAGAACACAGTTGGAAAGGGTCCAACGCTCAGCATAGGAACAACAGTGCTCAACGTGGAGTGACAAAGAGCCCAACTTTTGTTAGGGTCCATTGCTCAGCGCCAGACATACCGAGAGCAGTAATTGTAGGAAACATGCTAGCGCTCAGCGCAGGAAACCTAACGCTCAAAGCCATTGGCGTGATTCTTCAGAACTCTGCAGAAAACAAAATTGAGTGCTTCCAAAGTATGTAACTCTTCATGGTTTTCAATCATTTCCTAATGTCAACGTTGTTTCATGATAGTATGTGTCCATACATCAAATGCTACAATCATGAATCGATGCATTGCTTCATTCAAACCCATGATGAGTTTTTTTCCTTCACCAAGAGGCATGAGTTGATCTATAAATAGAGTCACTTTGCATGCAGAAAAACAATCTGAATTTGCTGAATTTCTACACTCCAAATCACCTTCTTTTCTCTCTTATGCGCAAAGAGAGTTAAGGAAACTATTGTTCTGTAAATTATTACTGACAATAAGCTTGATTGTGGGTGTGCAAATCAAGTCAAGGTTTCTCCATAATATCCTGAAGGGGATTCACTGCTACACCTCTTGCATCCGGTCTAGATAGAAACTGGTGAAGGTGAATCGAACCTCAAGCTTAGTATCCGTACACGCTTTGGAGATTTGCACTTATTCTTTGTCTTCCGTCTTTGTTGTAGAACCGTCCCAGATATCTAACAGAGATTCTGTGCATGTTCACTTGATTAGTTGATTACCCTTGTAGGTGTAGCACTCGATGGAGTGGATTGCTTTCTTTGTTGTTCTTCTTGAAACTTGAAATGTTAAAACTTCAGATATAAATTACCAGAAATGCTTGAAGGTAGGAGCACTCATTTCGTATCCTTCACAGATGGACTCTCTCTTGTGGGTGTGTAAACTAAGTCAAGGTTTCTCCATTATATTCTGAAGGGGATTCACTGCTACACCTCTTGCATCCGATCTAGATAGAGACTGATGGAGACGAATCAAACCTAAAGTCTAGTATCCGTACACGCATTGAAGATTTGCGCTTATTCTTTGTCTTCGTTCTTTGTTGCAGAGATTCCATGCATGTTAACTTGATTAGTTGATTACCCTTGTAGGTGTAGCACTCAATGGAGTCGATTGCTTTCTTTGTTGTTGTTCTTGAAAATTGAAATGTTAAAATTTCAAATATAAATTATTAGAAATGCTTGAAGGTAAGAGAACGCATTTCGTATCAAATCACCCATAATTACGTCATCTTGATCGGTTTAAAAAAAGCTAGAAAATTCGTACCAAATCACCCATAAATTACTGCACCTGATAAAAAATGAAAGAAAGAAAAATCTATTACATAATTACTCAAATCCAAAATGGGTTGAACATAATTACTTATTATTATATTTATTACGCCATACCATATCATACATGAATAGATTGAGAATAAATAAATTGTTTAATGCAAGATCATCCTTGACACTGGTGTGGGTGTTCACGTCGTTGTAATATTAGTGGCTGCCTCAATATTGACTAAACATTGGTCGTGACAATGATGGTGCTAGTGGCAGGTGTGATTGCAATAGCTGTGATGGGAAAGGCAATGCATTCAAGTAGCTAAGGCACAAGTTTGGTCGTAATTTATGATGAAATAGCATGAAAGTTCATGAATCCATATACTTTGGAGGGAATTGTAGTTTTCTATTTGATGGAGTGAATGAGTCAAACATTTATGATCAAACAAAACATATATAAGATAAAGAAAATTTAGTTTGGGAGGAGTTGAATCAACCAAAGATATTAACAGTGGGATTTTTAAATTTAAAATCCAGATCTCAAATTAAAAAATTAACTAATTTCTTTGTTTCATTCACGTTCTACACTACTTTCTCAGGTCTTTCATTGTGGTTCGTGGTTCCTGATTCGTGTTAGTGTTCGTGCCCATGTAATATTGCTGACCATTATTGTACAACAGGATATACATAGGTCCACCCCTACATGAATATATCACAATGTTTTTACCCTTTTACATTTTTTACCGTGAAATTAATTCTTATTTCAACGTAAGTTAATATATTACGAAGATATTTTAAGATGTTTTCAGAGTAAAAAATTTCTTGTTTCATCATTAAATAGTTATTGTATTAAAAATGTAATTAAAGTCGCATACAATAATAATCCACAAAACATGTTAAACATATTTAATGATACAGAGTCTCTAAAAGCAATTAAGAAATTTTCACTATTATGATAATTTCATAATACAACATCCATAACGCATTAAGATTTGAAATATGCTACAATATTCTAATATTACATGTATAATTGACCATTGAATGTCAGTTTTCTTAAGCCAAGTCAATGTCAGTTTGTCACCGATAACGGACTCTGGAATTTGATATGGAATTTCGATTCACGCAAAAGCATATTCCTGTTAATTTTCCCATTCCTTGACAGGATTTCAATCCTCTTTACAGTGGGATCCATTGTCCACTGAGTTGGTCAAGTAAGCCATGGCAAAAATTGGCGGCATGAGTAACGGAAAAAGAGAAGTTCCAAGCTATTTGAGTCAAGCAAGCAACATTGGTCACTTTGAATTATGATTATTATAAAGGGTTTTTTTATCATATGCAAACTTACACGGGTTAAAGATTTTAAAAGAGTAAATTCATATGAAAAGTTATATATTTTATACTTTCAAAATAAGATGATTAGCTTTTCAATAAATAGTTTTATATAAGGTTGCAGAGGATAGACAAACTCTTATTATAAAAACCATGAGCAATGCGCATATGGTCAAAGTTTTGTGTTCTCTGTTTCCAGCGTTGGGTCTCTCAACATGTCTCCATTAACCAAAAGAACCTCAATTAGGGAAATTTAGTTATAATAGAGAGTGATGCCCCACTAAAGCAGTTTGTTGTAATTGCCACATGTTTATTAATGATAGGACACCGATAAAAATGGAATAGACTGTCAGTATTGTTCTTACCAATTAGACTATGGAGGTATGTAGTGTTCATAATTTTAGGGTTACAACTTACAAGTTACAACCATGTTCCATTTGGGTTTCTATAAAAAGTTAACTTGCACTCGAAACAAACCATGTGTATCAATTATGCCTAGTTTTAAGAAAATTTTTTTAAGGATCGAGTCTTTTTAGCAGGCACACAATGATATGCCTTGTTAATTCATGCAAGAAAAGCTCTAATTTTGACTGCAGTTTTAAAATGGAAGTGAAAATTTTAAAAATGTTTTATATAAAAAATTATTGTGTCCCCTAATTAATTTTTTTAATTTAAATATGATATATTATCAGTATAAATATTTTTTATATTGTTAATTAATCATAAATTATTATATTACTAAAAATGTTTGATTTTCATAATAATTATCTTAAAAATGACACATTAAATAATATATGATTGATAATTTTTTCCCACCACGGTATATCAAAATTCTAACATTTTTTTTTATTCCGTAGGTATTGACTTGCAACATGTTCCCAAATCTTAGTGACATTTTCCTTTAGAAAACGCCAATACCATTAACCCAAGCACAAAAAGAAGAAAACGCCAATAGCACATTGTTCCCTCCACTGTCTTTTCATAAGTAAGTATCTCCTCAGGCTCCATAATTGATTAAGCAAAAAACAAAACGCCTTTTCTACTAACCTCATTCTTCTCTTGCTCTTGTGACTGAGGCTCTTTTACATATATGATTTCCTACGAACTTTCCTTTTCTAAGTGTTGGTGTTTCATCATTTAAAAACCGTTTTCATGCCCCACATACTTCCCTAGTTCCCATTTAATGCTTCTTTGACATATATACTTGTTCATTTTGGAACCATGGGAGCATGCTGTGACCTTGAAGTGGGAATCAATGGCGAAGAAACTTTTATGGTAAACAAGGTGAAACTCTTTTTCTTGGTAACTTCCAGTTTCTTGAGTGAAACGTTTGATGACTATTATTATGCTTGTTCTATATATGCTCCCAACAGAATGAGAAGTAGACACTTAAACATTGCATATTTGCATTACACCATAAAAGTATATATGGCAGGCAGGTGGACCTGCTTGCTATACTCTTCATGTCATTGTGGAGTCCACAAAGTGTGCATATATTGCCAATGCTTTCCCTTCTCTCAAACATGACCCCCGTGATTTATTATCTCAAGTTCCTTGTCGTTGAGGTTTTCTTGTGTCAGCACGCTCATTCACTTTGTGCTTATGTCTGCTAATTAATTCCATCATGGATTTAATGTTTTTGTTGGGTTGGTAGTGTCCTCTAATTATGTAATTGATGGATCGATGTATCCTATAAACTATTCTCCTTGCTGAATTCTGTTATATGTCGCTTTCATACTTCCTTTCTTTGTTAAAGAAACTACTACATATTCAATACTTGTTCAGGCCGTCTAACCTTCATAAATACTGCATGTGCAGAATATTCTTTCATCTTTCTCCCGTAAATTCAGCAACTTATTTGGTAATAATCTCTTGGACACAAATGAGTCCCTGAAAGTTATATTTAATGACTTTCCAGGGGGTGCGCATGTTTTTGAGCTCATAGTACGGCTTTGCTACAATGGTAGCAGCAGGATGGAGATAATAACTCCATCCAACGTCGCCCTGATATGTTCTGCTGCTCATTTCTTAGAGATGGAATGTGATGCTATTGGATTTGGAACACCCAGCTTGAAACCCCATTTTGATAAATTTCTTGAAGGGATTCGTTTCTGGACTTGGTCTGAGCTCCTAGGAGCATTGAAACAGTGCCAAGGCTTATTTTCTTCCGAAAGTTATATAGAAATTCTGGACAGAATTGTCAATCAGTTAATAGAAAGGCTTGCTTTGTCAACAAGTATTACAAGTCCATATACATGTTCCTCCAATAGATCCAGCTTCCAGTTTTCCTGTGATACTAGCAGTAACAACAGCTGGAGAAATAACTGCTCTGGAGCTACATGGTGGTTTGAACATCTTCTGTTCTTGAAGATTGATTTGATGGACAAGGTGATAAGGACAATGATATCTCATGATTTTGATCATTGTATAGTCTCCAAGTTTCTATTCTACTATCACAAGTTAAGTTGTCCTGGTGCTGCACAAGCTGAGAAGATTGAAACAACAAAGGTTGTTATCAATCTTCTTTCATTGCTAGATAAGAGGTCAATTTCTTGCCAGGATTTATTCAATCTCAATCGAATTTCTATTACCTTAAAAGTAAGCGGATGCTGTAAAAACAAGATAGAAGGCCTTATAGGTCCTCTGCTTGATCAAGCAACAATTGATTATCTACTCCTTCCATCTCCACATGGGAAGGATCATGCATATGATGTTGATTTTGTCCTCAGGCTCATACATATATTTTTCTATGAATCTAGTTTTGAGTTAACTTCGAATCGACTTAAGAGAGTTGCCAAAATGGTGGATTTGTTCCTTGTCGAAGTTGCTCCAGATCCCCTTCTCAAACCTTCCGAGTTTGAAGCATTGATTACAGTGCTCCCAGATAATGCCAGGGAATCTCATGATCAATTATACATAGCCATGGACATGTATCTAAAGGTAAGTTACCTTACCACTTTGCATGACTGCAATACTTGTTTGAAATTTTCATTAAAAAAACTTGCCTTACTTTTCACCATGAACTATGTATGATGCTTGAAATAAGCACTCTAAAATTGTTCATTCATCCTACTATTTTATCAAGTTTCTAGTGTTTTTGAATTATTTTCTTTCACATTTGAGGGTTTCACTGATATAGATCCATAGGTCCATGCAGGTTTAGGTGAAAAGGAAAAGATGAGTATCTGTAGTGCACTGAACTACCAGAAGCTGTCAGCTGAACTTTTGAGACATCTTAACCGAAACTTGGTGTTTCCTTCAGAAACCAAACACAGGGTTCATGTTACTAGACAAAGCCGTATGAAAAGCTTACTCCAGGAAAACGATCATTTGAAAAACTTTTTTGACTCCATGTTTCGTAAAAGCTTCAAGAACTTAGATGTGAAAGAGGATGTTGAAAAGAGAATTTACTATGCTGAAGAGCTTAGGTTGTCAAATGAAATCCAGATGCTTAGAGTTAGAGGAGATTTGGAAGGAATGGAGAGCGGAACTGGGACCCAATTGGCAAGTGTAAAGAAGTCAGGTATTCATATTATGAGCAATGCTATATACTTGCCAAAACTATGTTCATGATGAATTGATTATTTTCAGATATGCCACTGATTTTTTGGTTTCTCCTTCTGTAGCCTTCCTCCACGTTTAGTTTTCTAGTTTTAAAGGAGTAAATTATGCAATTCCTGTATAGATATTCTATATTTCTATGTAAAAGATTTCAAATATGATTTTATATCAGAGAAAATAGCCACTTGTTTGCTCTTTGTGCAGCAGAAATGAAGGGTAAGTCTTGTGCTAACCTATAAAACTCGTACCTTCAGCATCACTTCTATTTCGGGCTAGAGAAAGAAATTACTTTAGTGTAATTACTTTTAGGATCATCCTAACTAATGCCCTAAGGATACTGGTTAAGGAATACAAAAAGGAGAATGCTAATGAGCGCTCTTAGCACACTCATAAAGGAAGCAAGAAAAGAAACTTTTTATTGAAAATTGATGTATTCAATATTTGAAGAAGTGACATATTTAGTTTTACAATGTAAAATTGTTTTTTTTTTTCCTTAAAGAGTACCCTTAGGACACTCGTTAGCATGACCCATACAAAAAAAGCAAATTCTCAGTGGAAACCTTCAAATATCAAATGCCCCAATTCCCAATGAATTTTTTTTTCTTTTTGATTCCTTAACCAATGCTCTTAGGATACTGATTAACATTCTTCTTATTTTTAACTTTGATAATCTTTCCTCAACATCTACAGCTTGCCACCCAATGGAGGGACACCATATCGGATAAGTATATCCTGTCTTATTTGTCAGGTGGCACAGCCCCTCCACCCTCCTTTATAACTCTCAACAACTTACTCACAATATCACTCAATAATGTTCTCACACAATGTTATTCTCACTTAGTTATAGTCAACACACACTTGCAGAAAAGAGTAAAGAAAGAAGAAGAGATAGCAAAAACACTGAATACACATCACACACTCTTTATTGAATATTGCACATAGATATTTATACAAGTCCCACACGGACCACTAACACATTTCAGCTAACTAACATTCTGTTACACTAACAGAATTACATCACCAATCACCAACTAACTCAACTGAATTACACTTCTAACACTCCCTCTTAATTCAGGTTTTACTAAGTAATCATGATATGTATAATTGCATCACTATGAAATCAAACATCCCAACTAGGTTGGCACCCAAGATTTCACCATTCATTTGCATCATATCATGCTTAGTTTAACTCTGAAAAAGACACAACATTCAGTTCATTTCTCAGCTTTCTAAACCTTTCTGTCTTCAAAGGTTTAGTTAATATGTTAGCTAGTTGGTTCTCACTTCTGCAGTATTCTAGCTTCAACTTTCCTTTATTGACTTGATCCCTTAAGTAATGAAACCGAGTTTCAATGTGCTTACTACTTCCATGAGCTATAGGATTTTTTGCCAAAAAATTGTTGATTTATTATCCACCATCAGCGTCATTGGTTTAGAACCAATCAATTGTAACTCTTCTAGCAAATTTTCAAGCCACACTGCCTGGCAAGCACCTGAGGATGCTGCAACATACTCAGCTTCACAAGGTGATAAGGCTACAATGTTTTGCTTCTTGGAACTCCAGGAGATTGCACCATTACAGCACATTAACACATATCCACTTGTGCTTTTTCGATCCTCTATGTCACCACACCAATCAACATTAGTGAATCCTATTACCTTTGCCTTCACACTTTGCAGATTATTTGGAAATATCAGTCCAAAATCAAGTGTTCCCTTGATGTATCTCAATATCCTTTTAGCTGCAGCATAATGAGATGATTTTGATTTCTCCTTAAATCTGCTCACAAGACCAACACCATAAGCCAAATCTAGTCGAGTATTACACAAGTATCTTAGACAGCCTACTAGTTGTCTATACTTAGTTGCATCCACTGAATCTTCATTGGAAGCTTCTTTTCTCAGCTGTGTACCAGTTTCAACAGGTGTTGAAGCTGGATTACATTCACCCATTTCAAACCTCCTTAGGATGTCAGTGGCATACTTTTTCTGGTGCATGAACAACCCTTTATTTATTTGGGTGAATTCAATTCCCACGAAGTATGCTAGTTTGCCAAGATCAGTCATTTCAAACTCTCTCATCATGTTTCCTTTAAATTTCAGGATCAAGTTCTCATCACTTCCTGTTACCAATAGATCATCTATATATAGGCAAACTATTAAAGTATCACCTGTATGTAGAGTTTTCCCATACACTCCATGCTCACTGTTGCATTTTGTGAAAACCCTGCTGACTCAAACAAATGTCAATTCGCTTATTCCAGGCTCTAGGAGCCTGTTTCAGACCATACAAAGCCTTGTAGAGCCTGAACACTTTCTCTGTTTTCCCTTTCTTCTCAAAACCCGGTGGCTGCTTTACAAATACTTCCTCTTCTAATGGCCCATTCAGGAATGCAGATTTCACATCTAGTTGATGAAGGCACCATCCTCTGTAGCTTGCCACTGGAGCTACTAGTCGAATTGTTTCCATTCTTGCCACAGGTGCAAAAACTTCATGATAATCAACTCCTTCCTTTTGTAAGAAGCCTTTAGCTACTAATCTTGCTTTCTATTTTGCTATTGTCCCATCTGGCTTCATCTTGATTCTATAAACCCATTTTACAGCTATGGGCTTCTTCTTTGGAGGTAGCTCCACCAGTTCCCAAGTATGGTTCTTTTCTATTGATGCCAATTCATCTTTCATTGCAGACACCCACTTTGCATCACTAATGGCCTCCTCAAAAATCATAGGTTAAGATTCAATGAATAAGGCCATTTGAACCAATTCTCCTTCTTCAGTCACAACACTGTCAGGTATTATCTCATAATCATTTAATCTTTGAGGTACCTGTCTGTTTCTCTGAGGTCTTTGAGACTGCACTTCTTCAACAGGTTCGGTTGGAAAGGATTGATCATCTTGGAGACTGATCTCTACACTGTTACTGGGATTGCTTTCTTCCCATTTCCACCATCTTGCTTCATCTATCACAACATCCCTGCTCACCAATACCTTTTTGTTTATTGGATCAAGTAGTTTAAAAGCACCTGTTGGATGGTACCCTAGGAAAACTATTTGCTCACTCTTGTCATCTAATTTCCTTCTCAGCTGTTCTAGTACATGTCTGTAGTACAATGAACCAAAAATTTTAAATTGAAACACATCAGGTTTCCTCCCAGTCCAGGCTTCTTCAGGGGTTGTTGAACCTAGACCTTTTGTTGGACACTTATTCAGAATGAAAACAGCTGTAGTCACTGCCTCTCCCCACAAGTATTTGGGCAACTTTCTTCCTTTCAACATACTCCTAGCCATGTTTAGTATAGTTCTATTTCTCCTCTCAGCAATACCATTATGTTGAGGAGTATAGGGAGCAGTTACTTCATGAATTATGCCTCTGTCCTCACAATACTTCTTAAAATCATGGGAATTATATTCTCTTCCTCCATCAGTTCTCAAGACCTTGATTGGCCTGTCACTTTGTTTTTCAACTAGCAGGGCAAAATTCTTGAAAATAGACATTACTTCATTCTTTCTTTTAATAAGATAGAGCCACATCATTCTAGCTTACTCATCAATGAAAGACACAAAGTAATTGTTACCTCTAAGAGATTGGATCTCAAATGGGCCGCACACATGAATAAAGCACTTCCAATTTGTCCCTAGATCTATGAGGAGCTTTGTTCTTGAAGGCACTTCTGGGCTGTTTACTGATGCAGCAGTCATCACACACCTGCTGAGGATGACTGATTTGAGGAAGACCTTGCACCATCTCTTTCTTTCTTAATAATTCCAAACTCCCGAAATTGAGATGTCCAAATCTGTAATGCCAAAGACAGTTCTGATCATGTACCTCTGCACTTAGGCATTTTTGATCAAGAACCTGAATACCAATCTTGAAAATCCTGTTCTTTGACAAAGGAGCTTTCAAGATCAGCTTCCCTTGAGCATCATAAACCTTCATTTGATTTTGCTGCAAGTTCATTGAGTACCCCTTCTCCACCAACTGCCCCAAACTCAATAGATTATTCTTCATGTTGGGCACATAAAGAACATCTGTGATAAAAGCATTCCTCCCATCTTTCCTTTTTATCAGTACTTTCCCAATTCCTTCAGCTTTAATGATTGAATTATCAGCAAATTTCACCTTACTCTTGATTTTCTCATCCAACTCAGTGAACCACTCCCTTCTACCTGTCATATGGTTGGAGCAACCTGTATCTAGGTACCATAGATCCGATGTATCACCCTTATTCTTGGTAGTCACCATCAGTAGTACATGTTCATCAGAACCCGAGTCTTCTTCATGTGCTAACTGTGCCTCATCCATCTTTCTTGGCACTTTCTTGCCTCTACATTCATCAGCAAAATGCCCCCATTTCTGACAGTTGTAGCACTGAATATCTTTCTTATTGAAGCTCTTCTTGGTACCTTTAAATCTTTTATTACCTTCATCACCATTGTTCTGTATAGAATTACTGCTTGACTCATCAGAGGAATGTTTCCACTTTGAACCCTTCCATTTGTCTTTCCTTTGATTGCTGCCACCCCATTTACCTCCCTTCTTACCTTTACTTTGAGCATGGAAGGCCTGCACAACCTCTTTTCCTCCACTTCTCTCATTAAGTCTCTGTTCATGAGCCTCAAGAGAGTTCTGCAGCTCCTCTATTTTCATGCTCTCAAGATCTTTAGCCTCTTCAATTGCCACCATTATGTGATCAAATCGAGGAGTCAAAGTCCTAAGAATCTTTTCAACCACTTGTTGATCTGTGAACTTTTCTCCACATGTCTTCATCGAGTTTGTCAGCACCTGAAATCGACTGAAATACTCACCAACCGTTTCATTTTCAGTCATTTCCAAGAGCTCATATTGTCTTTTCAGAGACTATAGTTTCACCTTCTTACCTTCTCCCCTCCTCCATAAGCTTTATTCAAGATATCCCACGCCTCTTTGGCCGTCTTGACATGGGAAATCTTCTCAAAGTTGGAAGGATCCACGCATTGATGAATAAGAAAAAGAGCCTTGGTATCTTTCTTCTGCTTAGCACTGTCCCTTTCATCTTGAACTCCATTCTTCACAATTTCAAGCACATCTAGGAACCGAAAGATAACCCCCATCTTTACCACCAAGTGATCAAAGTTCTTGCTATCAAGAACTGGCAGAGAAGAAGGAAAATGGCCATCGCCTGATGTGGAAGCCATGAGCACACTCCCACACACTCTGGTAGGTCCCTAATCGATTGCTCTGATACCACTGTTAGGTGGCACAGCTCCTCCACACTCCTTTATAACTCTCAACAACTTACTCACAATATCACTCAATAATGTTCTCACACAATGTTGTTCTCACTTAGTTATACTCAACACACACTTGCTGAAAAGAGTAGAGAAAGAAGAAGAGATAGCTAAAACACTAAATACACATCACACACTCTTTATTGAATATTGCACATAGGTATTTATACAAGTCCCACACGGACCACTAACACATTTCAGCTAACTAACATTCTGTTACACTAACAGAATTACATCACCAATCACCAACTAACTAAACTGAATTACACTTCTAACATTATTTTGGTGTATCACATCATGTTCCAACTAATAACATTTTGTCATGTAAATTAAAATTTTATTTAATATTAAAAAAGTAAATTATATGGCAAGATATTATTGGTTGAGACATAGTGTGGTACACTAAAATGGGACAGAAGATCCTCATCCCACCATATCGGGGTTGATTTTCAGATTTGTTGTATAAGTAATGGAACTCCTTTTAACTCTTTGGACTATTCCTCCAAACATATATCCATCCAAATGGGTTGATGGTTTTGTACGTTTTTATTTTTATTTCTTACCTTGATCTTATTTGTTTTATTTTTTTCATTTTGGTCATATATATTATCTTTCATCTTCAATGTTAATTCTAAAACAGACGCTGTCCAAAAGAAATGGACGGAAAAGATTAATATGAAATACGGAACATAACATATATGACCAAAATGGAAAAAATAAAACGTTTATTTTTATTCATTTTAATTCTATATATTATATTTCGTTTTCCATGTTAGCCCTAAACTGACGCCGTCATAAAAGAACTGATGAAAATAACTAATATGAAAGACAAAACATATAACATATATGATCAAATGAAACAAACAAAACCCATATTTAGTAAATATTGAAGTGTCTTTGTTGATTCAAACCACACCAAAGCATTGGACACTTCAATATGAAAGCAACCCATGCATTAGACTATTAATAAACGTAATGGAGTAACCGAGGCCATGTTGGTGTCTATGTTCTTCCCGTAACCGAGGATTAAAAAGAGAATGGATAAGTTTACCAAAAAAGAAAAAGAGAATGGATAATGCCAAAAAATAATATTAGTGATAGTGAAGCAAACTGATAGGTCATAGGCCAGCTGATAGCATCAGGTGATTGTTGGACAAAGAGCACGCGCATTACGGGGCTCATGGCCTCAAATAATTTGATAAGCCCAAAGCGTTCACAACAAGTTTTTGAATTTTGAGTTTGCGTTCTTTATTGTTGCTCACAAAAATCAAAGTAAGATCATCGAGTCTTCTGCCATGCACTTCTCTTGGCTCACAATTTTGTTTTTAAAATGAGATCTGCAATCGTAATAATAGCTGTCACATATTTTTAGTAGTCTTTATAATTGTATTGTGATCGTAATTATGATAACATTAACCATATTTTTTCACAATTATTTACAATAACAGGAGATACAACGCAACGATCACAATTTAAAACCTTAATTATAAGTTTATGTTACGGGACTTCCTATTTGGTTAACATAAATTTACTTTAATAAACATTTTGGCCAACTTTGCAATTTAGATTATAAGGCTTAAGTTATTGAAATTCCATAACAAAATTTGAAAGAAAAAAAAACTATTAAGACATATAATGTGTGTTTGGATTAGCTGCAAAAAATAGATGATTTTATTAATCGATTATATGTATAATCATCATTATTATAATCGATTATAATAGAATCAGTTTTATGATTGAGTATATTTGTTGATAAACGATTTTAGGATAATCTATTTTGTTTTGATTGTCAAAAAAGAATCATTTTAATATAGCAAATTACAAAAAAAGGCATGAAAATATTTGTTTAGATTAATAATATTTGATGTTTTATTTAATATATACACTTTTCTTTTTTATTTATTCACATTAATTATCAATTCCTTTTTGCATTTAAAAATTAAATTTAATGTTGAAGAGTGAATGTCTTCTTTTATTTAAAAATTTATGTATTTTAAAGTGTAAAAAATTAGAGTGAAATCTATTTTCACAAACGCATATCCAACAACTTCAAATATTGAAAGCAGAAGAAAATGCAAACAGAGCACACAACATCTTTGTGTGACTCAAACTGCAAATCTCCATTCATAGTTGCAAGTCACAATGACAAGCAACCAACACAATGAGTTAAAAATCAGAGTGGGTTAAGGATGAAAACAGAAAAGCGCAAAGGTGGATTACATAATCTATTACAGCTAAAATCATAATGCCTAGAATAGGTGACGAAGAAAGAACGCTCTTTTTCCAGGTGGAAACAACTTTTTTCATTTTTCATCCAAGTTGCCAAACACACATGCTTATATAAAACAACTTTTTTCATTTTAAACAACTTATCCGTACGTAAATACTCTAAACCAAACATCCTCATAGATGTAGGTTGCAGAGGATACAAACACGACAACCTAGACAAAATATCTTTTTAATGTGGTTTTATAGACAAAATAAAATTAAATTTTGGATCAATATATTCGCCTACTCAAAAGTTGGGGGGCCAATTTCGGGCCAGACTTGATTGGGTCGAATCACATCAAATTAAATCAATTTTAGATTTAAATTTTTGTTTTATCCCACACTTTTTTATCAAGATAGTCAGCCTCTCCCATTGAGTAGGGGTCTTCATCAACCAATCCAAACCAATTCAAACCACAAAAATCGAACCGAAAAATCGAAAACCGCAAAACCCGTCTTTCTTTCATTAGATTGGATCGGATTTCGGATCTCCTAGCGAAAACCGATCCAATCCAATCCAAACCGACCTACTATATATATATATATATATATATATATATATATATATATATATATATATATTATTTTTCAAAATATAGTACTACTCATATTTAAGCATTGTTTTTCATACTTTTATGAACGAACACTCTCATTCTCTTTAATATTTTTGTTGGAATTGTCAAATACTAGATGTATTAGAATTTGTATAGTTATTCATGTACCAAGGAATCAATAGTTATTCATGTACTAGAAAATTTCATGCATGTACTTAGGAACTAGAACTACATTAATTCTAGTATATATAGGTTTAATGTTGGTTTTCGACTTAATATAACTATGTAATGATGTATTGGTAAAAACCGAATTATCCAATCCAATCCAAACCGCATTTGATTGGATTGGATTGGATCAGATTTTTTTAAGGAAGCAAACTGATCCAATCCAAACCGCAAGTTGTTTCCATCTTTGGATCGGATGGTTTTTTAGCTCAAAACCAATCCAATCCAATCCGCGAACACCCTTATCATTGAGTTCAGCTCATTTTGATAGATCTAATTTTGGTATAGATTTCTAAAACTAGGCATTTATATCTAGCATGAAAAAGCTAACAAACCACTTAAAATGGTATCTCACATCTACCTATGTGGTAAAATCAGAATTAAAGGAGATGTGAAGAAAATGAAATAGGACTAAATGTATTCAGATGGTGAAAAGTGTGCAGAGATATGAAGTAATTAATGTTAGTGAAAGTGTGTTTAACTTGAAATAATCATCCAAGATAGGTAGCTACTATTCCAGAATTTTGTTTTATTTTGCTTGGTTTAAGATGTATCTTGGAGCACATCCAAATCTATCCTCAACCCCTTCATGTTTTGGTTCCAAAGCCAAGTTATATAGGACTTTTGACGAAACCTGGGATGCCACAAGTGCAGCTTCATGTATTGCCCTCTAATGTATTGGTTCTGATTCAACAACACTTAGCAACCGTCAAAATTTACATGGAGTCATATCCTTTGTGTTCCCTTCTTGACCTATATCTATTATAGAATTTAAAGGGTGGTTTGTTCTCCAACTCTTCAAAATACGCACTTTCGATCCCTAGCTCTTGCATGCTACAGAGAAAACCTGGTTGGAAGAGGTCAGCCCTTAAATATCGTCAAGCACCTCGAGAGATTAGTCTTCGCAGTTACACGCGAAAGATATCCTGGGAAACTATTGTGAAAATAGGGCCACAAAGCTTCCTTGCACATAGAAAACAAAACACACCAAGAAGAATGCAAATCACTAGATCAAAGAGCAATCGAAAATAAGAAGCAAAACAGTAAAGAAATATGAACATCGGGTTTTACGTGGTTCAGTCAATACGACCGACATCCACGAGAGAGAGCAGCGATTCCACTATGATCATCAACAAAGGGTTACATCAAGTCTTTCCTATAGAAATCTTCCTATAACCTTCCATTCTTGTACACCCATGTGCTTCTCACATGCCTCCAAGAATCCTAGACTGTAGTTTCTAAGCCTAAGCACTTTCTACCCTCTTGTTACAATCACTCCATGAACAAAGAGATACAAAACTTTATAATAGAAATCTCCACCTATCTTACTTATTCTTGTACACCCATTTGATTCACATCATGCCTCTAAGAACTACCCCAAGATAGCCATTTCTACTCCTATGCACTTTCCCAATCTCTTCTCTATTACATGATATGTATATGTATACCTATATATCAATCACTAATAGCTCCTTGATGAGTCATCAATCCAAGTGAAATCTTTGATCTTTGTGAAGTTCCAATCCGTGTGAATCTTAAAGTTCTCTAACTTCCACAACTGATTTCTAACAGTCTTGGTCGACTTTGTTACTTGTATTTTCGCTTAGCGAAATTATGACATAAACGAATACCTGAAGAAACCTTTGTTTTCGCTTAGCTAGCTCAAATTTGCTTAGCGAATTACTCTGACAGAAACTAGTGATTTTAAGTCATTTTCAACATAAACAAAAAAAAAAGACACACTTTGTACCCCCCAGGGACGGAAGTATGTGTTGAATGGTGAGGGCTTGGGCCCCTACCATCTTTTTGATATATATATATATATATATATATGTAGGATCAAATGATACCAGGTGTCAAACTTAACTTTGACACCAAATCCTGTCCCTTAATTATGGTTTAATCTGATGGCTTAAGCTTATCACTTTTATTGAAGGGAGAGAATAATTAAAACTAACTCTAATAAGAAGAGAATAAATAGGATTTATTTAATAAAAACAGATATAATATCTTGAATTTTCATTAAACTTATAATATTTATTAAATAAATATTTTGTATTTTTAATTCAAGAATACTTATTATGCACTAATTCTTATAAGATAAATTAACACTATAATAAAATAATATGATGTACGATAAAACTTAGAATTTAATTGATATGCACTGTTAGTGTAAAAATTATTTACCCTGTCAACCAATCATAAATTGTCACATTAGCTAAATGTTTGACACCTATACTAACTATATCAAAAGTCGCCCATTCCATGATTTATGATTTGTTTGCGCGTAAAAAACTTTACATTGACAGTGTATAACAATTAATCTCTAAAACTTATTTGGGATAGTATAATTTTATATTTAAATAAAATTATATAATATAATGTAAAATGTTATACATATATTATGAATCCATATTTTATATTTTAATTATGAACATACGTTACAATCAATCAAAGCATTAATTTTACAATACGTTATATTAAAAATTATAATTTTATTAAAAAATATGGTATAATTTTACCTTAAAAACATTAGTTTGTCACTTATTTCATCACAAAATTATTTCAATAAAGAGATAAAAAAATGTATAAAAAATAAGCGGATAAAAAACACTACAAAATTTATTAAATAAACAATAATATATCGATGAATGAAAAATATAAAGTATTTATCAAATAAACAGTTATATTTTAATTTATCGATATTAATTAATTTTTTAGTTATCTTTGTAATATTTTTTAACTTTTTATTGAAATAAATAAACAATAGAATATATATTAAATGAATTATTTATCTATTAATGAATGATAGGTATTAAAAAAATATGTCTTTTACGAAATAAAATTATTGCTAAAAAATTTAGTATTTTTTCAGAATTAAATTTTTACCTAAAAATGTTGGAAGTCAATATTTATAATATATATTTTATTATTATATATTAAATAAAATATAAAGTTATACTATACCTTATAATGTTTATCATACATTATATTCCTTTATTATAATATCAATTTATTATAATGTCCATGTAATTTAATAAAAGAATATAACATAGAATGAAAGTTATTAGGAATATAATGTCCTTGATTGTAATGTATGTTCATAATTAAAATATAAAATGTGGATTAAGAATATTTGTATGATATTTTACATTATATTATATAGTTTTATTTAAATATAAAATTATACAGTACCTAATAAGTTTTATTGTACATTAAATTATTTTATTATATTGTTAATGTATCTTATAATAAATTTTCACATAATAAGTATTCTTGAATTAAAAATATAAAATATTTATTTAACAAATATATAAGTTTAATGAAAAATCAAGATATTTAGTATCTATTTTTATTAAATAAATCCTATTTTTTCTCTCCTTATTAGAGATATTTTTAATTATTCTCTCTCTTCAATAAAAGTCATAAGCCTAAGCCATTAGATTAAATCATAACTAAATACTTTTTAGTATACATTGAAAGGAAAATTGCTGAAAAATATAATATAGATTCAATTATAGATTATTTTCATGACATGCAAGAGAGATGTTCTGTATTTTGATAAATTACTAATGTAATTAACGTTTTGAAACATATAATTATAAATATTTTATATAAAATTTGATATGCATTTATTTGTTGGATGAACGTTAATTTTTATTCCTACCCCTCCCATCAACCAAATGTGGCTAAAGGCAATTCATAAATTTTGAATCCAGCTGCTAGTTAGTTACGTATCAATTAAATGCTAAGATTGACAACATTGTTTGCCCAGCTGATTAAATGCTAAGATTGACAACATTGTTTGCCCAGCTGTCAGTTAGTTACGTATCAATTAAATGCTAAGATTGACAACATAGATTGACAATATTGTTTGCCCAACTACCAGTTAGTTACGTATCAATTAAATGCTAAGATTGACAACATTGTTTGCCAAGATTGACAACTTTGTTTGCCCAGCTGCTAGTTAGTTACATATCAATTAAATGCTAAGATTGACAACATAGATTGACAACATTGTTTGCCCAGCTGATTAAATGCTAAGATTGACAACATTGTTTGCCCCCTGGCAAGCTAGTGCTACATACACTGTTTGCTAAGCCTGTCTGTTGATCCATCATTGCGTACCATCTCCATCTAATTGATACAAAGAGAATCAGACAGCATTGTTCGCCCTCAATGCTAAAAAGGTTAAATCATTGGATCTAGGCTAAAAAAGTTATTGTTAGTGATTTTGTCTGACCTAACAAAAACTAGATTAATTCCAAATAGATTGGCCAAAATAGAATCGGTGAACCCAACATCTCAACAAAAAAATTTAAATGGATAAAAGCAAAAAATCCAATTGTAAATTGAAAAGCATTTTTATCCTTTCCTAAACTATGATAATTAATACAAGTCAAATATATTCACTTTGGTTCTCTCATTCCAGTAAGGGAGAGCTGTATTTACCCCCTCCTATACAGTTTTTCTATTATTTCTCATGCCAATCCTTCAAGTGGAAACCAAGTGCCATGTAGGCGTGTAGCTCTTTTAACAAGTGTGCATACAGCCTACTTATATAAATGTCGCTCAAGTCCTATAACAAAGATTAGTCATTACTTACGACGGTAAATATTTTCGTATCAAAAATATTGGTTACCCAAAAAAAAAATACAGCTTATTCATACATGATCGACTAATAACATAATGTAATTTTGGATGGGGGTGTTACAGAACATGAAAAGTAACTTCTTTAAAGATAATGCATGTCAAATAATGCCTTTATTTTTTCCATTTCTTTTAAGGGGGGAAAAAGGCTAACGAGTTAGCTCGTTTAACCATAAGACTAGACTGAGCTACCTAAATATTATTACCATATTCTGATCTTCATCTAATTGATACAAAGGGATTCGTTTATAGTGTTTATGAAACAATTTAACCATCAGAACTTCTAAATGAATTCTTTTCCAAAACTTGTTTGGATTATTGTTTTTCAACAATTAAATTTATTTTCAAAAATCACATTATAAATAAGTTTTAGTAATAAACATTACACCAAAAATGCATCAAAATTAAACTAGAAAGTTATTTACAAATTTAGATAGAATTATATCAAATTGCAGAGATAAATTATTGCATGCTCTTCAAACACAATAAATACATAATCAAGAATAGGTTTCTACCATTAATTTCGAATTGATGACTTATAGTTTATGTAAGAAAGTAAGTATCGTACGCATGTTGTCGTGGCTTCGATGGCTGGGTTCATGTGTATGGGTAATAATATCATTGGGAAGGGTGCCCGCTTATATGCCGCCTGAACTTTTGAGATATTAATCTCTCACCAGATGAAATCTAAAAAAGATATAGATTAGAAGAGAAAAATATTTAAAATTAAAAAATAGGTATACATAATTATTATAATTATAATTATAAATAAGATATATATATATATATATATATATATATATATATATATATAATTTATTTATATTGAATCTAAAAAATAAATTATAAAAGTGATAAAACTATGGGTTTCACATTATAAATAAAAAATTAATAAAAATTAAAAACTTAATGTATTGAAAATTAAGAAAGCTTTCATGATATTTCAGTTTAGTTATTTTTTAATAGTATATTATTAATAAAATTTTAAAATTATATTGACTTTGCATTAGGAACAAAAATAAACATTTTTAAATTAAAATTAAAATACATAATTTATTAAAATTTAAAAAAATTAATTTTAATTTATGAAGAAAAGGAGAATGTGATTATAGAATATGCTAAAATAAAATAATAAAAAAATTAAATAATATAATTAATTGGTGTGACTATGAAATATGTTAAATTGAAATAATATAAAAAATAATGTAATTAATTACAACATATGAAAAATGAATAATACAATTAATGCAAATAAGAAAGTAAGATATAAAAAAATAAAAGTTTTATTGTCCCCTTAAGTCATTTCAGTTGGTAGCTGTGGGACACAATTATTGTAAGTGCTCGAGTTCAAACCCCCGTAATGTGTTTCGTCCTTTTTTCACTCTCTTCATCCTCTTATAAGACCTATTATGAGCTTTTAGTTAGACAAAAAAAAAAAACTTTACTTAATAGATATAAAGTCACATGTCTTATCAGCAAGGAGAGTAGTGGATGACAGTGCCCCGACATGTTGAAAAATGGGAACTCAAATTATATATTGGGTGAAATTGTTTACGGCAATATGCTAATCAATGCTCTTAAGAAATCAAAAGATGATCTTTTAATCAAAAATTATAACCTCTGAATTTTCAATATATCAAATATATCACTTTCTAATAATAACTTTTTATCTTTGACTTCTTAATTGGTGCCTAGCGTTTGGTATAAGTTCTATTTTAATATTTCTAGGAATATGATCATGGGAATACCAGTTTTTCATGTTTGGTATAAACTTTAAAAAACTATTCTCAGACATAAAAGATGCTCATGAATACAATTAGTGTATGAAAATGGAAAACTATATTCCCAAGCAAGTGTGGAGTTGGAAAAAAAACATTTTCGAGAATGTAGTTTTTTTGATAACAAAAGATTCAATGAACCAAACGTCATCTTAAGATACCGGTGAATAAGGCCTTTGTTTTAAATGAATGATAAAGAAATGTTTTAAAGCATACATTTATTATGTTCCAAAAGCATAATATAATTTAGATTCAATTAGTGTATATTGTTAATGTAAAGATTTTTAAACTGTCAACTAATCATAAATTATCATATCATTAAAAATGTTTGTCTCTTATCCGGACTACCTTAATAAAAATCACTTATATTATGATTTGTGATTGACTGAGAGTGTAAAAAAACTTTAAACTAACAATATATACTAATTAAACTCATATAATTTCTCACTTTCACGTTAAATTCTCTTTTTTCTTATATGATGTGGAACATATCCTTAGCCCTAAGGTAGTATAGCTCATAAATTCAGATGTTTTTATTCAGTGTCATATTTATTTACCAACAAGGCTAAACACATTTGGTAAATAGTTAGGTTCCTTAAACATGATGAGAGAGGTTTGATTTCTCCTATGTATGGAAAAGACTTTATTGGGAGAGACAAAACTCACTTGATGATCTTTATATCTCAAAAGAGATTAGTCTCTGACTATCGACCGAAAATACCTTTGTATACACAAAAAAATATCCATTTTATTTTCTCAATATATGTGGTACTAATTGGAAGTGAGATAACTTGAGAAGTCAAAATATATATCAAGACTCAAAAATGTCTTGTTCTTTTTCAGGACAGAAAAATAAAAGCAACTGTACTAAAATAGGTTTTTTTACACAAATAATACAATTTGGATGAATGGATTAGTGCACTTTTTAAAAATATTATACATTTGGGATAAATCGTTATTCTAAACTACGACTTACCTATAAAAATCATATGCCAAAGTTATGTTTTTTGCTTTATAATTTTTATTTACGTAAAATAATAAGCCGTTGATCACATAATTTTTGGAACCAAGTCGTTGGCCTAACCACGACTTTGGCATTGCCCAATTTTTAAAATAAAAATTATAGACCTATTTGACAATTACAAATAGATGACATGGATTGAATTGATAATGACCTATGTGATAATGACAAATGCATCAAAAAGCAACTCCGTCTACTATTGCATTAAGAGCTATGTTATTTGAATAATAAATTTTGGATACTGTATCTGATATTATATATGTTTATTTTTATCTTTTATTTATATTTTATCTTCTTTATATATACACATATCAAAAATATATCATAAAATTAAAGGAATATCATATGATGTCCCTATTATGATGTTCAAATTGTTTCTCATTTCATTAAAGGTAATACAGTATAATGCAACTCTTCTTTATCTATCATGGACTCTACTATTCAAGCAACCTACCAGAAATCAAGTCTGAATCACAAAATTGGTTTTGGGTGAAGAAAGGGGAAACAAAAAAAAGAAAATGATACATAAATTGAGTCGAAGGAAATGTCAAGATTAAGAAGTAAATGGGATGAGAAATAAATTGGGCAATGCCAAAGTCGTAGTCGCTAGGTCCCAAAAATAATAAAAAATATAGTAGTCATGATTGTCATCAGCCATTTATCATTTTATGTAAAATAAAATTATAAAACAAAAGTCGTAGTTTTGGCATATGATTTTTACAGATAAATCATAATTTAGATAAATGACTTATCCTCAATGTGTAATATTTTCAAAAAAATGTATTAATCCAATAATTGTGCATAAAAAATTGCACTATTTGTGTAAAAAACCCATTAAAATATCTTGGCTTAAGAATAAGGGAAAAATGTGAGCTGTAGGTTTATAAAAAAAACACGTGAGTTGTATATTTTTTTAAATCATGTTATAGATACGGAATATCCATCATCATAATTATGATTAATTTCCATCAGGGAATCTCTTGAGCACAAAGAAGGTGAGTTCTCCTCTCCCAATCAGATTTTCTCTATATATAAGAGTTAGAATTCAAACCTCATATCACTTGTTGAAGGTGTCCGAGTTTCTTATCACTTGAACCAACCACATGTTGGTTATGTGCGTTGTACATGATACTGAAAATACGCTACTCGAAATTTAAAAATCTCGGCATTCTAAAATATATGTAGACTCAATAATAAGGAAAATACCAACATCCGACTGATCCGAGTGGTAAGGGATTCGGATGTCTTAAGCAAGTGGTGATGGATTCGAATCCTGACTCATGTGTATAGAGAAAACATGGTTGGGAATGGAGAACTCATATTATGTACCCAACAGGTTCTCCGACGGAGATTAATCACTGCTAATGATAGTAGATACTCCGTACTTATATTATGATTAAAAAAATTAAGGAAAATAGTGTGCTATACTTTGGTTATTGAGGTCATCTATCTGTTTTCTAATGAATTTATTTATATCTTTTACATCTTTTAAAAAGAACTAAATATTTTTTTGAGTTTGTCAAATATGGCAGATAAACAATTTTTTCGATCGATGGTTTGATATTATATAATATTAAAATCTTTAGATTTATAAAAATAAGACGTGATATTAGTTTCGTGAGACTTTCATCTCCTTAGTTACAGTCAGTCATAAATCAATGCATCATCATGAAGCTAAGGAAAATAATAAAAAAACTAAGGAAAATAAGTGTTGCACGTCATTTTCTTTCCATCTCGTGTGGCACTTTACTTGCTTAAAAATGGTTTAACTATTCTATCCGTTCTAGAACTATTTAATATTAAAAAAATTGTACTTGAATTTCTGAGTTTTGATATATTTTATAATTAGGTCTCTATTTTTTAAATATTTATAATCGGGTCCCTGAATTTGTTAATAGTTTATAAGTAGGTTCCTGGAATATATGACATTTTTAAAACCTTTGTTATTGTGATGATCCCATGATTCTATTAACCGCTAAGACCGACAAGAAACCTCGAAAGAGATTTATTCGGTGCTTTAATTACAAGTTTCTTCTCCTACCACAGGGACCTAATTACAAATTATTTACAAGTTCAGGGACCGAATTTCAACGTTTAAAGTGCAAAGACTCAATTACAAAGTATTTAAAAGTTCAGGGATCCAATTACAAATTATTTTAATTTAGAGACTTATTTAAAAATTCTCAAATAATTCGGGGACCAACCGAGAAATTAAAAATTTAAAAAAAGTTTGTATTGAAAAATAGTGTTTGAATATTATTATTGTAAAACTAAATGTATTGTGAATTTTGTGTGAAGTGGGTAAGTGGTGTCCAGTTTTTATTTGAATAAAGGGGTTCATACACAAAATGTGGTACTATTAGCATTAGCAGTGGTTACATTTAATTGTTAGTATATATGCATTGTTATTGTTAGTATAAAAAAAAATTAGATCCTTACGGAGGGACGAAAAACCTTTACTATGACTAAGCACCCTAGCGAAGATTAGTCTTATTGTGGGTCCAAAAGATCTAAGTTTATGGGATACTTTGTGGACCCAATGGAGAGCCTAAAACCCTAATTACGATGAGTTCCTACCAAAAAAATTATAATGGTCACATCGACTCTTATAATAAAATTACTTTAAAAATTATACATTGGATGATTTGTGATTGATAAACAATATAAAAAAATAACATTGATACTACATCAAAATAAAACTCGTGTCTTCTACCGAGATGAAGATCACCTGTCCCCAAAATGGTGTCTCATTTCTTGTCCCACCAATTAAATATTGACATGTGGAAATTAAATTATATATCATCTATTTAATATTCAATTTTAAATATGAAATGACTAATACAACCCTTTACATCCCCTCCCCCTCTTTCTCCTCCTATGTTCTTCTTCAATTGCCACGGGTTAGGTGGCCACTACAGTTAACTATAAGGCAAATCCATCAAGCTCACATTAGTAAGAAATAAATCTGAAAATTTCTAGTTCAAAAAAATGGATGAACAGAACATAGATCTGAGCTTGCTCTCAATCTGATACAATCCGTCGTCCCATCAGTAGAACCTAAGATATTAGCTAACCTTAATCGCATTATAAACGTTAGCGCGCCTTATTAATACGAAGCGAAGCGAAAAATTAAGCGCGGAAGCAAATAAATATACGACATGCAACGCTTCAGAGTACACAGCTTTAAAATATAAATAATTATATCACATACATCAGTCGCCCCGTCAGTGGGACTACAGTAATAAAGTAAAGCATACGAGTATTTTAATACATACCAAAATAAAAGCATGAAAAGTAGGCCAAGAGACAATCCTCCGGCTAATCACGATCACTGCCCAACCTCTCGAGGCTAGGGTCCGTGACATGTCCTCCGACGTCAGGCTCGTATGGAACGTCGTCCAGCTCTTCAGCAACTGGTTCCTCCTCGGGGTCTTTCCATAAAATAGAAATAACATACACAGAAAATGCGGGAGATAAGAAACATAATTCATCAATATGGGAGAGGGGCATCAGTACAACATATATATATATATATATATATATATATATATATATATATATATATATATATACATCACACAACACATATAACATATACAACACAACATCTGAGACAACCCCTTCCTAGGAGGTCCCATTGGTGACCCCACTTATAATTATTAGAGGTATAGCGTAGCGTAGTAGTATAAAATTTGCGGAAATATGAAACATACCATACATACTGATACCATAGTAATATATATACAGACATAAGAGTATCGACTCCACCAGTAGAGCCTACAGCAACTGATGCCAAACATATAAGATTCAGAGTATACAGTAGATAAAACAAAAAGACATAACAACGGGAACGAAGGCACGTCAGAGATCCTCTCCTAGCGCTCAAGGTCCCCCAGCATTGGGATCCGAGGCTCTCCCGCCGGCATCAGGTTCAACAGGTATTCCGTCAATCTCCTCTGGAAATTCCTCATCAGGGTCTTCTCGTACAGTCGAGAACAAAGAAATACAACATAGAAAAGTACAGGGGATAAGAAACAGTAATATGTCATACATGGGAAAAACAGCGATATAAATAATCTATACAGATAGCGCACTCACAAACACGACAGTTACAACCAAACGACCTCCGAATAATTTTCCCTTAACTACTGTCTCTCACACTCATGCAACTAGCGACTATATGGACGCGATCACGACGCGACATCCCCAACGGATCAAGGTGTCCCAATCATCACTATGCCACCCCCATAAAGGTAGGGTTCGGTCTAAAGCCCGCAGGCCCAAATCGTCTCATGGATACAACATATTCCCCCGCCCGCAGGCCAGGTCGGAATATTCGCCCGTCAACAACGCAACTTACGGTAACGACATGTTCCCCCGCCCGCAAGCTAGGTCGGAGCATTCGTCCGTTTGTTAACAACTCAACTTTCGGTAACGACATATCCCCCCGCCCGCAGGCTAGGTCGAGATATGCGCCCGTCCGTCTACAATTCGACTAACGGGTACGACCACCTCCCCGCAGGTAAGATCGAAATCGCCCCTACGCCAAACTAATCGGTACGACCATCTCCCCGCAGGTAAGATCGAAATCGCCCGTATGCCAACACAGTGATGAATAACAACTATGCAACATGAATCTCACTGACTCATCTCAGGATTAACACTTAATGCCTCAACCACGACTTATATGCAACCACGACCAACTTTCATCCGGTTCAACCGGGCATCAACTCACATCACAACAACAAACTGATCAACTATATCACTAGGTTGAGCACTACGACATATATATATAACCTCGACTTTCTCACCACACATTCATCACCCGATTTATCAGAAATCAATGCTTAGTTCTACTCAGACATCAACAGTCCCAACAGTATATACACAACATTATCAACTTACAGATAAATCATGTTTAATCAATCAAGAGCATATAGTAAGCATAACATATATCACATACATCACAGTAAATACCAATCATAGCATACATCCTCAATATACGATGAAATCAACCTAACGGTCTAACGACCTCTAGTAGGGTTTGGGTCGCCCTACGCATATCAATATATATTATTTAAAGCTTGCCTCCCCGACGATATTGCGGTTCTTTCCCCCACCTTAGTGATTTTTCCCGGGAGATTCCGAATTCGGCTCCGCAGCAGTCAATCGAGTGCGCGATCGAGCGTTCGAGTCCTGTCAGATTCTATACAGTAAAACACAATCAGAAATTAAAATCATGAAACCATAAACTACCTAATCTCTAGGATTAGCTACTGCCCTTAATTAATTAAATAGGCTAGGGATATTGAAATTCTACCAACTCTTGGATCAATGACCCTTAAGCATACCTAATGCATAATCAATGATCAATTATCAAAGATTTGAACCAAAACCCCTTAAACCAACAAAGTAGGGTTTCGGCCATCACCATGAAAAATAGGTGAGAGTTTGATTTGGCCTCCTAATCACTTGGATTACATGATTAAGGGATGCAATAGGTGAAATCAAAAACAAAGAACAAAAACCCATCTTTCCCCCTAAAACAACCCATTCGGCCCCTTTTAGATAAATAGGCTAGAGATTTTATTTCATTACAAGCTCTTGGATTATGATAGTAGGGGATGATACTAGCTCATAGGAATTGGTTTGGTCTCAAAATGATTTTTCTACAATTTTCTAGAGATTTTTGAAGTTTAGATCTAGAAATTGACATTCATGAAAATAAATGGAGAAAATAAAGATTGAGAGCTCAAAGATGAAATCTATACCTTCTAGGTGATAGAGGAGGATGAGAGGAGCAACTTTGCTTCACAAACTTGGTTGAAAATCCTTGAGGAAGCTTGAGGAAAAAGAGGTTGAAAATGGAGGAAGAAAAGAGAAATGGAGGAAGAAGAAGAAAGAAGGAAGAAGAAGAAGATGGAGGGGATGAGAGAGAGAGGGCTGCACGAAATTATGGAGAGAGAGTGAGGTGAGTCATGAAAATTTAGATATTTTCATTTGAGGTAACTTAAGAGTTAAGAAAAGGGTAAAAAGGTAATTTAGTAAAAAGACCAAGGGTAATTTGGTCATTTCGCGTCCCGATATTTTGAAAATCCTCACGACACTTGTAGGAGTCCCTAAATGATTTATCATGGCTCTAGTATGAAAATCATTGGCTCAAGGTTCTCGAAAAACCCTAAGATAGCTCGAATTGTCTCCTAGAACGATTATCGGCCCGAATATAATAATATTATTTTTATTTTCGGACGTCGGGACGAACTTTTTCGAAAATATAGGAAACGTGATTCTAAGACTAACCGTCTCGTTCACGGGTCCAAATTAGGTCTTGATAGCAGTAAAGCACTACTGTCAAGCAAAAACGCAGACCGGGCTCCGTCTGAGTTTTCGACCCAAAACTTAACCATAGCCTCCTACGATAGCGTAGAGCGTGACTATGGCCTCGGAATAATTTATTTAATTTTCTAGGCTCTCTTAATAAAATAAAATTACTTAAATACTAATTTACTAATTAATCAAAAGATAAAAGAAAATCGGGGTGTTACAACATCACCCATCTCTTAAGTCACCCATCACAATCATCTCAAACATCATTCTCTCAAATAAGCCTATAAGAGGGATACTAGTCCCTATGTATATGCTGTTTTCCCTATATGCATGTCGGCCGATACATCACGTCTCCAATTGGACATCCCCGTCGGGATTACATCACATCACATCACATCATAACCCGCCTCGGGATTTTACGTAATGTCCCCTATTGGACATCTCCCTTTGGGACCAAATGCTGTGGTATGAAATGATATGAAAATGCAACAAACATCCATCGCATGTTGATATCGGAACTTCACGCCTAAACACTCGTCCACGACCATGACACATCGCATCACATCAACGTCAACATCAACATCACATCACATCATCATCAACATCAGCACCAACATCACGACGCCTTGCGTCTACGAGCCACAGCTCCACGGTCGGGACCACAACGATATCAACCCGAACAACATCAACGCTCACCGTACTATCATCAACACTCAACCAACCAATCACAATAAACATCACAATAGAAGATCTTTCCAGTACAGTTATCATCATAAATTCAGACAATAGTTCATCAAACAGACAGTTCACCAAAATAAAATCAACAGGTAACCAATTAAATAATTCAACACAATCAACCTCAATCAGTCTTATCATTCATAATATCAACTTAGAGGTGATAGCCCAAAAGTACCTACACCTAGGGTCTAGGCACTTTATCCAGGACTCAACCTCTAGTAGGGTTTTAGGGTTTCCCTATATATATATATATATATATATATATATATATATATATATATATATATATATATATATTCTATACTAAGCTTGCCTTCCCGACGATATTAGTTCTTTCTCTCCACCTTAGTGATTTCCTTGAGCAGCTCCGGCTACGACTCGGCAGCTGTCAGTCGAGTGCGCTGTCGGATGTTCGAATCCTGTCCGATTCTATACAACAAAACACAACCAGAAAATCAATACAGTTAAATCAAAAACTCCCTAATTCCTTAGGATTAGCTATTGCCCCTATTTAATTAATTAGGCTAGGGATGTCGAACAATTCCTAACTTTTGGATCAATGATCCTTAGGTATCCCTAAACATAATCAATGAAGGCATTAGTTAAAAAAGTAAAGATTTCTCCTACTGCACTACCCCTAGGGTTCGGCCCTATTGAATGAAAAATATGAAAAATAGCTAGGGAGCTCCAAAAATTCTCATTTCTTGGATAACACCCTAACTAAATGTGATAACCCTAGATATCAACTCAAAACATCAAAAACCAACCAAAAACCCTACCCTACTCAATAGGGGGTTTCGGTCCCTCTATGGTTAAATACCCTAGAGAGATTTCTTAGCTCTAAGCTTTTGGACTATACAAGTATGTCATGAACCTAAGCCATAAAAATTGGTTTGGTATCAAAATGATTTTTCTATAATTTTTGCATTGAATTTTGAAGGTTTGGGGTTAAAAATCCGAACATTTCTAACCATAGAAATTAAAGGAGAATAAAGAGAGATTGAGAGAGCAAGCTACCTCCTATGATGATCTCCCTAAAAAATGAGTGAAGAAGCTTCACAAAATCAAGCTTTTCTAAGCTCCAACAATGGAGAAATTGTGAGAAGAAAAGAAGAGAAAGAAGGAGAAGAGGTTTGGAGGGGGGCCTGTTCTCTGGCCAAAAAATGAGAGGGTGAGGGTGGAAGATTGGATATTTATTTAGGAAACTTAGTAGTTAAGTAATGGTAAAAGTAACTAGTAACAAAAATTAACCAAGGGCAATTTGGTCAATGCACGTCCCGACATTTCGAAAATCCTCACAACACTGGTAGGAGTCCCCGAATAATTTAACATAGTCCTAGTATGAAAATTATTGGCTCAAGGTTCTCGAAAAACCCTAAGACAACTCAAATCGTCTACCCGATCGATTTTCGGTCCGAATATAAAATATTATTTATATTTTTGGACGTCAGGACACATTTTAGCAAAAAGGTAGAAGATTGAATTTTAAGACTAATGGTTCTGACCGTTAGTCAAAATGAGGTCATGATAATAGAAAAACACTATCATCCGAAAAAACATAGATCAGGCTCCATTTGAGTTTTCGGCCCAAAACTTAACCATAGTCTCCTACGATGACGTAGAGTGTGACTATGGCCTCGAAATAATTTATTAAAGTTTCTAGACCCTACAATAAAATACAATTTCTTAAATACAGACTAATTAAAAAGATTAAGAAAATCGGGGTGTTACACAATCAATGGCATATTTGTCAACAATGGCGGCCTTCGCCGGCACGCCATTGGCCACTCATGATGGTCGCATCCGTCGCCGTCGAACTTGTTGAAGATGAAGTCGTGTAGGCGAGTGAGCTGCTCCGATGGCGTGGTGACGTCGATCTTGATATGGGTCCCCGTCATGTCCAGCCGCTTCGTGAATGTACCACCGTTCCCATCAAAACCTCCGCGAATTGGTCCAGTCACGAACGCGGCTCCACCATACCAGCCGCGGTCGAGCCCAAAAATGAAGTTCCACTGCACCGCCTTACACATGATCTGCGAGCCCAGATCTGTGACCTTTTTCTCCCCGATTGCGACGCTTCGTTCGTCTACGTCCTTTTTAATTAGGGATGAATCCATTTTTCAACAAAAGCTAGCTCAATATAGGGTAGTGCAGAAGAGAAGAGAGATTCGATGGAAAGTAGAGAAGATGGAATTGAATGGTTTTACAATTAAAATTTAATATTAAAATAAATAAATAATGGGGACTGCAGTGGGAAACTGGGAATTGAAGAACATAGGAAAAAGAGGGGGAGTGGGATGTAAAGGGTTGTATTAGTCCTTTGGTATTTAAAATTTAATATTAAATAAATGATATATAATATAATTTCCACGTGTCAATATTTAATTGGTGGGATAGAGAATGAGACACCATTTTGGGAATAGGTGATCTTCATCCCTTTTACCGATGCTTGTTGATCTAAGTGATAGGAGCTTGATTCCTTTTTTTTTTTTGGGTCCTTAGGAGGCATACTTAGGCCTTATATGGGAAATGGGGAAATTGGAGCCATTCGGGATCGAACCCGCAACTCACCAGTCATCAAATGTCCCTGCAGTCTTACCACTGAGCTGCTGAAGCAGGACAAAGTCTTGTGAATGAAAAAAAAAATAGGTGTTTGAAGAACTTTACTCTATAATATGGGTTTATCTGACTCGACGCTGATTAGACAGATCTAATGTAAAAAGAAAAAAAAAAACTTAGTCGTTTGCGCAAAAATCTAGGATACTAGGATAGCTAGGTATGTACCAGGGCTTTGCTAAGGACACCCCCCGAACAGTGTATCTACTAAAATACCCCCTGAAAAGTATTTTTTTTTTTAAAAAAAAATTTGGTTCACTCGCAAATATGCTATTTGCGAGTGGGCAAATTGTTTGCTCTCTCACAAATATCATATTTGAGAGCGTGTTATTTTTTTAATTGCTCACTCGCAAATATCATATTTGCGAGTGAAGCAAGTACTCGCAAATATGATATTTGCGAGTGAGCAATTAAAAAAATAACACACTCGTTAAAACCTTTTAATGCTAATATGTTTCGGACATCTAGAAGGAAAAAAAAGGGAAAAAGAACAATGAGTTCAAGATAGAATAATTTATTAATACGCGGATCCATTTTCTGATAAATAAATGTGTGAAAGCTGTTCCATTTTTTACAACTACTCATAGTTTTCTCCCAAATTATACGTGATGCTCACAAATTAGATATTCGCCAAAGAAGGTATATTTTCGCAAATTAGTTATTTGCGAGAGTGTAAATTTTTGCACACTCGCAAATATCTAATTTGCGAGTTGTTCTTTTACTTACACTCGCAAATTAGGTATTTGCGTTGTACACTCGCAAATCTTACACTCGCAAATTAGGTATTTGCGAGTGTAATGGATTTTTTATTTTTTTTTTACGTTTTACATATATTAGATATTTATTTTATTTTGTTTGTTTCATTGTAGTGTTATTGGAGATGAAAGACAGCAATATGTTTGATTCTAATGAGATTAACCAAACGACAGTGGTGGACTGTACAGGAGCATTCACTAGATGATTTATTGTGTTGGACTCGAGAGGTTAGAAAACAAAATGGATTTGTTGTTGTCATTGTGAGGTCAGAGACAAGACAAAAAGGTGGACGTACAAAATTAATTCTAGATTGTGAAAGGAGTAGGAAGTATAAGCCTAAAAAACATACATCTTCTAAAGCAACTGGTACTGGAAAGTGTGAGTGCATGTTCAGAATTAAAGGAATACCTTTATCGACGACTGAAGGAAAGATTGAAGGATGGATGCTGAAAGTAAGATGTGGATTACACAACCATCGGTTAGCTGAAACATTGGTGGGTCATTCTTATGTTGGTCGTTTAAGCGAAGAGGAGAAGAAACTTGTTCATGAAATGACCAAGAACAATGTCAAGCCAAAATATGTTCTGTTGACGGTTAAAGGTCGGGATAAGGAGAACCTATCTACAATTAAACACATTTACAACGAACGTCAAAAGTACCAATCATCTGAGAAAGGCCCTAGAACAGAAATGCAACATTTGCTGAACTTAATACATCGAGATCGGTATATTTCTTGGTATAGAAGACATGACGGTTTGGACGTTGTTAAAGATATATTTTGAGCACATGCAGATTCCTTTCATTTGTTGAATACATTTAACATGGTCCTCATCCTTGACAGTACCTACAAAACCAATAAATATAGGCTGCCACTACATGAAATTGTTGGTGTTACTTCAACAGAGCTGACATTTACTGTGGGATTTGCCTATATGGATTTTGAAGGGGCTGAAAACTATGTATGGGCACTAGAGAAGTTAAGAGAATTGTTCGTGCTAGATGAGACAATTCCCCAAATTATTGTGACAGATAGAGATCTTGCTTTGATGAATGCGGTTGCAGTTGTGTTCCCAACAACTCGCAATCTTTTGTGCCAATTTCACATAGGAAAAAATGTCTATAAAAAATGCAAAAAATTGGTATCTGATGACAAAAAACTGGAGGTAATCAAGGATGCATGGAACAATGTTGTTTATTCTGCTGACGATACTGAGTATGAGCAATGCCTGATGAGTTTTCATGAAGTATGCGTAGAGTGGCCTATATTAATTGATTATGTGCAAAAGACTTGGTTGGATCCACACAAAGACAAATTTGTTGCGGCATGGACTAACCAAGTGATGCACTTGGGGAATACAACCACAAACAGGTATGATCAAACTAGTGTCAAAATTGTTAATGAATCATGTTATGCTATAGCTGAAGTTGTTTTGAATGTTTGTTGATAGGGTTGAGTCTCAACATTGGAGACTGAAGAATTTGTTGCAAAACAGCAAGGGTGACATGTGTATGTGTTGGGAGACGATGAATAACATGCTTACGCTGCAACACAACGAGATAAAAGCATTATTTGAGAGGAGCGTAACTGTGATTGAACACTCACACAACATTTGTATGCTTATCAGATTGATTGGATTCGTGTCTCGGAGTGCATTGCAACATATTGTTGATGAGTGGAGCAGAGCGATGAATGTAGGTGTTGATAAATCTGCATGTGGTTGTACTCTTAGAACTACACACAGTTTATCCTGTGCTTGTGAGCTGGCTCATTACAGTATGACGGGTACTCCAATTCCATTGGAGGTAATCCATGTGCACTGGAGGAGATTACATTTTGGCCAACAAGAAGATCAACAACAAACAGATGAAACAGTATCAGAAGATGAACATGCGCTTCAGTGGGAGGTATTGATTACCCATTTCTGCACACTTGACATTGTTGGTAAAAGGACACTATATTGCATAGTGCAAGAACTATGTTGTCCTGAGACAACTTCAATGTGCCCACCGCCCGGAATGGTGAAGACTAAGGGGGCACCCAAATCCAAAAAGACCAACACAGATGGATTTGATTGTAAACGTGACCCATCTTATTTTGAGCATGTCGATGCAATATACTCTGCACATGAGAATAGTTCTGCGCGTTCCTCGTTGAAATCAACTGCCCAAGCAAAGAGGAGACGTTTGCCTTTCTTGAATCAATTTCTTGTGCAGTTTCAGCCATATATTACTGACATAGTTAACATGGACAGTGATGGAAACTGTGGGTATCATTGCATTGCAACATTGTTTGGTAGAACTGAGGATAGTTGGTCTTTAATCCATCAGGAGTTGCATAAAGAGCTTACGGAAAATGTTGATTTATATGGCCCTCTTTTCGGTGTTCAATTACACAAACTGAAGTCTTCTTTACGAAATGTGCACGGTGCATGTCACCACAACAAGTGGATGACAATACCAGAGATGGGTCATATGATAGCAACCAAATATAGGTTGGTCCTAGTCTCTTTATCATCTGCCAGTATGACGTGCTGGACATTTTTCCCCCTTAGAGGTGCACCAATTCCAAACCATCCACTCATTTGCATTGGTTTTGTCAACGGTAATCACTGGGTACAGGTAATTGATCTAATATTTTTATGTTTTTATTGTTTATGTTAAGATTAGTCAGTAATTTAATTGTATTTACGTTATTTTTGGTATTTTTGAAGGATAGTTGTCCACTGCCTATCATAGCATCACATTGGCATGGCTTTTCCCGTCCTGAGGCTTATTCATGGCCAACACGATATATTAGTCGATTGCAAGAATGGTCTTCAATATTTCCACCGTCTAATTTTTCCCATCATGATGTATACAATCCAATAAACTTAGATGACGATTGACTAATACACCGTCGTTATTTGTTGTACCTTTATATTTACATTTTACTGTTATTTTATTTTGTATTTCTAAGTTCATTAATAATAAATAATAACAATAACAATAATAATAATAATAACAACAACAATAATTACAATAACAATAATAATAATAACAACAACAACAATAATTACAATAACAATAATAATAACAATAACAATAATAATTACATAATCAAAACTAAGTGTTCGTATGAAAATAAATTACAAAAAAATAAAACAACTCAGCGCTCCTGATCCTCCACTATCCGAAGCATCTCCCGAAGGTGAGACACATGTTATCTCCCTCCTATGCGTAATCAACGACCTGATGCAGCATGGCAGCAATTCTATCCAACCTGCCTACCGCATGAACATAAGCCGCCTACAAATGACATAAATACATAATAACATAAGTACATTATATAGAAAAAAATTAGATGACGTTACGACTGGACATAATATATACAGTGTAAAAACTTATTATTCCTTACCCGAGGGACACAATCAACATGTGCATCCTGTGGAGCCTGCGGAGGTGAAGCCTGTGGAGGTGGGGCCTATGGAGGTATCAGCAGTGGATACGAGTGCCTGTAGTACCAATCCAAGTAATCCGGGGCACACCCAGCTGGATAACTGGCCGACCTCAACCAAAATAGGTATCTAATAGAGTACAGGTGAGGGGACATCCAGTTAGACTAATGGCCTCAGCCGAGGGACGTCGTGGTGGCTGCCGATGAATCTCCTGCCTGAACTCGAACTGTCGCTGTACTCTCTCAAGCAGGTACGGTACTATAGTGTTCTTACACCGAAGGTTTCCCGAAAAGTGTGCCACCGGATCGAATGGGCAATACTGTCTATATGCGGCCCGTGGTGCCCAGCACACGTCATTAGCGGTCAGCGCATCCAGTGCCTGCCTGTATGGAAGCACCCTCCCATGACCCTTCTTGCTTCTCCAGCGGTTAGCGTGTACGCGCACTCTCGTAACCCTCAACATTCGATCTACCACAGAAGTAGGAAAATACGCGTAGATCCAGGCCTGTCACAAATAACGAATCAGTTACGAAAACATGTTAGAGTTAAAACAATTGTAAATTTAATTTTCTACTTTAATAACACACTGGTACCTGAAAGAGTGTCATGTAACCCTCTAACCCACGACATGCTAACCTGGTGGCGTCGCCAAGATAACCGAACAAGTGGCATAGGGCTAAAGCTCCCCATGACCACTGTCCCACCTGCTCCAACTCACGCAGCAGCTTGATATATTTGCAGTCAATATGAGTGCTAGTCTTATCCGTCAGAAAAGTCATCCTGAGTAGCACCAGTATGAATCCCCTTGCTGCCTCATCCATCGGACCCTCAATACTCTGTGCATCATAAAGGTCCTGCAGCCAAGATAAACTGATAGATGCCCACCCAGTGCCTGTCACCTCCGCCCGAGCCTCCTCATAAGATACCCCCAACAACGACTATAGAACTGATATAACAATATCTACATCCATCTCGGGAGGTATAAACAATGCACCTCTGATCGGGATGCCCAAAATGCATGACACATCATCCAGCGTGATGGTCATCTCTCCGAACGGAAGGTGGAACGAGCTGGTCTCCCGTTGCCACCTCTCGGAAAACGCTGTTAGCAGCGAGTTATCTACCATCGAGTAGCTGCAATACATAAGAGGAGACATACCAGCTCGATCGACATGAGCCTGTACTGCAGGTGGTAGTGGCTGATGCTCGCCAAACCACTTCTGCCACTTTTTCCCGTGCACAAAAACCCTAAGCGGTTCCTCCCGGTCCTGCACACATAAAAATAAATATCTTGTCATGAATTATACAAAAGTAAAAAAAAAAAACCTTAAATGTTTTAAAAACAGTAAACAATAATTACCTCTTCGTTCCACAAGCTGTAAGCTATGTGGTCCCTGAATGAAGTCAGCAGCGATGCATCGGAAGGTCCTCCAGGAAATGGTCCCCCTTCTGCCCATGCATCAATATGCATCTCGTCCTGTTGTCCCTCGTCCTCATGTCCCTCGTCTTAAGGTGGCTCGTACTGAGATGGCTCGTCGTCCTCGTACTGATGTGGCTCGTGCTGAGGTTGAAGTCTACGATGTCCCCCTTTGCTCAGGCCAGCTCTATTATCAACCAATCTCCGACGGTGCGAAGCAGTCATAGCATCCAGCTGCTCTCGCTGAGCCTCTGCTTTCGCAGCCTCAACCGCCATCCTAGTGGTCTCAGCCTCGACCTCCCTACCGGCCAACCAACCCGCTCCCCTGCTACGCGGCATCACTGAAACAAATAACAAATTAAAATCAATATTTTTAAGATAATCTTGCAAGTGAAGGAAATTTTTCCCACATTTACGAGTGCAAAAATAAAAAACAAATCGCGATTACCTAATTTACGAGTGAAGAAGCTATTTGCGAAAATGCAAATATTATTTGCGAGATTCCAGATAAAATTTACAACTCTCTGAATTTGGTAATCTGCGAGGGTAACAATGGAGGGAAAAAAAATTGACTTTTAAAGCTATTTTTGTTAAGGATGTTTTGGGAATTACACTGTTCACGAGTGTGCCTTTAGTAAATTGGGGGTGCCCTTAGCAATCCCATGTGTACCATAATCCTTCGTTCTGGCATCCTTTAAATATAGCAAATAGCTAAATTTATCTTCCTGGCGCTAACAATCCTTCTTCCCAAGGATATCCATATATCGATCTCTTATTACTTAGAGCTAGATACCTATTGATCGCCATGGCACTGCATTTAAAATCGTGCTTTCTTTCCTTCAAAACTCAAATTGTTGCAACAAAAGCACGACCTTCTCGAAGATCTAACCCTGTCAAAATTGATTCTCTGCGGTCTGCTTCTAACAAATGGAACATTGTTCAAGAAAACCAATCTATCGCGTGGATAAGCTCTAGTGTATGTCCAAAGCTTACGTACTTACTAGTAGTTTTACACTTTTACTAATTAATCCTCTTTTGGTTAAAATTAAGTTGTAAAACAAGACTTGCTCATATATATACCCTGGAGTACTAACTCATTAGTTCCTTTAATTTCCAGGAAGATCTCAGCATCAACCACGCAGAGAAATTGAAGGTGCTTAAGCACGTGCTTAGGAATAGTAGTGAAAGTTCACTGCAAAAAATGTACATGATTGATGCAATGCAACGCCTAAATATTGATTTCCACTTCCAAGAGGAAATTGACGAATTCTTACGGAGGCAATATGTGATTTCCAGCACTAGCGGGGGTGGTTATGGCCATGATCTTCATCAGATTGCACTTTGCTTTCGTCTATTGAGACAACAAGGTCACTATGTGCCTGCAGGTGGGTCTTTTTTTCTTTTATGGAATTTTCTGCTTAAGTTTTAAAATGAAAACTTACGAGATCAGACATGACATATCCCCAGAGGTGTTTGACAAGTTCACAGACAAGGAAGGAAAGTTCAACCAAAAACTATGTGGAGATATCAAGGGAATCATAGATTTATATGAAGCCTCACAGTTAGGCATAGCAGGAGAAGACATACTCGATGAAGCTGGACAATTTAGCGGGCAGTTCTTGAAGGAAAGGTTGGCTAATTGCCTTGATAATCATGAAGCTAAGTTTATAAGGAGTACCTTAGAACACCCTTGTCACAAAAGCTTAGCAATGTTCACCGCTAGAGATTTCTTTAGAGATTTCCATAGCATGAATGGATGTTTAGGTTCCTTAAATGAATTGGCAAAAATTAATTTCAGTTCGCAGCAACACTTACACCAACAGGAAATTCTTCAAATTTCCGAGTAAGTCTGCTTATAACTTGATTTAATTGGGAGGCTAGTTTATTTTCTCAATATTACTTATGGAGGCTGTTCTTCCTAGTTCATTTTTTTGAACATTTATTATTGCAGATGGTGGAAAGAACTTGGTTTAGCTAATGAGTTAAAGTACGCCAGAAATCAACCACTTAAATGGTACATTTGGTCCTTGGCATGCCTCACGGATCCTACTTTATCAGAAGAAAGGATTGAGCTCACAAAACTAATCTCTTTCATCTATATAATAGATGACATTTTCGATGTGTATGGGACCCCTGATGAATTAACTCTTTTCACAGAGGTTGTATCTAGGTACGTACATGCCAAAGACTTATTACATATATTAAAATTGAGAGATTTGTTAAATGAAATGAAAAAGAATGATGTGCTACTGCTTTTGTTAATGCAGATGGGATATTGCAGCTACTGAGCAGCTACCAGATTACATGAAGATATGTTTCAAGGCCCTCTATAGTCTCACTAATGAAATCAGTTCAAAGGTCTATCAGAAGCATGGGTGGAACCCCACGAACACTCTTCGAAAGACGGTAATATTAATTAATCAGTAACAAGAAGACCCACATATATACGCTTATTAATTATTAGCATAAATGTGTCAGGACTCATGATTATCATAGAGAATTAATGTATGATAGTGTTCCATTTTGAGCAGTGGGAGAGTTTGTGCAAAGCCTTCCTATTTGAAGCAGAATGGTTTGCTTCTGGGAACTGTCCCAGTGCTGGAGATTACTTAAAGAATGGGATAATTAGCTCTGGAGTGCATATTGTGCTAGTTCACATTTTCTTTCTTTTGGGTCAAAGATTAACCCTGGAAAATGTTCAGATCATAGACGGATTCCCTGGCATTATTTCTTCATCAGCAACAATTCTTCGGCTTTGGGACGACTTGGGAAATGCAGAGGTAAAAATTTTGGGTAACGATATTTTCACTTACACTACACTATTTTTCTAATTATTAAATAAAATATACATATTTTTTCCGCCAATAAAAATTGAGTGATGCTATTTGGTCCAAATTTCATTCATATACAAAAAGCTACGAAATGACCAATAACCAATCATGTTTCAGCACTAAATAAACCATTAATAAAAATAAAAGAAAACTTTAAAATTAATTACCTGATACAATCAATTCGTAAAATTTATCAAATAACTCTTCGTACTATTTAACATTTTTGATAAAAATAAGAGTATTACTTTTGTATTACTCGACGCCCTAATACTATTTTGGCAGCAACCATATAGAATATGGATTTGGTGCCGTCAAAATTATCTATATTCACGGTATTTAGTATATCAGAATCACGAAGATTGGACGATTCGCATTTCAAGATTACTTATTAAATTTGATTTATCGAGTTTAAATATGAACTGTTTGATCTTCATCCAACGATTCTGAACCACTGAATGCAGGAAATTTTGACTGAAAGCAATCCGAGTCCTAACCAATATACTCATACAATGTTACATTCACAAAAAATGTTACATTCACAAAAAATGAGTTTGGATTCTCTTTGGACCTCCAACCAAACCCTTCTCGATCCATTCCTTCTCTCCAACAATTTCCTATGATTGATATTTGCTAGCAAGAGTTGCACTACTGTTAGATTAAAAAAGCACTAATGATATCGCATGCAATATGTTTTCAATTTTATCAACCAATTTGGTTGGAGGGAGTTAATCGCGGGAGAGAATCTGAATCCACAAAATACCATGAAAACTAATGCTACATTGAACAACTACCCTCTAGTCATATGAGGAGAGATTATTATAATTTCAATTATCACCTTTTAAGGAATATAAATATAATAATAAAAAAATGTCAAGAAAAGTTGGTGTAATTTTTAAAGTAAAACAAATGCAAACGGTAATAATTAACGCAAATCTCATAAAAGGTCAATGTAATTTTTCCATAACAAATTAACTTAATAAAACATAAAATTTGACCTCATAAGAGGTCAAGGTAATTTTAACACACATTTTTCTTCCTTCTATATATATATTTTTTTTGAAAATCCTTCAATATTTTTTAAATAAAATAAGATTTAATAATAATAATAATAATTTTATGTGCAAATAATTTTCCTCGTCTTATTCCAATGTGTCATTACAAAAAGTGGCAAAATATTTTATAAGCATTTAATGCTCTGTGAAAAAGAAAAATGATCGATTCCTTTTACACATCTCTTCACACCATTTTTACGGGGGAGGGGGGGATAAAGAAAAAATGTACTAGAGTGTATATTTTTTGTTTTATTTTCTAAAAAAGAAATGGTTAAGAATGAAATAATAAAAATGGCGTGTAAAAATCATGTTTGTTGTGAAAAACACCATTTTTGCCTCTTTCATAAAATAATGTATATATTTTCATAATTTTCATAAACACAAGTAATATTTTTTACACTTGCAAATAACAGTTAAAATACATACTTCTGCCGGAAAAACATAAATAATAATATATGAAAGTATATGATGCGCTATAATTTTCAATAGTAGTGTACTATAGAAAAAGCACACTAAATCAACATCAAAGAGAGAATCTTAAGAGTAAATTGTTAATTTAGTCTCTAAAATTGTAAGGTCGTATCAATTTGGTCCTTGTGATAATTTGATACCTGAAATTGTAAGATTTGTATCAACTTAATTCTTATCGGAGGGACTGAATTGATTAACTTTTGAAAAAATTGAAGATCTACTCGAATCTTAATTCGAAGCAAAACATATATCAAATAATAATGAAAAACCCAAAGAAATTAAAAATATAAGATATCATTCTTATATCATATGTTTAAAAATTACTATTATGGCTGAAGGATGAGAATCAACAAGGCAATGATGGGTCATACGTGAATTGTTTGTTGATGGAACACCAAGATTTCACGTTGAAAAGAGCAAGAGAGCAGATTATGAGTATGATATCTGATGCATGGAAGAGCCTTAACCAAGAGTGCCTGTTTGAAAGCACATTTCCTGTAGCATTCACTAGGGCCTCTCTCAATCTTGCAAGGATTGTACCATTGATGTATAGTTACGACGATAAGCACTCCCTTCCGAGGCTAGAGGAGCAAATCAAGTCCTTGCTTTATGATAATGTTCTTCTTTAGTAATGTGTAAACCTTTATGTATTCAGCTAATAATTTGACATGACTAGGCAAGTGTATCATATTGTTACAAGTAATAAAAACATTATCTTCCACGGCTATTGATTCTAAAGTATCATATCATAAGTTAACCTACTATTTAGATTTCAATTTGATATGAAGAGGGTTCAAAATCATAAAATAAGAAATAAAAGCAAGTAAATCTATTTGGTTTTTTTTTTCTTTTAGACAATTAAATAAACACTTACGACAAGAAAATGATAGAAACACTAGAGGTCTGATTTCATCCAATTATGGTTTCGGGTTCTTCATAGACAAAGAACTCTTTAAATTACCGAAAACTTAATTATCCATGTCCCAATTCACTTGTTGAAAGTTAAATTCCCTCAAGTGGTTCTAACCCAAATTCCTTTAGTTAAACAACTCAATCGAACCCTACCATTAACTAGCCATAATATTCCTGAGATCGAGTCAGTAAAGCATGATATGATTAGGCTAGCTCAATGGAATTTCTAAGCATAATTAACCAACTTATCTATTGCTAGGTTAATCAAAGGTAACAATTGCAAATTAAATGGCAAATCTATAACTCATTATTCCTAGCAAAGAAGTGAACCCACAAAACACATCCAAGCAATCAGTATCATTAAGAACAACAATTAATACATCAACAAGATAAATTGTGCATGATATAACTAGGAAATCGATAAATCTTCATCAAGTCATGGATTACATCAAAACCCAAGCTAAAAGGAAGTCTAGCTAGACATGCTAGACCTCGAAAACAAACAAAATAAAGAAGAATTATAAGAACCGCATGAGATGAAGATGGTTGGTGAAGAAATATAATCCCTTCTTCTCCACCTCTTCAAGCTCCAAGAATTCCCCAATTGGTCAAGGAAGAGGTCAACTTTCGTGTGGTGGTTGTCGAACCCTCTCCCAAAATCGGGGGAATTATGCTTTAAATATGCATGAGGAAAACAAGCCAAGGCTGGGCTCAAACTAGCTAGCGCCTAGCCTTGGCATGGCAGAAAGAAATTCTTCACGCATAGGCCAGGGTCGAGTCTTGGGCACTTTGTGCCCAACCTCTAAGTCCAGAGTCACAGTTTAATATTTTTTTGTTTTGAGTTGGGTTCCATTTGTTCCGGGAAACAATCTTTTACTATTTTCTTGACTTCTCTTTGCTCAATGCTAACGAAATTAGCAAGTGTACAAATTGTAGCAATTAATAAAGTGATGAATAGAATATCGTTCCCAATGAGAATTTGTGTCAATTGCTTTTAAAAAAAAAAATGTGCCAATTACCAAACACTACCAACAGATTTCTATTTGAACTAACAAACATAGTTTCACAAAATCGATTGAATTGAATTCAAAATGAAGATAACCATGGAACAAAGAAATGCAATGGAATGAAATGGTGCACCACTAAATCAAGATGAAATCCAATACAATGGTTGGAGAAGAATTCAAAATATGACAAGCGATTAGGATGCGAAATTCCTTCAATTATCCTCAAATGTAACCTAATTCATCCCTAATCCGTACACAACTCATGCAATTGAAATTCGAATTCACTAATTTAGATTAGTCTCAATTCCTTGGTAGAAAATCCTTTTGTTCATAATTAAAAACTCGAATTCCTTAGGTGATACTAATTGAAAACAAACCTTAAGCCTAAGAATTCAAAAGAATGCATTGATGTCAACTCTTATCTCTAGGAAATCGGAATCTATGGTTGTTAGGTCAGATCCAACAAAAACAACAATTTTCCAATTGAAAAAAGTTTGAAATCATTCACAACGATGATAAGTCATATTAAGGAAGCATTAGGCACAGATCTAACAACTCAATTTGCATGAATATGGATTAGAATTACGAGAAAGAATTTACTTACATCATATTCCAAATGAAGTTCATCCTATCATAACCTAAGAAAATTAGAAACTCATGCTAAAAATCTGAAAAATTACAAAAGTAGGGTAGAAGAAGGTGTAGGAAGGCATTGGATCTTTAAGAATTGTTCCCAAAGTTGAATCTCTATTGGGAGTAGAGAGCAAAACGTGTTCTTCTGCAATTCCTGCCAAAAAATATCAAAAAGAACCCCTAATTTGAACTAGATCACGTATTTATCACACTTCAAGCTTCAAATTCACATCTTTTCACCATTTCTACTTCAATCATCATGATTTATATGTTTTTATTGATTCTTAAAATGATAAAAGACAACAGAAAATTAATTTGACTTAGAGAAATTACAAAATAAGCAAAATTGAACTTTATTTAAGGATTGATAAAAAACAAAAATTAAAATAACTATAAAAAAACGCAATCGACCAATTTAGGGGAAAACAATGAAAAAATGTTACGGGATTGTTTGTCACCCAAGAAAAAGTCAAAATCCTTTTTATAATAGGAGAATGCTTATGACACCCGTTACCCTACATACGATAAATATAAAGTAAAACATGCAAGTTAAAATAAAAACTTTAACATAAAAGGTAGCAAGTACCACATGATCCGAAAACGTCTAAAACATAAATAACAACTGCGAAAAAACATAACATAAAACAAAAACCAAAACCCGATATCACATAATCAGAGCTGGTAACCACTACCGATATTACATCGGAAAACAACTAACATAACTAAACTATACTATGAGCAAGCGATCTCCTCGGGATCACTTCTAAGCTGGAAGCTCACCATCCTCTGCATAACCAAAAGTACATGCAAAACAACAACAACAGATAGGGAGTAAGGAACTGTACATATACACATAAACGATAATAGAGCAGTTAGCAAGATGATCATACAGCACATAAAACATCATAAAATAACATACATATTATAACGCATATCATCATATCACATTAATAACATGCTATGTGATGCATAACTACTCCACCACTCCATATGAAAATGTGGATCCAATAACTAACTCGAGAAGACGATTAAGAGTACATCAACTTGTTGACCATCATGCATCAACACTAGCTGTTCACCTTACTCTCAGATGAACCCCCATGAGTAACGATTCACTATACTCTCGGATGAATCCCCACTAGTTACCTGTCCACCAAACTCTCGGGTGAACTCTCAACACTGGTTGTTCACCTTACTCTCGGATGACCCCCATAAGTAACGATCCACCTTACTCTCGGATGAATTCCCACGAGTTGCCTGTCCACCAAACTCTCGGGTGAACTCTCAACACTGGTTGTTCACCTTACTATCGGATGAACCGCCATAAGTAACGATTCACCTTACTCTCAGATGAATCCCCACGAGTTGCCTGTCCACCAAACTCTCGGGTGAACTCTCCAGTCATCGTAACTTTCCCCAAACTAACAACACCAGGTCATAGTGCATGCAATAGTAATACACAAGCAACATGGCAATCACTTTCATCAACACCATTAAAACAGACGATTAACTTCGACCAAAAAGCATCAAAGTGATTTATAAACATCAATCTTGACCATTAAGCATCAAGATTGATTTAACCAACAACACCGATAATAGTACGTCGTTATCGATAACATCATCTCCTCATTAATTAATCTCTTTATTAAGTCTTCATTATTACATCTTATCATATCATTGTCCTAGTTCATTAACTATCCTCAAGGTCGTATTTTATAATCTATTATATCATACTTTTATTCCAAAAAGGGTATTAAATCTCTCTTTATTTAAAACAGTGAAGTTTTCTTAATTCTGACAGTGGCACGGCCTGAGCACAGACGTGCTGGCCAATTGGCACGAACGTGCTGTGCGAGAGCACCGGCGTGCTAAACAGCGTTACTGTGAACACCTAATTTTGTCCGGTTAATAAAATAAAAAAACAAAATGAATTTAAATAAAAGGAAAAAAGGTGGGTGTGCTCAGAATAGAAATAGAAGCAGAATGCTTCTGCTAAACTCACGATGTAGAACCACAAAGAAGATGAAGATGGTGGTGGCTCGTGCGGCGTCTGGACTCGTACAGCGATGCGGCGGCGCGGCACGGCACGTCTGAGACGGTGGTGTTGTTGAACGCTCTGGACCTATTTGCAGCGATAGAGAAGCACTGCGACGGCAGGGCGTTACAGGCCGCTCCACGGTGGTGGAGAGCCGCCGTACGTGGTGGGAAAATCCCTGCTGCGTGGCCTGGTATAATGTTGCTATATGTTGGGTTGATCTCTAAAGGGATTTTTTATTTGATATCAGTGAAAACAAAAAGGGGGAAGCAACTGTTATAGAAAATTAAGATGAGGAGGAAAATGGTGAAACAAGAGCAACTTGGCTGCCTCCTCCCCCGAAAAGAAGTCCCTCCTGAGAATTTTTTGATCCTCTTTATAATTAGCAATTAGGTCAAGAAAGCATTTATTTTAGCATCAATCACAATCAATTAATCAAACACTTTTATTTCAAATCCCTTTTTTAATTATGGAGTTAATTCACAATTAAATCAATTATTCAAATCAGAATCAATCATCCAATTTTATTTGAAAACCTACCATTATGAAATTAATTTTATTTTTAATTAAAAAGGGAAAAATTTATTTTACCAAATCAATTCGATGAGAATCATTTTTTTTTTTTGAAAACTTACCAATTTGGGCAAAATTAATATTATTATTATTTCTTATTATTGTCAAAAAGATATTACTCATCCATTTTCAGCTCAAGGTCCAGTGGACCTGTCTATGATGCCTTCTACTCCAAACTCATATTAGTTTTCTATTTTTTTTTTTTTTTTTTTTTTTTTAATCGGACAAAATTAGGTGTTCACAGTTGTCCCTCTTTACTTGTTTCTTACTAGATAATAAGCATAACCATAGTTTGCATATTATCTTTGTAAGCGACGAGTAAAGACAAGAACTCCAATTTTGTTTGAGGATATTGGGCGCAGGGATCCTCAAAGGCAAAACGATGGGTAAAGGAACCCGAAAACTTAAATGATGGATACAGGGACCCAAAAAATTTAAACAATGGGTACGGGGATCCTAAAACTTAAATGGGTACGGGGACCGGAAAAAGCGATGGGTACGAGGACCCGAAAATTAAAGATGATGGGTACAGGGACCCTAAAAATGCAATGGGTACGGGGACCCTGGAAAGGCGATGGGTACGGGGACCCGAAACTTAAAGATGATGGGTACGGGGATCCTGAAAATGCAATGAGTACGGGGACCCGGCAATGCGATGGGTACGGGGGCACGAAACTTAAAGATGGTGGGTAAGACCCGAAACTTAAAGATGGTGGGTATGGGGACCCGGCAATGCGATGGGTACGGGGACCCGAAACTTAAAGATGGTGGTTAAGACCCGAAACTTAAAGATGGTGGGTACGGGGACCCGGCAATGCGATGGGTACGGGGACCCGAAACTTAAAGGTGATGGGTACGGGGACCTTGAAAATGTAATGGGTGCGGGGACCCTGGAAAGGCGATGGGTACGGGGACTCGAAACTTAAAGGTGATGGGTACGGGGACCCGGCAATGCAATGGGTACGGGGACTCGAAACTCAAAGATGATGGGTACGAGGACCCGAAACTTAAATATGATGGGTACGGGGCCCTGAAAATGCAATGAGTGCGGGGACCCGGCAATGCGATGGGTACGGGGACCCGAAACTTAAAGGTGATGGGTACGGGGACCCTGAAAATGCAATGGGTGCGGGGACCCTGGAAAGGCGATGGGTACGGGGACCCAAAACTTGAAGATGATAGGTACGGGGACCCTGAAAATTTAGCAAGGTGTTTAGGCTTTATGCCAACTAAAGCTATTAGAAACACAGATTATGGGCCATGTGCCCGTTAAAACGGAACAAAAACAAAGCAAAGCTTTAGAGGCCTTGTGCCTACTAAAGCTAACAAAGATGCAGCTTATGGGCCTTGTGCCCGTCAAAGCTAGAAAAAATGAAGCTTAAGAGGCCTTGTGCCTGCTAAAGCTTAATAAATGTAGCCTATGGGCCTTGTGCCCGTTAAAGCTTACCAAAATTAAGCTTAAGAGGCCTTGTGCCTGCTAAAGCTTAATAAAGATGTAGCTTATGGGCCTTGTGCCCATCAAAGTTGGAAAAAAAAAATGAAGCTTAAGAGGCCTTGTGCCTGCTAAATCTTAATAAAGATGTAGCTTATGGGCCTTGTGCCCATTAAAGCTAAAAAAAACAGAGCGATGGCTCACGGGGCCCTATGCCGGCTAAAGGTGAAGAATGTGATGCAATGATGTTGATTTTTTATGCATGAGATAATGCATGATGCAAGGGATGCTTTCAGTAATTGATGAAAATCCTGATATTTTTTTTTTGAACCATTCTTTGGTCTGTGGTAGCCAAATTTGAGGATGAACTGGAATGGGTGCATTGGTTTGATCTGTAATTCGCTTGCTTGACTGATTCTTTGCTTCTTGCTAGAGATACGTTTTTTTCATGATGATTATGGATGAAAGTTCCCTTGATCGAGAGACCACTACACTCCGGTGATCTTAGATGTTTTCAAAAGGGATGATGGGGTGGAGTTCACATTTCTTCAAGCGATATTCCTAAGGATGTTCATTGCTAGTCTCGCCTGCGGATGATCTTGGACACCGTCTTAATCAGTTTCCAAGAATATCACTTGTCCCAGTCTTCATGTATTGGGGGCATTTCATGACATAACCTAAAGTGCCCCAGTTTGTTAGCTTTAGAAGACTTCCTTGAACCATGTTTGACCCTAACCTTTGCATAGGTCACTCTTTTTGAGTTTTCAACCTATCAGGCCGCTCTAACTTTTGCCTAGGCTGCCTTTTCAGGTTTTCAGCCTAGCGAGCCCATTTTTTTTTGCCTTTTTTTTCTTTTGCTTTTTCTCACTTTCTCATTTTTTGCCTTTTTTTTTTGTGCTCTCAAGTATAGTATCTTTTTATCGTATCTGGATTCAGAGACTTGCCAATCTTCGCCATTCATATTTGCGAGAATCAAAGCTCCCCTGGAAAGACTGTTTTTAGAACATAAAGTCTCTCATAATGCGGGTCTGGCTTTCCACGATGATGCTTTTGAATTGGTAGGGCCCCTTTTTAGCACCAAATTCCCTTCTTGAAATTGTCAAGGGCAAACTCTTTTCTTATATGCTTTTGTTGATCATTTCAAGTAAAGTGGGTCATCACAAAGTGTAGCTAATCTCTTCCTTTCATTGAGTTTCGGTAGGTCAAACCAAACTTGGACTCATTCAACTTCTTCATAAAATGCTTGACCAAACACTTTTTGATGAATATGGCTCTTATGGAAGCTTGTGAGCTTTTTCTGAGACATTTCTTTGTCCTTTAAATCCTTGTTTGAATTACCATTTGGGAATGTCATTTCCTCCTGGTATTCAAAATTCAGAGTTCTTATGACCAGAGTTGTTCATCAAGGGATTACCATTAGATGGTTAAATTATACTGTTGAATTCATGTTCACCTTGCCTGAAGCATCATATAATAAACATGCATGTATGCAAAAGTATGCCAAGAATAGAAGTTACTGACAGAACAACTTCCTTATTGATGTTGGAAGTTTGACATTTCAAATGGTATTTACATAGGAAGAGACAAAGACTCACAAGAAGTGACATGGAGTGAAAAAGGTGTTGCCCTAGTTTGAATTGATTCGATCTTGCCAAAATTTGCCTTAATGTATGGGATTTGAAAATGAAATTAGCTTGACAAATGTCATTTGAGAATGAATTGTCATAGAGTAGGATCTTCGAAAATGGAGTTGCTCCATTGTTGGGTCCTTGAAAATGAAACTGTAGAAGGGGGTTGCCCCAATATAAGGCATATGATAATGGAGTTGCCCCGGTGTTGAGCACCTGATAATGAAACCTGAGAATAAAGCTGCCCCAATGCAGGGCACCCGAGAATGAAATATGAGAATCAAAATGCTTAGCATAAGGCCCTTGAAAGGAAACTTTTGCCCTAGTGTAGGACCTTTGTTGCTCTTGCCCTTATTTTGCTTAGACTATCTTTGTGGGTTTTCAGCCTAACGAGCTTTTTATTTTTCTTTTTCTTTCTACCTTTTCTTCTTTTTCTTTATTTTTTAAAGGAGCAATTAAGTCAAAACTCAAAAGAAAACAAACCTTTTTTTTGTCTCAAAATTAAGGTTGATAAAGAAGCGACCATTCAACGATCAGAGTGGACTTTTTAAGGCTTGTAATGTGGCCAAGGTTGAGGGCTTGAAAGGAAGGGTATAAGGCTCAAATAAGTGTTTGAGGGTTGAATAGGAACAAGGATCCATGCCCTTTTCTTAATGAATTGAGCTCGATCAAGTTGTCCCTGCATTTGCAAGAACATGCGCTTTTCGCTTATCTTTCCTTCTTTTCTTCCCTTCCCACCTCGTCATGTGCTTTTTCATTTTCATTTTTTCTTTTTCTTCTTTTTCTTTCTTTCCACATTTTTACTTTATTTTTCTTAATCACCCTTTCTTTCATGCTCGCCCCTAGTTTAGGGTTGATCCTTGTCCAAGATTCATTGAAGAGAATTTTCAAGCTCAAATAGGGTAGCAAGGGATAATGATTATATTTTGCGAAGGGTAGAGAAAGATGACCAATCTTCATCTCAAATCATGATTGCTTATCTTTAAAAGAAATTAATTTAGAGACAAGAAAATGATGCACTCCAAGTAATTATTTATTTTCTCCTCTTTTATTTTATTTTTTCATTTTTTTTTTTGCTTTTTCTATTTTTCTTTCATTTTTTCGCCTTTTTCTTACAAAGGGCACCTACACATGTGAGCTTCATCAATGTCCCACAAATAATATCCGAGAACGTGAGCCCCATGAATCCAAACCAAGGAAGTTACTTGGAGAAGAATAAGAGATGCGAATGATGTGGATGGGGATATCAAGAATATATGAGACTAGATATGCACGCAATCCATTACATTGATACTTCAAAAAGTGAGTATGGTTCCAGAATCAAGTTATTAATATCATTGAAAAGATGTGGGGTCAATACAACATAACCATATTTCATGGTAAACCACTGATGAACCAATCTGGATCAGTTAATCTGAAATTTCCAAAAAGAAGGGCTGCAAAGTGTTGCCCTTTTCATAGCTCACATAGCATGTAAACACGACTGCTTCGAGTTGATGAAGGGGAATCATGAACTTGCACATCATATCTCTATAGCACCGGGTTGTGACCCACATTTCTTTCGGTCGCTTGAACAAGTCTTGTTTATGATGTCATCTCATGATTCAGGGATTGAAGCGTAATGCATGATATGTATGATTTTTTTGTGTTTTTTTTTTCCAAAAAAATGCATGAGATGAATGATTCTTAATGCATGAGATTCATGATTTTTTTTACCAGAAATATCAATGCATGACATGTATGGAAATGAGTTTTTTCTTATAAAAAATATGAGATGAATGGAATGAGTTTTTATTTTTTTCATTTTTTAATATTGACCAAAATGGTGTTAATGCGTGAGATGCATGCAATTTTTTTCAAACCATAAATGTCAAGGCATGTTATCAATGAGTTTTTTACAAAAAGGGGATAAACCCTTCCTTTTAAAAAGTAGGTCTTGTTTATTACAAAATGAATGCCAAAACATGAAAGAGATAGGAAAAGAAGTGCTCCCCTTGTGACCTACATAAGGTTTCCTTAAGGTAAGGAGGTCTATGGGTCTTTCTAACATGTGGACCTTCTCATAGGTGGTTCTATAACTTTAGATTTGGTCCCTAGAGCCAAGGATCCTGTTTCGAAATATTATCCACAACCATAGGTAAACTATTAGAAGTGACAATATCCTCGAAAGGAATCAAACTCTAGGTGAGGCCTTCATGATAACCAAACAGGATGTACATCCAGAAGGCTACCACTACTCAACATCTTTCTAATTTTAAGTTGCACTCAGGACCGGGTATAGGGTCCCACTCATAAACTCATAAATGTTTGAGAATGTATAGGTGTAGCGTGTGGAGGGAGCAAAACTTAAACTGACCAACCAGCAAAAAAAACATATAATAGAACCAAAATATCCTTAAACAATTAACTAGAATTAGCGTAATAAAAAAATAAACGAAAAGGGGTAACACAAAAAAAAGCTAATAATTTTACACATTTAATTATATTAGGCCTGACTCTCTAATTGTCCTCAGTGGAGTCGCCAGCTGTCGCGACCGTCCTGTCTGGACGCCGCAAAAAAAAAATTATTATAGGATTCGAGGGAGTCGCCACCAATTTTATTTTGATTAGGAAAAAATAGGAATACCCTAAAAGGTTGGTCTTAAACCAGAAATTATGTTCGGGAGTCGATTACGGATAAGGAAAGTATTAGCACCTTACACGTCCGTTAAAAAATGGTTGCTTCTAACTAATTGTGTAAAATTATAATAACTTATGTTTTACCCCTAAAAAAACGAAAGATCTATTTAATTAATTTGAGCTCTAAAATAAGGAAGAAGGAAAAAATCGTTTAGCTTGACCGGGATGGTCCCTGCTCCTACATATCCCTTGATACGATAGGGAATTCAAAGCTACATAGTTCTTATAGAAAATGATTATGGTTTGTTTGATTTTATTTATTTATTTTGAAAGGGATTTTATTTATTTATTTCGAGAGAGATTTGGTTGATTTTATTTATTTATTTCCTTTTTTAATAAAAGGTTTTTTTTTAAAACTTTTGAGCTGTCACAACTCATATAGAAAAGGGAAAGGGAAGGAGGAAGAGGAAGGAAGGAAGAAGAAAGGAGGAGGAAGAGGAAGGGGAAAAGGAAAGAAGAAGAAAGGGAAATAGAAAGTGAGTTACTAACACCGGTAGTGCAAATCTAATGGAAAGAACCAAAATAGTATAACGTTATAAGATAAAGGACTAAAATGGATTTTTTTAAAGATAAATGATCAAATCGAATTATGAAAATAAGATAAATAACCAAAATTATATTTTACTATATTTTTATTACTAGGCCAAGTGTCCTGACCACCCAGGATTGGCTCTGCGCCGCTATGGAGACTCATTACTTGTCCAATTGAGTAATGTGAAGGAGAAGCGGAAAAGTTTGTTTGAATTTTGATGATTTTTTTTTTTCCTTATTCAAGAAACATTAAGGATACGGTTGTTTTGTTTCGGGATCCTGTTGTCATAAATAATTATTAAAATGTCATCTTATTTTTATTTTATTTTAAAAAATTTGTATCAGAAATACTGAAAGTTGTTTTTACTATTTTTGTATAAATCTTTGGAAGCAAAAGACAATAGAAAAACAAAATAACATTTATTATTATTTTTTAAAACAAAAAATAAAAATAGGAAAATGGAAATAAAGCAAAACCCTGAATTTTCATCCTTAACCATTGTGCAGGATCTTAATTTAAATGCTTCGTAGATATTAAAGGATTTCATCACATTTATTCTATGTTGCTTTCTAATTATTTGGACTATAATTCATTGCTGCAGAATGAAGATCAAAATGGTCTTCATGGGTCATGCCTTGAGTGCTACATGAGTGAATACCAAGGAGTTTCAGCTTAAGACGCACAAAGGCATGTTGCGCACTTGATTTCAATTGAATGGAAACATCTCGATGGAGGAATGGTGATGCCAAACCCATTTCCATCATCATTTAACAATTTCTGCCTCTATGCTGCTAGGATGGTATTCAAGCGTGGCCAATCTACAGCAACATGTCAAAGCACTGCTTAATTTTGGTGTTGGGCACATAATAATACCTTCCCTTTTCTATTTTTTCTGGCGATAAACAAGTGCCTTTCCCTTATTTCTTCATATGGTCATGATTTTGCTTCACGAATAATCAGAGTAGCAGGGTCCTGAGTTGTATTTAATAAATGTGCTTTTAGTATGGCAAAGTAGTTTTATATAATCATTGTTGCACATTGATTTCTTTTTTTTCTTTTGTTTTTAATAATGGGAAAAGACTAAAGACTAAGCAACTAAACGACGAATACTGCAACCACCAGTATCATCATGTAAGATAGGATGAAGATTTTCAGTCATACTTTCCTTTTACATTTTTTTTTCTTTCATTAATAATAATTTATCAGTTAATAAAATAAAATTATAATTCATTAATATTATGTACATCTTCAACATTTGATTAATAAGAGGGGACATCGAGACATTATTTTTTGAGATAACATAATTTTGTTCACTCCTAATCAATGCTCTGCCACTTTTTAGGATGAGGCTTCAGTAAAGTGATTTTTTCTCTAAAGTGAATAAGTAAGGATGTTTTTATCATTGATTTAATAAAATGCATAAAGATCTTAACCCACCTTATTAAATCAACAATAAAAACACCTACTTGTTCACTTTAGAGAAAAATTTACTTTAGAATAACTTTTTCCCGATTGTTAAGGATTAATATATAGAAAATTGTTATATATTTTTTTAAAAATTTATCTTTGATTTTTTAGTCAGTACGGTGCCCAACATTTGGCAACATCTAATACGGTCCATTTCAATATATTGTAGTAAATTTTGTTTTAGAAGAATTAATTTGTATCTGAAAATAATATTTTAAAAATTGATTTTATTTTAATAGTAGAATATAATTATTATTATTTTTTTACAAGAGAATATAATTATTTTTAAAATGTAATCGTAGGTATAATTTTTAAAATTATTAAATCTCACATCTAAAATTAAATTTATTCATCAGAAAACAAAAAAAAATCCAGAAAAACATATACTTTTCACAAAATCAATTATTTCAAACGCAATACTGCAATAGTGCAACACCACTTTCACTTTCAATAAAAGACTAGCCAGACACATTAAAAATATGAAATTGTAGGTGCTTCATTTATATCATCAATTCCTCGTGCTTTTTGAAAACTGTGGATTATTGGAGGACTGTGGTGCATTGGCTCACAGGTCCTTCTCAGGGTCCCGAGTGAACAGGACAGGACAGGCAATATAATGGGCAAGCTTTATCGTCTACCCTTACTGATGGACTTTTGAAATAGGGTGATGATGGATCTGCGTCAACAAATGACATGACCAACAAGCGTGATACATGGGTGAAATATGGTGGCAACCCAATGATTAACGTACGTATCTTGACCTAGACAATATTTAAGGATTATTTCTTATTAATTAGACTTTTTTTATATATAAGAATCAATAATTGAATCTTAACAACTTATTTAAAAGGTTCGAACTCGTTACCACTCTAATCAATCACATATTGGTTAGATCACTTTCTTTTGCAATTTGTTATATATATTATTATCAAGGTAATAATTATTTTCAGTTTCTAATCTTATCTATAAATTATTGGTATGATTTTAAAAACCAATCACAAAAAAACTCAGTTAAATCCTATTAGTGTTTAGCGGAGAAAAGAAAATGAGAGGAATTGTGAAGTATGAGGCTGACGAGAGTGGGGAGTGATCATCGGTGTATGAGATAGGGACAAGGAGAGGCTCTTGACAGTCTTCTAGGCAAAGAAACACATGAATGAACCGAATTCACATCTGAAGGAGAGGGATTCTGAGGCTGTGCAGATATGAGACTGCATAGTTAAGGAATACTTGCTTAAATGAATTGATTGGTACTACCTATACCAACAAGATGCATCTTCTTTTCGGGACTCCAGTACATAAGAATTTCATGGTTAAACGTGCTTGACTTGGAGCACTTGTGGGATGAGTGACTTTCTAGGAAGTTTCCCAGAAAGCAAGTGAGTGAGGACAAAACACGCTGAAAAGACCTGTGCTGGTTTGTGAGGACAGTCGGCAATCCTGAAAGCAGTCCGGGATATTACAGAAAATAAGAGGAAAGAAAACTAAAACTTTTTTCTTTTGTTTGATTGTATAAAAAATGAAAAAAAAAAGGAAAAAAAATACTTATGAAATGATATAAGTATCCTCATATAATAATTTAAAAAATAAAAAATGATTTTAATTTTGTCTTTTTACCAAAGAAAAAACGCTGCCGGTAATTTGTCACACTTTCCAACGTTTTCTTCCCATATATGAAGAGAAAACAAAAGTTAATGGGGCGCACAAGTTTCTCTTCCTCTTTTTTTTTTTTTTTTTTGCCAAACCAAATAGCAGAAGATACTCTTTTCTTCTCACTTTCTTTCTCTTACTTTTGTTCCCTCTCTTCTTCATTTATTCCAAACACAGTGTAAGGCTGTGTTTGGTTGAAAAAAGAAAATGAGACAAAAGAAAAGAAGACGAAAGAAAGAGAAAAGAAAGAAAATGAGATGATTATTTAGTTATTTGATATGAGAGAAAATAAAAGTAAAGAAAATTAAAACTTTTCGCTCCTCTTGTGTGATTGGGTAGAAAGTGAGAGGAAAGAAAAAAAATATTGTGAAATGACATAAATACCCACATATAATAATTTAAAAAAATAAAAACTCATTTCTTTTGATCTTTTCACAAAAGTTGAGCACCAACCTACAGTGCTCGAATTCTTTTCAGTTTGCAGGTGTCTCGGTTCTTATGCGCGTCAGTTTTCCGTCCAATTTTAGAAGGAAAAAACTCATGGGTCCCACCGTTTTTTTTTCTCTTCCTCCCTTTTTCTTTCTAAACCAAATAAGGGAAAAGTTAGTTTTCCCTTCCTTTTTTCTCCTCCCTTTTTCTTTCCCTCCTCTTTCCATCAAACCAAACAAAGGCTAAAAGTATGTTCGCCTTGCCATGCTTAGGGGTGAAAATCAGTTCGATCAATCAAAAAAATCAAACTCCAACAATTAAATTGATTTAGCACCTGTTTCCTTAGTTGCTTCTGTGTTTCAGACCAAAATTATTACAAGAATGTCATTTTCATCATGATTTGTTGACAAATATGATTTCTTACCGCAAAACCAAACATATGCTTAATTTGGTATGGTCCATTGAGTAATAAGATAAAACCCATTTTAAACCCACCTTTATTATTTCGAGTTTCAGTTCAATGTATTCAAAACCTAATGTCCGAATTTATCTCCCATTTAATTTTTTTCTAATTTTTACATATAAAAAAAATGTGTGTTTTGCATTTTTGCAGACCTTGCATATGATTTAAAACATTCTACCCTAATTTTCTTTTCGTATCTCTTCGCCTCTTTTATATTAGACCACCCTCAATTGTAGTTCGATATCGTTCTTTCTCGTGCCGCTGACAACTTCGCCCGTTGAATTGATAAAACTTGATAACTTATTAATTGTTATCTTGATTGTATATTTGTGTTTATCCTCATTGAAGTTGAGACTAATATGAATTCTTATGATTGTTATATATCATTTCTTTATATCAAGGTTTATGCTACTTGGATGTCAACTCAAGTATGATACTTGCTTAATCTATATTAAATTTTGTTGTTTTTCTCTATAGGAGTTACTTTTTATCAATTGTAGTTTTTTATTAGAACTTGCTTTTAATAATGATAGAAACTGGATTTTTAAAAAATCATTAGGCAACCTAATGACTCGCCCAAACCAATCAATTCATTAGTTTACGTTGGTTTGGTTCGAATTTAGCGCCTTAGAATTGATCAATCAGAACCAACCCAAACTAATCAACTTTGATTGGTTCGAACGTTTTTCTCCCCCAACTTGCCCCACCTAACCCGATTACACCCGTACCTATAGACATTGAAGTACAAATAGAATTTAAAGATATAAAGTCAAGAGTTTAATTGCTATACACTATCTACAGTACTAAGTACGCAATAAACTGACAGTGTATAATAATTAAACTCGAGACTTTATATCTTTAAATTCTATATAAAACTATAGAGTTTAAAATAGAGTCAAAAATTTGTTTTGACTCTATGGAAATTTTAATTTATACTATTACAATGCTGGCCAGTGGCCACAACCACTAAATGCCGTTGACAATTTCAGACCAAATTGAAATAATCATTTATTGCTGTTCTCATAAAACAATAATCTAGTTGCATTCAACTCTGGTAAAATTTACAGTCCATTAATACAGACATAATATGTTTGGAATTAATCACATAAAAGTGCCCAAATTGCAATCATAAGAAAGGGAACTAAGCTGCTTTATCATAACTCATGTATGAGTAAAATATAGTAGTACAAGTGACCCCAGCAATAGTCGAACTGGTAATTAACAATTTAAATTTTAAAAAGCTATAAATAATTAACAAGTATATAAAATGAACAAGGGAATTATTTATTGTCTTTACAGATTATAAATCTTGAAAACACAATCAAGGCATTGGCTTTGTACCAATCTCACTTAGAACGAGTAAACAATAAAGCTATGCTGTATGTGTGAGCCATTGCCTCAAAATTGGCAGGAACATGTACCGCAGATGTTGCCTGAACCCAGATTGAAGAAAGCAAAAGACTCACTTGTGACTTCTTAACCGAAAAGAACTTAGCTCCTGAAAAGTTAAGAGTTAAGACAGGCAATATTTGATGAGCAGATTCAGCAAAAAGAAATATCTAAGGTCCCCACTATAAGAAAAAGAAAATAAAATCCAGACTAAGGGTCTATTTCGTTTAAATGAGGGGAGCGATTTTAATTAGGTATGATGTTTGGTTGAGAGGAGGGGAAGGGAGGGATTTTAATGGAGGAGAGGTAAAATAACACTATTTGTGTTTGGTTCACAAGGAGAGTGGAGAGATTTTAAAACTAACTTACTTTTATACCCTTATAATTTTAGATTTTAAAATACAAAAATAAGGTTATTTTAGTTATTCCATTCAAAATGTTTTAAAACTCCTCCCCTCCCTTCTAAATCCCCCCACTTTTGGAGGGGAGTCAAAATTGGGTGAGGAGGGATTTTGCTCCCCTCCCCTCCTAAAAAATCAACCAAACAACAAATGTTTAAAAAAATCTCCCCCCTCCCCCTCAATCAAACACTATGTAACTGAACCACATCCTAATATAACCGAAATAAATAAAAGTTGTATAAAATATAACCATGATGAATAGCCACTACATGCTGTTGTGCCTCCCCAACCCCACTCCCAAAAAAAAAAAAAGAAGAAAAAAAAACGATACTATTAAGTTAGACATGTCTACTAATACAATTAATAATGATAAGTAAAAATTTCATACATATTTCCCATTAGTTGGAGCACCAGAAAATATGTAACCACGATATGGATGAACTGCATATTTTCCACTGGCACCTGTCACTGCCTTTCCTGCCACACGTTTCCTGTTCATGTGTTCTGCTCCTAGAAAGCTTTCATGTCAAATGGAGTAGCTTCCACTTGGTAGCTTTTCAGCCATCTTTGTTTTCTCGTATAACCCGGAATAAAATAGAGATGGCATAAGCACCATGGAGAAGACAATATGCGCCCCAATTCATGTTTCGTGGTCAGGATGAGCCATTGGCAAGAGCAGTTGATGAAAAGGCCATAGGGACATTGATAGGAACCAAATTCCATACAGGGAAATGAAAAATAAAACAGTAGGAAAAGAAAAGAAATGCTGAATATCACTGAATATTAAGGTAGATGAAAGGTTTAAGGATGGAATAAATCCTTCTGCTATAGAGCAAAGCTCCTACAAAGAGCAAAGCTCTCTACCCATACTAAACCAACAATGATTTTCCAAGATACCCTCTCTCTCCCTACACAATCCCTATATAACAGAAACCCCTCACACAATTTGCTCACTCCTCTCTCTCTTTGCCATCTCATCATTCTCTCTTTGTCTCTGCTTATTCTTCCTGATATAGACTCTCCTCACTGTGGGCTTATGATGCTGATGGGCACTCTGAACAATTGGGCCCATAGCCTCATTCAAGGTCCTAACATTATCCCCTCCTTGAAAACCAGACTTGTCCTTAAGTCTGGACTTGGGACATTGGTTCCTAACATTGAACTCTTTCTCCCATGTCGTTTCTTCCACAACTTTCCTTTTCCACTGAATTAAAATTTGTCTAACCTTGTTACTAGCCTTTATAACCCAATTTGCAATCATGTTTGGGCTAGATGTGTCTCAATTTGGGCCCAATGAAGTCTGAACTTGAATCGGACTAGTCAAACTAATGTTGAGAACATGTGAGTTGAAACAAGAGGCATGCTTATTTGCAACTCCACAAGAATCATGGCCACTGGAAAATTGATTCTCATATCCACTTCCAGAAATTTGTTCCATGGTTATAGCCTCCCCAACCATTGATGTGGCCTTGACAAGAGCAGCTTGCCAGTCACCAAAAAAAACCTGACCTGAATATTTTCAGCAAAGCAGTAGCTGCTACAATGATCGGAAAGACAACAACAATGACAAGGACCACGCGCCACTGCACTACAAACCCCCGAAGCATAAAAACTTCTTGTGTCCAATAATTTTCTCAAGATTGCAATCTAGGTAGCACCTACATGCACCAATCATCGAGGCAAAAATAGATGTCAGAGGTTCTGCTAATTCTTGCACCAGGTCTCAAGCCTCTCTCACTGATAGGTTACCAACACCGAATTAAGAGAAATAGCTGCTGCTAGTGTAGCAGAGCTGATGTATATTGATTTAATGGGAAAACAAATGTAGAATCAGTGTAATTCTACTTGATTACAAGTATGAAAGCTGGAAAAAACAGAAGAAAATCCTATAGGCACTTAAGAGGCCTAAACTCTCCCAATGGCCAAGCCAATGCCAGTCTGCCCGATCCTCCCCCACAATCCTTGCCTATAATCTCTCTCTCACGCCCGAAACACCTGCCACATCAGCAAGGGCGTGTGTTTCCCTACTCCTCCATCATTAGTTAGTTATTAGGGGAATGATCCCCTACATCATGGCCTACCATTATCTCTCTATTCTTTTTCTTCTTTCTTCTTTCATACACAAGTCCAAATATACCCTTACTATGTGTATCATTACCCCCCCTTCGAAATTCTCCTTGTCCTCAAGGGGGAAAAATGGAAACTCAGTTCTGATCTTGGAAACTAACTCCCAAGAGTTTTCAAATTCAGGAAGATTCTGCCACTTAACCAAAGCTTCCCATTCTCCTTTGTCATTCTTCCGCTGATCAATAACAGTTTCTGGTTGAACCTCCAGCAACCAGTCCTCATTCATACATGTAGGCAGGGGTTGAATTGTCACTGTTGGGGCTACAGATTTCTTCAAGAGTGATGCATGAAACACGGGGTGCACCTTGCTATCTGGAGGGAGCTTCAACTGATATGCCACAGCTCCAATCCTCTTTTCTATCTCATAGGGACCATAGAACCGAGGACTTAACTTTTGATTAATTCTTTTAGCTAGGCTCTTCATCTTGTAAGGTTGTATTTTCAGATATACCATGTCACCCACTTGGTACTCAACTGCTCTTCTATGCTTGTTGGCTTGAGCTTGCATCCTATCTTGAGCTTTCACCAACTGTTCTTGAAGTTCCTTGATCATATCGTTTCGCTCGGCTGTCATTCTACTCACTTCATCTACTGCTGAGTGATGAGCATCTCCCCTCAAAAGCACCGGAGGTGGTCTGCCATAAAGTGCTTCAAATGGAGTCATCTTCACAGAGGAGTGGTAGTTGGTATTGTACCAAAACTCAGCCCAACTAAGCCACTTAGGCCATTGTTTAGGTTTCAGTCCAGACAAACACCGTAGGTAATTCTCAAGGCATCTATTGACCACTTAAGTCTGGCCATCAGTTTGTGGATGGTATGCACTGCTATACTTCAACTTAGTGCCTGCGAGTCTCAACAATTCAGCCCAGAAACTACTCAAAAACACCTTATCTCTGTCTGACACAATAGACTCAGGAAAACCATGAAGTTTCACTATTTCTTTAGTGAATATCTCAGCTACACTCTTAGCTGTGTAAGGGTGACAAATGGCAATAAAATGAGCATACTTCGTGAGCCTATCAACCACCACGAAGATAGTGTCCACCCCCATTGTCTTCGGTAACCCACCAATAAAATCCATCGAGACATCACTCCACACTACCACTGTAAACGAGTATGTCATCAAAGAAAACCAAAGCAAATTTTCTTAAATAAGGCCTCAACACCTGATTCATCAATGCTTGGAAGGTAGAGGGCGCATTAGTTAAACCAAAAGGCATTACCAAATACTCATAGTGACCCTCATGTGTTCTAAATGCTGTCTTATGGATATCCTCTTCCTTCATCCTAATTTGATGATAACCAGACTTCAAATCTAACTTAGAAAATATCACAGCTGTACCAAGTTCGTCTAGCAACTCGTCAATAACAGGAATAGGGAATTTATTTGGTACAGTTACCTTGTTAAGAGCTCTGTAATCTGTACAAAACCTCCATCCTCCATCCTTCTTTTTCACCAACAAAACTGGACTTGAGAATGGGCTAGTGCTATGCCTCACAATACCTGACTGCAGCATCTCCCTTACCATCTTTTCAATTTCATTTTTCTGATAAAAAGGATACCTATACGGTCTTATGTGTGGAATTTCAGCACCAGGCTTCAGTATAATTGAGTGATCTTGTTCACGGCCTGGAGGTAACCCTTGAGGCATATTAAAAACATCTTTGAATTCTTCCAAAACTCCACTCAACTCATGAGTACCCTGCTGCATGCATTCTGCCCTGCCACCAATATCTTCTTGCTGCACCAAAAACCCCACTCCATGGTTCTGTAATGCCTTCAACAGGGTTCTCCAAGAGGCCTGTCCCGTACACAGAGATGGTTCACCCTCTATGACTCGTTTCTGGCCATTAACAGTCCACTTAAGACATAAGTTTCTGAAGTTGGCCTCAATGTTACCCAAATCCGCTAGCCAATCAAGTCCCAATACCAACTCTGTTCCTCCCAACTCCATCAGATAGAAGTCCTGAGTAAAATCTATACCTTGAATGTTGAACCTAACATTCCTGCAAACACCATTATTCTTCACTTGTTCCCACTTCAACTATGAACATTGGAGTTTCAGTCACTTCCAACTTCATGATTTCAGCCACTTCAGGTGCAATAAAACTGCTGGTTGCCCCTGAATCAATCAGTGTCAAAATCTTCCTTCCTCCAACCACAACCCAAATTTTGAATGATTTGTGAGTTGCTACTCCTTCTCTACTTTGCAAGGATAGTTGTAGAGTCTTAAACTCCTCTACAGGCTCACACTCCCTAAATTCTTCTTCATCACTACTTTCCCCTTCACACAACATCAATCTCATGTGCTTCATTTTACAAATATGACCCTTTCCCCACCTATCTCCACATTTAAAACAGAGTCCCTTTTTACTCCTTTCTTCCAATTCAGCCTGACTCAATTTCCTGCCCTTAAACCCTTCGCTACTCTTCTCTGCCACGCCTGTAGAAGCTCCAGTAACCTCCTTCTTCTCCTTGTTTGGTTCCCATGAGCCACGAAACTTGGAGTTACTTCCCCTGTTCTGCGTGTCAAGCTTCTCCCTCATCCCCCCTCCTTTCGCAAACAGAGTCTGGTGTTTTTCCTCAACCACCAAAGCTTGATCCATCAGCTCAGCCAAGTCATCAATCTTAAACATCTTTAACTCAGCTCGTATCTCCTCCTTCAATCCATTTCTGAAAATGCTCGTAAGCATGGTGCGTTCTTCTCTCTTCAACGGAGTAACATGCAATTCGAACTTGTCTCTATACTCCGCTACGGTTCCGTCCTGCTTCAACTGCAACAACGGGCCCAACGGGTCATGACTTGCACCCGGATTGAACCTTCGCAGCACCGCCGATTGGAATTCCGACCACATTCTCGACGGGGCTTGTTCTTCCCACCACTGGAACCAATTCAACGCTCGGCCTTCCAGCGCAATCACCACTGCATCAAGTTTCTCTACTTCCTTCACGTCATTGACCCGAAAATATCTTTCAACTCGCACCAGCCAACCATACGCATCATCTCCATCGAACACGGGAATCTCCAATTTTCTACGTCCCGGTCGTAGATGCGGCTCGTAATTTCCAGATTTCGCATGTGGAGACATAATCACACTGCGTTCTGGGGACGTCTCATGTTCGTCGTGGCCCCCGACCCGTTTCTTCTTCGTGAACTCCCTGAATTCTGCGTGAAATGCTTCCATGCTCTCCAGGATCTTGGTAACAGTCCCTTCGAGGCTCCCAACACGTAACTCAACGGCATCCATGCGATTATCCATAATGCTTCTCGTCACCACCATTCACAGCACCAGGAACGGCGCTTTGATACCAAAATGATAGGTTACCAACACCGAATTAAGAGAAATAGCTGCTGCTAGTGTAGCAGAGCTGATGTATATTGATTTAATGGGAAAACAAATGTAGAATCAGTGTAATTCTACTTGATTACAAGTATGAAAGCTGGAAAAAACAGAAGAAAATCCTATAGGCACTTAAGAGGCCTAAACTCTCCCAATGGCCAAGCCAATGCCAGTCTGCCCGATCCTCCCCCACAATCCTTGCCTATAATCTCTCTTCCACGCCCGAAACACCTGCCACATCAGCAAGGGCGTGTGTTTCCCTACTCCTCCATCATTAGTTAGTTATTAGGGGAATGATCCCCTACATCATGGCCTACCATTATCTCTCTATTCTTTTTCTTCTTTCTTCTTTCATACACAAGTCCAAATATACCCTTACTATGTGTATCACTCACCCCACCAGATCGACCCAAAAGATCTACCAGGCGACCAAAATGCTTAGGCTTTGGCTTCAAGCCATATTCTCTAATTATTCTGAAAACGTGTAGTCCCCTTTCTAGCCATGCACTGTTTGGTTGAACCATTTCAGCCATCCTTTCCCCACCATATAGTTCATCTTTGATTGTTAGCCTGAAGACAAATTGGTTGAAGAGTCTACTCTTGATAATTCTTGCAAACTTCTCATCATCATGCTGCTCATACTTCCACAAGTACAGCTCCTTTGATGAGTAACCCAAATTCTCTTCCCCCGATTCCTGGAAAGAAGTTACCCATGTTATTCCAGTATGATTCAGAGTTTGGTCTTGAGGAAGATATCGATCCTCACACTCCTCGAACTCCTGGTTGCACATATCACATTGCCATCTTGTGTTTCCTGACCTAGTCACTTTGTTTTTTGCACTGTGGATCTCCAATCCTCAGAGGGCAATCTGTGTAACAAAAAATATCTATCTTGATGCAAGATATTGTTGCCCTCACTGTTATCCAATCTCGTCTATCAGACCTTCCCAGATCCTCTTCCTTGAACTGAGACACAGTTTCAGTTGCATCATTTTTAGGTTCTCTAGGTATAGTGTCTTTAGAAACAGGCAAAGAGTCAGAATCTATTCCCACTCGATCAAACCGGTCCCTTAAGCTAGGTGCCTCAGAGAAATCTGGATTTATGAAAAGCTGTGTAGTAAAAATATTCCCAATAGATTTCCCAATATAGTCATTGACCGTCACCGCCTTGACTGCCAAAAATAGGGAAAAATCGAGCACGGATAATCTCTTGCAACTTTTGCCCTTCCATGTTGCAAAATTCACCCAAAAGGGTTAGCTCAACACTCTTGCCAGAATAGTCCTTTAGATTCAGAATTCTTTTCCGAGTTTCCATTCCATTCTTCCTCAAGATGGGAACTGATGGATTCACAGATTTCACAACCCCAATAACATCAAGTATGGAGTTACTGTTTGCATTCTCAATATCATTGATAGGCCTAAAGGAGAGCCGTTGTCTGGATATAGAGCCATCTTCGTTGGGGCAAAGTTCAACGGCTGGTGTCAAATTCAAAATAATTTCCCATTCCTTCTTCAAATGGTTGAATTTCTTTTGTGCTGGTTTCAAGCTACCCTTGGATATCAAGTAAACTCTACCAACCCTGATTGCATCATAGAATCGATCGATAACTACATTAAAGCAGGTCACTCATATTTCGCCTGCATCAGAATCAAGGAGATCAACTGAGAAGACCTTCCCATCTCCCCGAGCATTATTATAGGGACACATATCCCTTTTTGTAGTCACCCTTGCCTTGATGACCCACCGACCTTGATAAGGATTTAAAGTTGCTATTGGAATAACACTTGCTTGGACTTGGGGCCTAATACCAATATCTATTTAGGCCTGACCCAATAGGTCAACCAAGAGCCCCATTTTATGGAGTACCCATTCTGTCCCTTCACCTGTCTCCTCCTCCAGAATCACGTCATTCACAAAAGCAGCGGTTAGTGTTGATAACTTATGCTCGCCCACGATGATTTCATCAACAGCCACCCTATGGCTATCGCAAAGAAGCCAGAGGCCGGCGGCTTTGACGGTGGAGGGGCCGCCGCACGTGACTCGGTATCTAGCGGTTTCAGCGGTGGGGCAAGGGCAATCGAGCTCTGCGTTACTTGGACCTCTCCAACCGTCTGTGGTGTAGGTATCGTCAGGCTTTGAGCGATCTGGAACCTCTTCCGCCACAGACAGATCGGCGTCCGGTAGCTCCGGCGGAGGTGGTGGGTCAACCACAACCCCTTCCCCCATACTCATCTCCTTGTTACCTGTTTTTTCCGATCTCTTCGCTGCCACCGCATCAACGACCCTTTTTGTCTCAGATTCTAATTTCCTGTGGTGAGCCTCTTCCCTACCACCGGCAATCACCATTTTGGGTTGTGTTTCTTGATTTTCTAGGCTCCGCTCCTCCTCTCCCCCATCGCCCATCTTCCTCACTGATTCCCCTTGCAATTTCTTTAATCTCGAGCTTAAATGACTAACTAATCCTTCTTCTGGCGTTGTCTCGTGCCCTGGGGTTTTTTTGCCCTCTGCTTGTTGCTTCTGACCCTGACTTTTCTTAAACATCGCCATAAGTTTCTCATGATTCTCGTCTGCCTTGAGCTGCATATTGATGAGAGTAGCTTTAATGTTGGTCAGCTCATTCTTTAATGCAACGATCCTAGCCTCCATCTTCTTAGATGGTAATCGTCTCCTTCTCTGTTCTCCCTAAAGCGCTGATCCCACGACGTATTCGGCAGGTCAGACCAGTTTGATAGGAACCAAATTCCACACATAGAAATGAAAAATAAAACAGTAGGAAAAGAGAAAAGAAATGATGAATATAACTAAATATTAAGACAGATGGAATAAATCCTTCTGCCCCAGAGCAAAGCTCCTACAAAGAGCAAAGCTCTCTGCCCATACTAAACCAACAATGATTTTCCAAGATACCCTCTCTCTCCCTACACAATCCCTATATAACAGAAACCCCTCACACAATATTAAGGTAGATGAAAGGTTTACAGATGGAATAAATCCTTCTGCCCCAAAGCAAAGCTCCTACAAAGAGCAAAGCTCTCTGCCCATACTAAACCAACAATGATTTTCCAAGATACCCTCTCTCTCCCTACACAATCCCTATATAACAGAAACCCCTCACACAATTTGCTCACTCCTCTCTCTCTCTGCCACCTCATCATTCTCTCTTTGTCTCTGCTTATTCTTCCTGATATAGACTCTCCACACTGTGGGCTTATGCTGCTGATGTGCACTCTGAACAATTGGGACCACAGCCTCATTTAAGGTCCTAACATTCCTCTTTGTTTGCATGTCTGGTTGGATGCCACTATTTTCTGCAAGGGCCATAAGGACATACTCCAAAGCATCCCCGAATGCTATGATAGCATACAACAAGGGAAACAAAAAATCAGCACCATTACAATCACATAATCTAAAACTATTTTAATTTTGACAAATTCTTAGCATCTAAATTTGCCTCTAAATTTGTATTGGAAAGCAAAAAAAAAAAAAAAAAACACACTTCGTTTTTAATCATTCCAATAATATTAGATTGTGGTCACCCAAAATGAGAATCTCTTCCCTTGTCCACTAAAGCAGCAAATAAAGTTCATACGGAAGCACCAAAACTATAAATTGGAGAAAAATTGATTGGCCATTCATCACAAAATTTGGGTGAATACTTGAAGTAATTCATGCCACACAGTTCTAGTGTAAGATAAGTAAACAAGAATCACAAATCAACCAACAGACAAGCCATGCTTCACCATAAGCATTCAACAATTAAATTCACAGCAAGTATGGCGTTCTTCCAAGCAGTTCATAAGCAATCAAATCAGAAAATTAGATTAACCCATATTCATATAATCACTTCATTCATGCGCATCCAAGTGATATAATGTTGGGATTGCTTTACCTATTCTACTCAATCTACCAAAAATTTTTTCGTTCACTGTGATTTAAGCATTTTAACAAACATGTAATCAGCAACAAGAATGAGCAATATTTGCAAAGAGAGATGCTAACCAAAGTTGGTTCTTAGTAAATACCGCAAGTAAGAGATGCTAACTTATCAAATCACTATTAAACAAAGAGAGACTTCAAATAGTCAACAAATTAAAAAGAATCATGACTGAGCAATATTTGCAAGTAATAGTAATAAATTACAACAAAATCTCAAAACAAAACTATGCAGAAGTGAGTCAAATGTAAATCCTGCCTAGTATGCTAAATGAATTCCATGGACAACTCCATGTTCTCTCGAATTGAGGCAATCTTGCACCAGGCCCTTTATTGAAAAAAACTTCAAGACATATACTTAACGACAGTAAAATCATATAAATTTTAGAAAGTAGTAATTTAAAAAACTTACACCCTTCCAGTTACAGTTTGCTACCCACTCTCCCATCAGTTGTATATGTAATCACAATCCTTCCCGTTTCTACTGAAACCAAAGGCCAACGAGAGAAACGGGCTCCCCCTTCCCCCATAAAGCTACCAAGCTGGGATTGAACTCGGAAGATTTCTTCTTCAGCTGCAGAGATCGTTCTTTCAATTCAGCGATCTTCTCCTGCAAAGAAGAAGACAAATTGCGATTCTTGTTCGGCAAATCCGGCAATTTTGGAAGGTTGCTAGGGTTTAGGGTTGAAGGGGGAGTGGGAATGGGAGTGGGGAAATGGGGGGTGTAGGGATTTTCATTTATTGGGGGATGAGGGTTTCTTCTTGGCGGCAGCGCGTGCGCCGGACATGAGGGCGTAGAAGGCGGAGGGTGGCTTGGACTAACAAGTGTTAAAAATAAAGTTTATTTTTTAATTATTTTTTTAGTTTTATAATATATTAATTACTCTTTTTATTTTAGATATTAACGTTGCTCTTTTTATTCATTTTAATATGAAGCAAAATCTTGGTATTAATAAGTGAGAAATATTATTTGTAAACTAATAATATTTTAAATATTTCAATATGAAATACTTTAATGAAAACGTTGGTACAACATGAATAAATAAAAATATTATTATGTTAGCATAAATAATAATATTATTATGTTTTGTACAATATCATTTACATCAATTAACCTTGCATAATAATACATTGTACAATAATAATAACATGAAAGCAAGATGGATAGCTCAATTGGTGTAAGTTGTTGGTTTCAGGTAGAAGGTTGTGAGATTCAAATCTCACTTTGGACGCTTGATTATTTTTATTAAGATTGAAGCTTCTGGTGCAATGAAGAACGCATCACGTGACATTGACGTGGAAAGCGTTAGGCCACGAATGAATCAAGTGTGAGTAATCACTTAGATAGTGAAGAAAGTGTTTACCATTCATTGTAAACTTGAGTGGGGTACTCAAATTTATAGGTGATACATATATCGGGATAAGTTTTTTAATTTTCACAAAACTTATAAATTGTAATCTTATTTTGAAATAATGAATATTTTGTTGAAGTGTTTTCGTGAATGTAGGTAGATGATGCCAAACCACATTAATGTTACGTGTTTCATTATTTTCTTTATGATGCCTTGTCTCTGTTCCCATTCTCAAATCTTAGCTTGTAATTGTTTTCAACAGTTGTTTCATATAATGTGTATGATATGATTTCGTTAAGTTGTTTATAAAAAATGTTGTCTTAGGTCGACGTTAACAGTTAAGTGAAAGTGTACATATGTCTATATTAAGTTGCAATTTAGAACTAATTAGTTGTTGGAGGAGTTTATGGTAAGATTGCCCACAAGTGACTTGGGAGTGTTCTTTTCCTTCTGTTCTGAGTTGGTACAGCACATGACAAGTCGGGCTTATTTCATGTTTGATCTAACAACCTACTCAAGGGTGCTATTGCAGTTTCAGTCAACAAGGCCAACTGCCAAAGTCCTTACAAATCACACCAAAATGCACATGAAAGTTTATTTGCACTTTGCTAAATACTATACAAAAAATAAAAGGTTTTCTTTCACTTACACCATTTTTCCCTTTATCGAGGGTACAAACAAATAAGTGAAAAATGTCTTTGATCGGCATTATTTTATCAATCTCATTTGGAGTTTAACTTTTACTGTGTGGTGGTAAATTTATCTTAAGAAGCACTCTATTAAACTTTATGAAAGAAAGAAGTTAGAAACTGTTGGAGCAAGGACACTCACACTTTGTGTATCACTCACACACAGTACTTCACACACACACAGAAACTGATAGAGAAGGTAGAGAATAAGAAATTAGAGAAGATATGAATACTCTGAATATGCATCACACTATACATCACTGGATCACTTGTATTCATTCACACCTTGCAGATTACACTTACAAATTACACTTATGCATCACTGCACTTCGCTACTCCTCTTTATTCATCTTCCTGTAAGTCTTTTATAGACACCCATATCCCACATGGATCACCTTAGTTAGTTATAGGATATCTAACCACTAACAGCTCCTAACAGTACCTAACAAACTATCAAGATACACACATCACCCATACACCCGCTTACAACACCTAAATATTCTGTCTAACTGATACACCTTTGTACATCTATATCTATATCTATAACTATATCTATATTCTATATAATATACATTTGAAAATGTTGCTCAAAGATCATTTTCACATGTGTCACGCTCTTAGACTGTCCACATAAGCAATAATCTACGTGTCCTTCATACCACAAAAGATCAGGGATTATTTAATATCTATTTAATTGGCCTATAAAGAAAATAATTTTCGTGCATTAATTAAAACGATTTTTCCTCATTTCATATTGAATATGAGATTCAAAGCTTTTGATGAAATTATTCGAATTTCCAATACAAATAAAGAAACGATTTTACCTAATTTAATGTTGGTATATTAGCAGCACCATATATTCAAATATTTCAAATATTTATTTATTGTATTAAATTCCTGCTAAATAAAATAGGACACTTTTTTTTGTTCAAAAAACAAACATGACACTTTTTTATCACATTAGCCGGATACATTAAAATGGAATACATTATACATTTATGTAATAGCAATAAAATGATACTATAATGAAAAAGAAATAACAAGGCTAAAAAAATTCAAATTGAATGTGGCTAACATTGGAATCAATTAATATCAATGTTAATGATAGAGAAAAGCCATCAATATTACGCTTAGGGGTGGGCATGGGTCGGATTGGGTGGGTTTTGGTGCATTTAAAGACCCAACTCAATCAAATAAATATGGGTTGGGTTGGATCGGTTTCTTCGAAAATTTTCATGTAACCCAAACCAACCCAACCCAACCCAACCTCATATGGGTTGGTTTGGGTCGGGTGACCGAGTTTGGTAATAAATTATTTTGTTTTTATCAAAAGCAAATAATGGAGAAAAATAGGGAAGAAAATTACTACCAATGCATTAATTTGAACTTCCAAATACAAAAATGAAGCATACAACTTCAATTTGAAGCACAATATCCATCAAAATTAAACAAACAAGTGAAATCAAAAAAATAATAATGTCTTCAAACAATTCCTAAACAATTTCACTGACTATGTCTTCAAGCTATTTCTGTATGTCTTCAAACTATTTCTGCTCATGTAACCAAAAAATGGTCACTCCAACTTAGGCGGCTGAGTATTAAAGAAGAGTCATCAAATATAAGATAGAAGAGTCACTCCACCCTCCAGTAGCTAGGCTTATAATATTCCTCTCAATATGTGGATTGGGTTAGATTGAGTGAGTTTATAATCTTTGGAACCAGCACCCAACTCATAAGCTATGGGTCTACTTATTTAGAGACCAACCCAACCCAATGACCCGAACCAACCCAGTATTTGTGGATTGGGTTGAATTGAGTACATCGGATTCGCGGATCGACCCGTACCCATGCTCACCCCTGATTACGCTATCAATAAAAAACGCTATCAATATTACGTTCAATCAAATCAAAAGCATTATTTATCAGTTTCAAAAGCAATATAATGAAGATAACGTGCATAAATATTGGCATCAATGAAATCAATTCATTTTATTGAAATCAATGAATCTGTGTGAAGTTTGAAAATACCAATTAAAATTAAATAATAAATAGTAAAATACAGAATTAAAATTAAATATGTAATCAATTAAAATCATAATTGATAATGAATATTAAAATATAGAATTGTTCCCTACATTAATGAATTTAAAAGGTAATCCGACTCTCTGGTACACTCTCTTCTTCCCTTTCTTGCTTTTTTGTTTTCTTTTCTCTTTCTCTCTCAATTTTCTTTTTGGCTTCTGAATCGGATTCCTTCTATAACTGCAGGATTGGTTCAAATTTAGTGTTGACGTGGAATAGGCGCTCACCCGTTTGGTGCAGCTAACAAGCATCAGTGATTGGAAGATAATATCAATTCATTAAACCTGGCTAAAAGAATAAGTATGTTAATCCAATTTGATATTTCATATTCATAGATTTGTATTTAATAGAGTGAGAGCAAACTTTGAGCGATTAAACAAATTTGGAGTCGATTGGTAGTGCTTCCTCGATAGGGATATTGCCCCTCATGGTGAAACTCTAGACACGAGTCAATATTTGAGAAATGTTAATTATGTACGAATTTACTATGTAAAAATAAATATTGCATTTGTGATGCTAAATGCCAATTTGCTAATGTGGTGAAAAGCAATTTCATTTCTCACTTCATTCTCTCAATCACTCCTTTTGGGTCAATCCAACCAACTACTGCCAAGTATACTCTCTTCTCATATCATTTTATTCTTTCTATCAATTTTACTCTCAGTTCCGTTTATCAATTTTATTCTATGTTACTTTGAACCAACATTTAGGTGACTGATTTTTAAGGGAAAGACATGGTGATTTCATGAGGGAGTGAGTCACTTCACAATTCAAATCTGAATGATGCATGAATTTAAAGTTTGAGCCTTTGAGAATATAAACAATTTATATTTTAATTATGATGAATATAAACAACTTTTTACTTCTCAATCTATTCAAGGTAATTCTTCGATTATAGTTTGTTATCTTCAATTTGATGATTGAAATATAATTACAGTCTTGATTCAATATAATTGTACAATTTTATATTTTCTTAAACCAAGAATCATAATTTTCACTTTTCAATTTTATAATCGTACATTTTATTTTAAATTTGAAGTTTTTTAGTGTTTAATAGGCCTGCTCTTATTCTTACTATATTAGTAAATATTAATTAACAAATACTGTTACAAAATTTCTCAAAAATATAATAAAAGTTGTTATTGACCAAGTTGATTTTGGGTGTAGTGAAATTTTTTTGGATTAAAGTATGTTCAACAATATATATATATCTATATCATCCTTTTACGTCGTTGTTATTGTCTGTTGTTTATCAACACATTTTTATAGAGGTAATTATTAAAAATTTATTTTTTAAAAATGATTAACTTGCACGAAAAAAAATAAGAAATAAAACAAATATATTTTCAAAAGAAAAGAAAAAATAATATAAAAAATATATATTCTAAAATTAATTCACTTCCACGGGAATAATAGGAGAAATAAATCAAATAAAATTTCAAAAGAGAACAAAAATAATATTATAGATAAATATATCTCTAAAAGTGATTAATTTGCATGGGAAAAGATGAGAAATAAATCAAATAGATTTTCAAGAGAGAAGAAAAAATAATATGATAGATAAATATATTTTCTAAAAGTGGTTAACTTGCATGAGAAAATATGATAAATAAATCAAATAGATTTTCAAGAGAGAACAAAAAAATAATATGAAAGATAAATATATTTTCTAAAAATGGTTAACTTGCACGGAAAAAGAGGAGAAATAAATTTAATAGATTTTCAAAAGAGAAGGTAAAAATATGATAGATAAATATATTTCCTAAAAATGGTTAACTTACATCGGAAAAGGAGAAATAAATCAAATAGATTTTAAAGAGATAAGAAAAAATAATATGATAATTAAATATGTTTTCTAAAAATAACTTGCATGAAAAAAAGGAAAAATAAATCTAATAGATTTTCAAGAGAGAAGAAAAAAATAATATGATAGATAAATATATTTTTTAAAAATGGTTAATTCGAAACTGATAAAGAGAAAAAATAAATCAGATAGATTTTTAAGAGAGAAGAATAAAAATAATATGATACATAAATATATTTTCTAAAATGGTTAATTTGCACGGGAAAAGTAGAGTAATAAATCAACAATTTTGAAATAGAGAAGAAAAAATAATATGACAGATAAATATATTTTCTAAAAATGGTTAACTCCAAGCAGACAAAGTGAAGACATAAATCAAATATATTTTCAAGAGAGGAGAATAAAAATAATTTGATACATAAATATATTTTCTAAAATGGTTAACTTGCACAGAAAAAGTGAAGAAATAAATCAACAATTTTGAAAAAAGAGAAGAAAAAATTAATATGATCGATAAATATATTTTCTAAAAATAGTTAACTTACAGGGAAGAGAGTAAAAATAAATTAAATAGATTTTTAAAAAAAAAATTTATAAATCAAATAGATTAAAAAAAAAATCTTATAATTAAACTTACATAAAGATCTATCTTTTATATTTTACATAGCAATATTTTCAAATATTTCTACATAATTATCCTTATAAATAAACATTTTTTAATATATTATTCCCAACAAAAAATTTAAATCAAAAACATGAAATGAAGGATCACATATTTTTCAATAAAATTCTAAAAAAGTAATATATTTCCCATGACACAGGTTCTTACACTAGAATTAATACAACTATGTACTACACTACACCTGTGCACGCTACAAACTGAATTATTGTGTTCGCATTTTATAACAAAATAACCATAATTTATAATCACATTCTGTAATGAAGATTCGAAATGTAAAAGACACACTTAAATTGCCAAAATCGATTATATTTCTCTCTCTATCATAACAAACACACCTGAATTAACTTTGGGACCATAGAAAAGGCCCTCAAAACACATATCAATGTACTTTTTCTCTCTTCTTCTGTCTCCCTCACATGATTGTTGGTAACTGATGTTTAGATCTGCAACAAAGAAGAGAAGACAAAGAAAATGCGCAATCTCCAAGGCGTGTGAGGACACTAGACTTTAGGTTCGATTCGCCCCCACCAATCTCTATCTAGATTGGATGCAACAGGTGTTTACAGCGAATCCCCTTCAGAATACAATGGAGCAACCTTGATTTGGTTTGCACACCCTAAACCAAGCGTATCGTCAATGGCAGTTTACAGAACAATAGTTTTCTAAACTCTCTCTGCGCACAAGGGAGAAAAGAAAGTGATTTGGAGTGGTGGACTTAGCAATTTTCGAGCAGCCTATTTGCATGTAGAGTGCCTCTATTTATAGAGCAACTCATGTCACTTGATGAAGGAAAACAACCCTACAAGAGTTTTAGCAACGGTCAAAATAACGGCTTAACTTATATTAAAATTACAACCATGACAAAACAGATTCGTTGGCCTGGTGGCCAGCGGATGTGTCCTTTGCCATCAGGTACCGTGTTCGAATCCCATCCATCGCTTCTTTTTGTTTAAATTTCAGCCCGTTATATAACGAACATAAAATTCAAAACAACACCAGCGCAAGGACTCGAACTCGCGTCAGGGAGATTTGCTCCAAAGGTCGCGACCACTGCGCCATGCAATGAAGTTGTACCGACTTAACATCGTTATATATATTTAACCGTTAATAACATGCAACCTTTCAATAAGGTGCACCTTTTGAAAATCCCTCACAATCCCCCACCATTTTCAAAATAAACCCAAATCCCATTATTCCGGAAATCGCATGCTTTCAGACAAAGGTATTTCGGGGATTTGAACCTTTGCTTAGTAAGAAATGGGTTTCACTCGTCCCGAATAAAATGGTAGACAAGCTTTGAACCAAATATTCATTAGAAGGAGCGTGCATAACTTACACATGAAATCTCGGTACCATTGAACGACGTGAAAGCCGACACATTTGATGAGGCCTTGTGTCTTGTATCCTTTTCATGAGAGCTTTAAGAGTCAAGCCCTTAACTCCAAGAAGCGGCCCCACTTCACTCTCACATAGGTAGACTCTATCGGAAGTGCCCCCATAATTAAAGCACTTCAGCATATATATGCTATAGGTCCATTAAGAGCAAAAGCTCATCCTCCCTCCTATATTTCCTTATGGTCCAAGTACCTTTTAAACCTTGGGATGTATCTATTGTCAAGTACTTGCAATCACTCTAATAGTGTACTTTGGCCACATTGAACTCAAGACTTGATGCTACTCAAGTGTGAGTTGGGTTTCCACCATTGGTGATCATTTAGATGTGGGCTTGAGTCCCATCCCTAATGATGTCTTCAACACCATATCCCTTGTCAGTCCTTTCGTCAAAGGATCTGCAAGATTCCTCTCTGTTCTCACAAAGACTATGGATATTACTCCATTTGTAATTAATTCCTTTACATAGCTATGTCTTAGTCCAATGTGCCTGGACTTTCCATTATATACCTGGCAATATGCCTTTGATAGTGTTGACTGACTATCACAATGTATGGATATTGATGCCATTGGCTTTGGCCAAATTGGTATCTCATACAACAAATTTCTTAGCCATTCTGCCTCTTTACTACCTGCAGCCAATGCTACGAATTCTGCAGCCATGGTGGAGTCGGCAATGCATGTCTGTTTCTTGGAACCCAAGAAATAGCACCTCCACCAAGTGTGAAGACCCAACCGCTTGTCGAAGCATGGTCTTCTGTATAAGTTACCCAACTGGCATCTGTGTATCCTTCCAATACCGAAGGATAACCATTATAGTTTAAACTATAGCTCATTGTCCCCTTCAAGTATTTTAATACTCTTCGGACAGCATGCCAATGGTCTTTGCTTGGATTACATGTATACCTACTTAGTCTACCTACAGCATATGCAATGTCTGGTCGGGTACATGTCATGGCATATATCAAACATCCAATTACTTTTGAGTATTCAAGTTGTGCTACTGGACTACCTTTATTTGGTACTAAATTAGTGTTATGGTCAAATGGAGTAACAACATGTTGACAGTCAAAGTGATCAAATTTCTTCAATACCTTTTCTATATAGTGAGATTGGGATAAGCCTATATTCTCATCATCTTTGATTATTCTAATTCCTAGAATCACATCAGCTTCCCCTAAGTCTTTCATATCAAAACTTCTAGATAGGAAACTCTTAGTTTTTTCTACCTCATCTAGATCAGTACCAAAAATTAACATGTCATCTACATATAAACAAATCATGACTCCTTTTCCGTTATGGAATTTACTATAAATACACTTATCAGACTCATTTATTTTATATCCATTAGCTAAAACAACTTGATCAAACTTTTGATGCCATTGTTTAGGAGCTTGTTTTAGGTCATACAATGACTTATTCAATTTACACACCTTCTTGTCTTGACCTCTAAGCACATACCCTTCAGGTTGTGTCATATACACCTCTTCATCTAATTCCCCATTTAGGAATGCCGTTTTCACATCTATTTGATGAATGACAAACTTATAGATGGATGCAAGTGCCAATAGCATTCTAATTGAGGCAATTCTTGCCACAGGTGCATATGTATCAAAATAGTCAATGCCCTCCTTTTGTGTAAAGCCCTTAGCAACTAGTCTTACCTTAAACTTATCTATGGTTCCATCTACCTTCATTTTCCTTTTGAAAATCCATTTACAACCTATTGGTTTGGAACCAGGTGGGAGGTCTACTAATTTCCAGGTTTTATTCCCCATTATTGAATCCATTTCCTCTTGTATAGCCTCTTTCCAGAAAGCAGCATCTTGAGACTTTGTTGCCTCTTCAAATGTTTCTGGATCATTTTCAATATTATAACAGATTGGTCCATAACTATCTATGGACTCTCTTGTTCCTTCAACCAGGAACATGAAAAAGTCTGGTCCATATGTTTTCTCTTTCCTAGGTCTCTGACTTCTTCTAAGTTCTAAACCTTCCAAAATATCGTATTAGATACATTGGTTTCCGGATTATGTGCATTACTATGAACATTATCCTTATGATTTGGTATTGAGTTAAACCTATCTTCTTGAAAGAATGCATCCCTTGACTCAATTACTGTATTTACAGGATATGAGTCATTAAATTCTGTAACCATGAATCTATATGCTTTGCTATTTTTAGCATAGCCCAGGAATACACATTCAATTCCCCTTTCACCTAATTTCTTCCTTTTTGGTTCAGGAACTTTCACTATCGCCCTACAACCCCAAACTTTGAGATAGTCGAGGTTGGGCTTTCTATTTTTCCAGAGCTCATATGGGGTTATCTTGTCCCTTTTGTTTGGAACTCTATTCAAGATATAACAAGCCGTCAACACGGCTTCTCCCCAATAACCTTTTGTTAGACCAGAATAGGATAACATGGCATTTATCATTTCTTCTAATACCCTATTTTTCCTTTCAGCTATACCGTTTTGTTGTGGGGAATAAGGTGCGGTTGTTTGATGAATTATTCCAGTAGACTCAAAGTAACTAGGATTATAGAACTCTCCTCCTCTATCACTCCTAAAGCATTTAATAAAGGTTTCATGTTGAAGTTCTACTTCTGTTTTAAATATCTTAAATTTGTCTAAGACTTCATCCTTTGAATGCATCAAATATACATGACAATGCCTAGTACAATCATCTATAAATGTCACAAAATATTTTTTACCATCTATGGTGGGCCAACTATGTAAATCACATACATCAGAATGAATTAAATCTAACACTTTAGAACTTCGTTCAACTCTAGGAAAAGGACGCCTAGTTATCTTAGTTAGCATACAAGTTGTACATATATCCGAAGTTCTACTTGTTTTAGGAATTAAACATGAATTCATCATTTCATCCATTTTCCTAAAATTAACATGTCCCAAACGAATATGCCATAAATCACACGAATCAACGATATAAGCAGAAACAAATCCATTATTATTAATAATATTGAGTTTGAACATATTCTCACTAAGGTATCCTTTCCCTACAAACTTTCCCCCTTTGGAGAGAATAAACTTATCTCCCTCAAATACACATTTAAACCCGTACTTGTTAAGTAATGGTACAGAAACTAAATTCTTCCTAACATCTGGTACATAATAAACATCGGTGAGGCTGAGCGTCTTTCCCGAAGTGAACTCTAGTTCTACTGTCCCTTTGCCTTTGACTTGGACAGTTGATGCATTTCCCATGTAAAGAACGGTTCCATCTTCTTCATAAATTGTTTTGAAGAGATCCTTGTCTTTACATACATGGCGAGTAGCACCGGAGTCAATCCACCATGATCCAACATCTTCTATCATGTTGATTTCGGAAATAACCGCAACAAGATTGTCCTTAGTTGCACTAGATTCCTTTCCTTTATTGCTCTTCTTCAAGAGGCGACAATTCCTCTTGAAATGTTCCGGTTTACCACAATGGAAACAACCACCTTTCTTTTTCTTGTTTTGATAGTCATTCCCATTGTTGTTTTCCTGAGATTTTCCAATATCTCGATTCCTCTTCTTTGAGGACTTACCAGATTTCCCTTCCTCCATTACATGTACTTTCTCATGAACATTTTGTTCTCTAGTATCGTCTTGTTTGCGATACTCTTCTTCTAAGCGAAGGTGATTACCCAATTGTTCAAGAGAAATGTCATCCTTCCGATGTTTTAGACTCCTTTTAAAGTCTTTCCATGAAGGAGGAAGTTTATCAATGATTGAGGAGACAATTATGGTTTCATCCATATGCATCTTGTGTTGTTTGTAATTGTTGAGAATACGTTCAATCTCATTCATTTGTTCCATAACTGGCCTACCATCAGACATTCTATAATTATTAAATCTACTAACAAGGAATTTCTTACTTGTTGCGTCCTCCGTCATATATCTCGCCTCAAGCTTTTCCCATAATTCCTTGGCCGATCCAGTACTCTGATATACATCGAACAGTGCGTCACACATCCCATTCAGAATATGCCCCATGCAGATGTAATCATCATTATCCCACTTGCTTTTCTCACGGGTTTCATTGATGGTTTCATCTTCTCTATCTTCTGGTCTTGGTGAGTTCAACACATACACCACCTTCAAAGTAGTGAGAAGGAAGTGCATCTTCTTTTGCGAACGGATAAAGTTTCCCCCTTCGAACCTTTCTAGTTTCACAATGTCAGATGTCATCTCCTTCAAAGTTGCAGCCATTTTTTATGAGAATCGAACCTAAAGATTGTTGGTAACTGGTGTTTAGATCTGCAACAAAGAAGAGAAGACAAAGAAAATGCGCAATCTCCAAGGCGTGTGAGGACACTAGACTTTAGGTTCGATTCGCCCCCACCAATCTCTATCTAGATTGGATGCAACAGGTGTTTACAGCGAATCCCCTTCAGAATACAATGGAGCAACCTTGATTTGGTTTGCACACCCTAAACCAAGCGTATCGTCAATGGCAGTTTACAGAACAATAGTTTTCTAAACTCTCTCTGCGCACAAGGGAGAAAAGAAAGTGATTTGGAGTGGTGGACTTAGCAATTTTCGAGCAGCCTATTTGCATGTAGAGTGCCTCTATTTATAGAGCAACTCATGTCACTTGATGAAGGAAAACAACCCTACAAGAGTTTTAGCAACGGTCAAAATAACGGCTTAACTTATATTAAAATTACAACCATGACAAAACAGATTCGTTGGCCTGGTGGCCAGCGGATGTGTCCTTTGTCATCAGGTACCGTGTTCGAATCCCATCCATCGCTTCTTTTTGTTTAAATTTCAGCCCGTTATATAACGAACATAAAATTCAAAACAACACCAGCGCAAGGACTCGAACTCGCGTCAGGGAGATTTGCTCCAAAGGTCGCGACCACTGCGCCATGCAATGAAGTTGTACCAACTTAACATCGTTATATATATTTAACCGTTATTAACATGCAACCTTTCAATAAGGTGCACCTTTTGAAAATCCCTCACAATGATCCCCCTGTCTATGTAGGATAAGTAGGAAGAGGAACTATGATGATGACACGAGCGTACAAGTCCAAGAAGTCAAGAACCATGTGACTGAAAGGAAGAGGAGGGAGAAGCTCAGTAACAGGCTCTTGATGCTGCTGTCTTTAGTAACAATCATCACAAATGCAACCACCTTCACTTCCTTCTTTATCTGATAGTTTATTCAGTATTCACTTTTTTGGAGTAGTTTTGGATTGTACAATAAATGTTTGCATGTAAACTGATTATAGACACTAGTTTTGGCTTCATATGAATAAAGCAACCTTATTGATGATCATCACTGAGAAGAAGAGAGGAAGGTTCAAGAAATTGATGGAGGCTACGAATAATTTTAGCTTTGAGCTCATAGACACCAATCTTGCAACCGCAAAAGGAGCATTGTTGATTACAAGATGCATACAGGTAACTCTGGGAAAGGCAAGAATCAAGCTAAAAGAAGAGACCCAAAGATGAACTTTGACTCCTCTTTGTATTATAATATGCTTATGTGTTACCTTGAGAAACTTAACCATGTGCTATGTTATTTTTAAGTATGAGATTTTGGAGGAGCTGCTTTTATTTTATTATTCGGGGCATGGATAGTGAAAGACCTGCATTTCATCAAATCAAGAAGTTGTTGCAAGATATTATCAGTGACATATAGAGAAAATTGACATGGACTTCTAGTTATTTTATTCTAGAGTTATCTTCCATGATTCCAATACTACTAGCATTTTAGAGGATTAATTGTATGATTTAAAAAAAAAACTGTATGTCTGCTAAAACCAATTCACCCTTTTCATCTCTGATCTCTGCGACCCCATCATCCACCACCCCTTCCCAAAAAGAGAGAGATATATGTAAACATCAACTAAACTGGACTAAATATGTTAACTAGATAAGAAAAATGCTTTCCTTTTTTAATTATTCGAAAGGATGATACAAAACTAGATCAGCTTTAGTTTAGACAATATGCTAATTAAAATAAAATGAGTAAACTTTCATGTGGGCATGGTGTCACGCTCATAATATTTTTGCGGTGGAAATGAAAACCAGTCACATGATAGATTATATTTTTGGTGTGCAATAACTTCTTTATATTTTATTTTACCTTCCATTTGTCTGAAGATAACAAAGGTTATAAAGGTCAAATGGCCAAAGAAATGAAGTAGGTGCTCCTGATTAATATGATATATAATGATATTCAAGTGCTTGTGCTCTTATTAGACAACTAAAAAAAGTGATGCTAGGAAAGGGGAGAGAGAAAGAGAGAGATAAACAAGAGCTTGTGACTACTTAAACCTTAAAATAACAGTTAAATCAATGTTGTCTACTTACGGCTCAAGTACAAAAGTCTGCACAGTACAACAAAATTGAAGCTATGCACATAGAATATAGCTCCAGAATATGAGTTCAACTTGGTTGTCCAAAATCAAAAGAAAAAGAGTTGTGTTTTATCAAGGACTAGTACCAACTAGACTTGAAATGGAGATAGATTCCCACTAATGTTGATGATGGGGAGAGAGGAACTTTATATTGAATATTTGAATCTGACCAAACAAGTTGATACCTTATTTCTTTCTCAGTCTTTAGAAAAGACAACCAAAACAGAGTAAATCAAAAAAAAAAATTCAGAATAGATCAACATTATTGACGATATTACTATGAAATAAATTAATCAAATTAGAACTATTTCTTAAACCTTCTTTATCATTTTGATTTATGATCCTTAGAAGTTAGAACCTTGTAAAATGGCCCTATGAACATCCCCTTACTCTTCAATTTGAACTTATAAGCAGCTAAAGACTTTTCAATTCAAAATTTAGGTAAGTTTGGTCTCAACAATCCGCTATGTAACAGCCAATGTTAGCAGATTCCCTGAATATTTTCACTATAGGATCAAGTATAGCCTTTAATTTTCTTTAAAAGAATAGCTTCCTTCTTAGTAAAATAAAAAGGAGAGAAAGAAAAAGATATGACATGAAATGAAATAACTTTCCTTGAACATTAGAAAAGAGCGGCACACAAAATTGCAGAAATTTTTTTTACACTAAACACCGCCATCAGTTATGAGTAAGAAATTCAGCCTTTTCTTTTCCCCCCTCTACTGACTTGTAATATAATTATCACAACGCTTATAGGATCTATGCACATTACACCATATAATTCTTTTTCTTTTTAAAGGAACAAAAGAACAAAATTGGAAAGAGAAAAGAAGAAACCATCTTTTCGGATAAACAGACAATCTCTCATCTCTGATCTTGAAATCCAATACTCTTCCTTCCAGGTGTCTTCAGTGAAAGGCCTGCACCACATTCAAATTCGAAATTAAAAGACAACATATATATAGACTGAAATCACAAAAGACCAAATAGATGAGAATCTAAATTCATCTAGTCACTTTTTGGCAGCCTGGAAAAGTAATTATGGATGAGATGAAAATTGCATGCATATTCTTTTCCCTTGTGATTTCTATTCAAAACGCATAATTAATTGAAAGATTCAAAGGAATTCAGGACAAGTCATCATCAGTACATAACAGTCACAGAGAGAGAGAGAGAGAGAGAGAGAGAGAGAGAACCTTGAGATCTACAAACTGGGGGATCTTCAAAGAGAGAGAGAGAGAGCTGTTTATGGGCAAGACCTATATCAATGAGAATGAGACCAGATGATGGATCATCCACCATGATATCTTTCACTGGTAGCCATAAGAAAAGCTCTTCCTGAGAGAGACCCTCCAACCCTTTGAGGTGACCAAAACTGAGGTTAGCTCTGACCACAGTTTCAAACAACACTCTATTTTCGTACTTAGCCATGCAAGGACGATCCAGCTGCACCTCCAGACGACCCCTTTGGTCCAAATGGTATGATTTTACACTCTCAGGGAAGAGCCCCGCTGGTAGGCCATGGCTACGGAGGAGTTCATGAATAGAAGAATATGCTGCTGCTGCTGCCGCCGCCACTGTGAGAGGAACAACAATAATAACAAGGAAGATGGCTTCAAAAGATCTGGGTGCCATAGAGATGTTGGTTGAGAACACAGACACACAGCAGAGGCCTTTGGTGTTCGAGGTTTTAACAGGGCTTTTAAGGTTGCACAGTTTTGGAAGGAACACTATGATTGAAAAGTGGGAGCCATAGAGAGGATATATATATATATATTTGATAGAATTTCTAGGTTCTTAATTAGATGGCATTACGTACGTGGATAGTGTATGTGCATTGAACAAACTATCCTTGTTGCGTTACAATACAATCTAAGACTGAACAAATGTGACGAGGAAGCGTAGCAAAATTGGCGATCCAAAGTTGGAAATGGAATAAAGTTAAAGCTCCATTCTAATAATAAATTATTATTATATTTAATGAAAATTAGTACGAGGTGATACTGATGATGATGGATATAAAACTATACTACAAGAATAAATCATGATTACGGCTGTAAACAACTTTGCCTTTACGATTCATTTCTGATGTTTTCTTACTGTATAGTGTCAACTTTGTACGTAAATCGTAAACATAACATGGATTTGAATATCTTGCACTCGTCTTTGGCGCTTTGCCCTCAATCTGCGCTTCTGGGGGGCCATACATACCAGATAGAAATGTGATATCTCAAAAAATGATATTTCGGTGTCACCCACCAATCAAATATTGGGAATGAGCATAAATATTACTAAGTTGTGATTTTATTTTCTTAATTGTCAAATTGTTATTGATGAGAGACAAAGAATGTGACAGAAAATTGGAACAAAAGTTCTTCATTCCCTCCCTCCCACCCACCCTCCCTCTCTTTCTAAATTGTTCTGTTTTCTTCTTCAGCGTCTTTTCACTAGTATACTACCAACATCAAGTATCACGCACATCGCTAAATAACAATTGTTTTGATCCCACTTTTTTCCTATTATTAATTCAGTTTTGCTAACCATTTAAATACCAATACATTATTCTTTAATTTATAAAAATATACCACTCCTCTATAAATAAAAAATTGTTTCTTATTCATTGCCCCCTCAGCAAAACCATTATTAATTTAGCTAAGTAAAACTTCAAGCTAAGAATTAGACAAACCGATCTATTACAAATAAAACATGCGTGCGCGCGCATACACGCATTAATAAAAAAGTCTCATGATCAAATTGTGCTCTAAATGAGCTCTAGGGATCTTCAGGTACGAAAATTTTGCCCATGGAGCTTAATTACTACTACCAGTAGTGCAGAAAAGCTATTAATTTTTTTTTTGACAAATGATAATTAATGTCTTAAGTGAATTGATTAAGAAACAGACAAAAAATATTTTTTTATTAAAAAATAATATATTTTATTTTCCAATAAAATTTGTTTTTTTATTCGTTTATCAAAGGTTTAAGAACATATTTTTTATCTTGATGTGATGAAAAGTTATTAATCGTTCTATCAATCCAGTACATCAATTCCTCAACTGATGTTGTCGAGCTAGTAAATAGAAATCTCGAAGACATATGTATTGGTTGATACTTATATCAAAACCCATAATTGATATCAGAGAACCTCTAATTCTATGCTTACCAAATTTATAAGGATTTTGTTAACGAGTGTAGGATACTAACTAAGGAATCAACCAAATGAAACTTTGTATTGAAACAATAAGTGTAAATTTTTTTAATATATTTAATATATCATTTTTTCATATAAAACTTCCTTTCTTTATTTCTTAACGAGTGTCAGTGATTCTAATTTATAATTACAAAATTGATACTTCCTCCGTTCTATAATATTGGTCATTTTAGAAAAAAAAAATTATTTGATCTGGCACTTTAGAAAATAAAAAAGACATTAATTAATTTTTTTAAACTTCATTCTTATATCTTGACATATCCACTAAATAAAATAAGATAACATTAATTGAGTAACAAAGTAATTTAATCAAATATAATCATATTTATCTAAAGTTAAGCGTATTCAATAGATTTTTTTCTCTCTGTAATAAAAACCTAAAAGTAAATCTTAAATGATAGATATTATGAAAGAGAGCGTTGCTATGTGTTTGTTTGTTTGTTTTTTTTACTGAAGCGTTGCCATGTGTTACAAAACGAAATGTGGGAATTCTGTAACGAATAAGATAAATCAACAGGTTGATTTCATATCAACCCAATTTCATCTTTAATAACCGTAAAAATCTCATAATATAATGCAAGCTGTTTCATAATATTATAAGGATTTAATTGGTATGCACTTTTAGTGTAATAATTTTTTACACAGTCAACTAATTAAAAATTATCATATAAGTTAAAATGTTTATCTCTTATCCTAATTATCTTAAAAGTCACTTATATCATGATTTTTTATTGATTGACAGTGTAAAAAATTTTACACCGATAATATATAGCAATTAAACTTATATTATAAATGGAATAAGAAAGCTATAATTAAGTGAGAGGATAATTTAATAAATAAAATGCAATTATACTTTCTAAAGTAATAAGCCCAGGGGGATGCTGAAGACTCAAATTGGGTAAGACGTCTGCACATTTGTTTGCTTTACGGTAAATATGATGCACATGAACGTCCCACTCTGACTCCCAGACCAGGCTTCGGTTGATGGCTCTACTAAAGGGGCTTCGATTGGCCATGCCAAGCAGCTTTGTATTTGGAAATTGGTTTATCATTCCCATTCTCAGGATGTTATTTACCTGGTTGAAGGGAATATTCCACCCGTTTCATCAATATTCATGTCTTCTAAGTCTATGACATTAAACTTCTGCTGAATCAGGACAGGATTGGGAGGTGCAGTTCCATCAAACTTTAAGAGAGGGAAATAATTCTGGAAGATTCCATGGTACCCTTGTCTATATGGACTAATCAGATGGTCAGAATTTAATCCCATGTGATATTAACAGGACTCAATTAATTGAGATGGTACATTCTGATTAGACATAGGATACCAAACCCTCTACTCTTTAAAGGTACCATAGCAACGCCCTGTTTCTAGAGCTAATTGGTGAAAGGGAAGTCAAGTTCCTTGCCATTCAGATCAACAAACATTGATTATCTTTAACATTATAACAATAAAATATAATTATAAGTAATTGCAGCTAAACTTCTAACATTTCAGAAGTTATGATCCATTTCCGCTACAACCACAATTGGGTACGTAGCTTTCAAGGTTTAATTTTATTATTTTGATCCTTCAAATATCAAATCTTCAAATGAAGATGGTAGAGCTTTGCTTGCTATTGCCCATGGGATAACTAATAAAATCCAGTTGAATCCAAGTCGATTACTGATATATCAGTTTAGTTGTTACTGATAAGTTTATTGATAAGTTTGTTATTTCACTGATAAGTTAGTTACTCAAATTTGTTACTTAGCTTATCAGTTAGTTGGTGAAGATAGAATGAATCCCTTTTTAGAAAGGATTCCTCTTGTATGAATAGGATAGCTTGTAATCAGTTTATTCAATTCACTGAAATACAAACAGAAAAGCTTTATGCAATTGCAAATTCATTAATAACGGAGGATGGCAGAGAACCAAACACTAAATTTTCAAATCTTTCAATCCTAAGTTTACAACGGAAACAAGCTATACAACTTTTACTTTATTCATTACATATTTCAACAAATTATTTTGTTGTGTTGTGTTGTGTTGTGTCACCATGATTGATCAGTATAATCAATCTGCCTGTGCTGTGTTTGAGTTGGATAATGCCTTTCATATCCATATATAAAGTTTCCTCCTCCATAGCTACTACTCCCATCTTCCCCTCTCCCACCATATGGATATGGATTGCCAAAGAGATAATCCGCAGTCCCTTTCCACGTGCTGTCCTGGTGGTAATTGTTTCCTCTATCAGTCACTTCTTCACAGCAATGTTGTCTCTTCTTCATACGTGACAAACAAGGCCAATATCCAAACAAGCTTTCACAAAGGTCCATAGCTTCCAACCCATATCCACTAGGATATTGAGGAGCCACTTGCTTCTCATACTGTCCTCCACTGTACCCATTACCCAACCCACTTCCATACCCAGACCCAGAATAATAATCATCTTCATGGTGATTTTCCTCACTGTCTTTACCTTCATAAGGCTTCAGATCACCAGTGTCATAGCTGTTGTCTTCAACTTCCCTTGGCTGTTCTCTGCTGCTATCTTGGGGCTGGGGCTGGGGCTTTTCTTTAGCAACTTGGCTTGCAGTTCCATTTTGGGGTTGGATTGCTTTCTCATCAATCCCCTTTTCCATAGTAGGCAATGGTACTATGGACCCAGCAGGAACAGCATCAAAGGGGGGTCTGCTAATTGAACTTGACCCAGAACGAGGATAGCAAATATCATCTGAAGGTGGTAGAGGTTTGCCATAGGTCTCAGCAATGTCATAACCACCACCATAAGGTGTTGGATCGTACTCATCAAATGCAGGCTCATTGAATTCCAAGGTATTGTAAGAGATCACAAGCTGGGTCATGCCATAATTGGGATCATACTCAATTGATTTTGGGTCACTAAAAGGGGTGGCAGAGTATGATATGGTTTGGTAATTTTGAGCAGGGTAATTAGGAGCAAAATACAAATTTGGATCATACCCATAATATGGTTGATTGTATTCATGGCTATTGTATGCCATAAAGGGTGGAATTTGAGCATAATCATAATTGACAGGATAAGAGTTGAAATTGTACTCACCATAATCAGATCCAGAATAGGCTGATCTGTAGTAGGCCATGGTTCATCTGAGATTGAAGATGGAACCTTCAAAAGAGGTTACTTCAACAGCAACTGCGATAGGTTCAGGGTTCGGGCTCAAGTTTCTAGGGAAAGGGGAGGAAAAAAGACTTCTACCTATAATATGTGATATGTGGTGAATGAGAATGCTTTTTCCTTCACTAGTCTCCCATCAACCGCAGAATTCTTATCTATGCTAAAATGTCACATGCAACTATGCAAGGAAAGAGTAAAGCTTACTTTATGGTGATGATATTAACAATTAGACATTAGTAGGTGAGGCAGTGCCACGTTGCAGAGGGAAAACCCATTTTCTACCATGTGTCAACACTCACCAACCTCAAAACAGGAAGCTGGCGACTCTAAGCATGCCACAGTTTCTCCTTCATCCCACTTGTAATAAGAGGGATAAAAAAAATTCAGGAACAAGAAACAAGAGTAAATAGCAAGCAATGAAGTTACTGAAAAGCCATCCATGGTTTGCATGAGTATTTAGCCCCAATTTTTCTTAGCTACTGATACATTTTTTTTGTAATCATAAATCCATACAAGCTAGTTATGGTGAAGACACTAAAAATAATTGTCTGCCCACAATATTTGTAATAAAAAAACGTTCAAATAGCATTACCAAAAATATTTTTTTTTAAAAAAGAAGTGTTGAGTAGGACTGTAGGAGTAAAGTGACAGATATCAAACAATTCAATCCAGCAAAGCCGTGGCCCCTGGCCCTTGAATTTGTTTTCAGTAGGAAGTGAGGACAAGCGTTTCAAAGCAGTATGATTGGAGACTCATCATTTCAAGGTCAAGTATGGCTAGCGGGTAGCCAAATTATCCATAGTGGTGTGACTGACATAAAAAGAATCATTACTGATTTAGCAAATATAATGCTACTTATGTAGATATGTCTTTTGTTCTAGACTCTACTATGTTTAAGACGAGGTTCCATCACTGGAATAAGGCCAAGCAGGTGGAGCATGAGGAAGAAAAGAAAAATTAGGAATTTACAAGCAAACGTCCCAACCAAGTTAGTGGACGAGGCCAGAGCCTAATGATCTTTAGCACAATTAGCTAAAGAGTCAACCACCTAATTGCAGCACCTGGGAGCATACATAAAATCCACCTAAACCAAGATGCATCACATAAAATATCCTGAACAATAAAACCAGGGTATGATAAATCTAACTCATCTTCTTGTATGCCTCTGTTAGGAAACATGGTATCCATGGAGGATGGAAGAAGATGAGAGAAGTAGGAAATATGAAATTGATAGAATGAGAAAAGTGTTTACATCAACATATTTACATGGCTTATATAGAGAATAGAAAAGCAACTAACTACTAACTAATTTCTAACCAATTTAACCGATGTAATTACGGCTTGTATTTTTTTTAGATTCATCTCTTGATTGTTGTTCATTCCCAAGCTTGAAGTGCTAGCACTTCCAGCTTGCGGGGGGCTATTAAATATATAGTTAGTTGGAGAGATTAGTTAGTTTGCTAATAATTAGTTGTTAGATCATTAGCCTATATAACGGCTTGATGTACTCATTTATAATTACTTCTCTATTCAATCAAATACAATTTTACACTTTCTTTTATTTCTCTCTTCTTCCTCCATGCATGTCATGTTATGAGACATGGCATCCATGGAGGGAGAAGAGAGAATTGGGAGGAAATGTAAAATTGCATTTGATTGAATAGGGAAAAGTTGATTACAAATGAGTACATCAAGCATTTATATAGGCTAATGATCTAGCAACTAATTATTAACAAACTAACAACTAATCTCCAACTAACTATATCTAATACAGCCCCCCGCAAGCTGGAAGTGTCAAGCTTGGGAATGAACAACAATCAAGAATTAATGAATAACAATCCAGAAATGAATTTAAAAAAAAAAAAAAAACAAGCCGCAATTACATCGACTAATCAAGAAAATCTGAAAATGGTAACGGCCGAATTTCATAGATCTGAGAAGTCTTCGACCTTCTTTTGGGCCTCGTTAATCTTCTTCGTGCATCTCCACGGACTCGTTCCAAAAGCAAAAGAATATTATCAAAATGAAAATTGGCAAAAAAAATATGAATCTTTATATGAAATGAGTCGAATTACTGGAATTTACATCAGCCATAAGTCGCTCCAAAATGGCTCTATAGGCCTCGAAATATCAATGCCAATTTTAGGCACATGCTTAATCATCATCATGGGCAAAAGCAAGAAAAAAGTTTGAATGCTTAACCACCATCATAGGTAGAAGCAAGAAACAATTATTAATGTGTAACCAATTTTTTTTTTGTCGCATTGACGCAAAGAAAGGAATGTCACAAATGATAACAACAAAGAAAAGGAAAAGAAAGATTGAGAGAAACAAAGATATGTATTAGAAAAGATCTCTATCGGTGTAGGGAAGATAAAGATGAAGGGAAAAAATGCAAGAAATTAAGAAGATTGAAGATTGAAGCCATCACATAACAAAGCAAACCTTCTTGTTAGACGTGGAGTTTTTGATGGTACGATTGAGAATATGCACTAGCACTAGAACTTGGGAACTGATCATCTCAAGTGCGCAAAAATCTTGCTTTTCAACCAAGAAAGCATCATGCATTTCCCTTTGGTAACCCCATGGAAATGAAAAGATTCTGGATTATGTCTAATTGCATGCCCTTTCACAAACACATTGAATTGAGTCTGTTCAAAGACTCTCAGTGTTCAGTTTGAACGAGTTATTTGCTTGTGCAGAGAAGCAACAACAAACATAAGAACAAAAGAAAAAAAAAAGATGAGAGAATAGTTATGGGATTTTCTCGAGAAAATGCAAAAAAGAAAAGGAGATAAACGAAGAGAAATAAAAAATGTTTGGAAGGTGAGAAAAAAAAGAGGAAAAGGAAAAAGAAAGTTACAGCGAAAAAGATCAAGATGAATGAATTCAAGGTGGATGATATCTCTCTGATACCATGTTAGGAAACATGATATCTATGAAGAATGGAAGAAAATGAGAGAAATAAGAAATATGAAATTGATAGAATAAGAAAAGTGCTTCCATCAACATATTTACATGGCTTATATAGAGAATAGAAAAACAACTGACTACTAATTAATTTCTAACCAATTACATCTCTAATAGCGTCTAAGCACACCTTGTATCTCCTTCCAGTATGATCTTGTTGCAGCCTAGTTCCGCCACAAACTCCAGACCTTCTTTAGCTGCCAAGAGCTCACCCACGTGTGACGAAACTGATCCATACTCTCTGATGAGTAAACAGGAGAGCAGATAGGGACGTCACCCTCTCTCTTACCTCCTGTTTCTTCTCTTTTCTAAATAACATTGCAAAGAGATAGGGGTCTATATATATCGGGACTTACTTTATGGATTTCTGATCTTTGGAATTAAAAATAAAAATAAAAAGTATTATTATCTCCTTCGAGACTTGTTTGTTAATGCCTCCAAAATAATACCAGTTCCAAGAAGCAAGAGTCTTGCGGTCTTGCCCAAATCTGATATTCTCTGTGATGAGAACATGAGCATTTTGACCAGGGTAAGATCTCCAGCCATCAGCAATTAATCTTTCACATCTAGGATCTCGTGCCCACAATTTGATTTCATTCTCCGTTCATCTCAAGCATTATTTGTCAGTGATCTGAGTGGGTTGAGACAAGATGATGCACCTCAGCATTCAGATATTCAAGGAACTAATCCGAGTTTGCTAAGAAGCGGTAACCAAGAACTTCTTTTCCATGAATTCTGCCTTTCACCCACCATATTAACTCATCATCATCATTGACAACGTGAATAAACTGGCCTCCTAATTGACAAATCAACCTCCTCTTTGGAAAGTAATCCAATCTCATCCACCCCAAATCTATTTGAGAATCCTACCTTCCATTTTATCTTAATGAACTCAATACTATTCAGCTGTCTCAGCCATCAGAACCACCCCGGCTTTTAATGGAGACCCACCATTGAGACACTCCCGACGCCCATGGGAATCGCGGTCATTTAGAGTGTTCAGAGGCGTTTATGGAATGCTTAATCAATTAGGGAGGCTGGACAGGCTTAATCAATTGTTTGTGTTGGATTAATCTTTAGAAAATGCAAGAAATCCTTCCTAAAAGGCATGTAAAATCTCAACCAGTCAATTCAAATCTTTTTGACATGCAGAAAAAAAATCGTTAGTTCCTCGCCCAAAAAGTTGCGTTATGATCATCTCCGACTATAAAGCATATATACATACATATGCATATTATAGTCGATGGTTATGGATGGGTATGGCACCTGTACCTCAAATCACTACCCTATTGCATCCCTTCCATGTATAAATCAGCTCAATTTTTTATTTTCCCTCGTTACTCCTGTTAAAATGATTACCCTAGACAAAACACTCAAGATTTATTTGCCAAACGTGGTTTATGAATCTCTGAATGAAAATACACCCATTTCCAACAAAATTGCTTGCCTTGCCCTACTATATAATATGATGAACAAATTTTAAGGCTGTAAGCAAAAATGAGATAAAGGCAGCATGGCTAACCTAAAGCTTCATTAATTGGCCACTTGAAATAATGTCAAAAAGTTAAATATGCACATTATCTAAACATAAATTGTACAGTTCCTCTCAGTCAATTTAAGACTTCTCACAACACAAACTGGCTGAGTGATAAGCAACTCCAAATTACACACCAAAAAACCTAATGCCCGTCTTACATGTCATACTAGTAGTCCAAAAGCACTTACTCCTCAAGACAAATCGCGAAAATACCCGTTTGAGCTTGAGAAATAAACATTGCATGGATCTGATGAGAATCCAATACAAGCTTAATCTTTTAATTTGTTAATTGAGCTTGGACATGATATAGCTGTGATAAGGAGCAGCTTTCTTTTGGCATCTCTCTCAGCAAAACTGAAAATCATCTGCAATAGCAAAAACAACTAAATGCAGAGCTGGATAGGATATCATAAATAACATGCATATAAATAAATAAATAAATAAAAGAAAAAAGAAACTTCAGGCAACAATAGGTATAAGTTAAAGATGAAGTAAGCTGTGAACTGAACCTGGGACAATTGATTTAGGTATCACTCGTTAGACACCTTAGGTAAGGGGGGACCAATAACATAAAAAGGGAGGGATAGAGAATGGAATCTACTACCTCATGTAGAAGCTGAATCTGAGGCAGTTGTCTCTTGTCTTGGCCTTCTACGCTCAGGAGGAGGGCCATCTCTCCGTCTCTCATACCTTCTACTCTCATTCTTTGATCCGCTACGTTTTGGTTGATAAGTAGGGTACTTACAAGGAATGATCTCCCCATTTATATATTTGTCACCTAAAATTACAGAACACTAATATTTAGTGATACGATTATCATGAGGTATATTAAGCATACAATTAGTTAATGTATAAATTAAAAAATGTAACCTCCATAATCTTTGTTTTTAACATCTATATATGAGTCTGGCAGTACCCAAAGAACCCCCGGTAAACCTACAAGCAGGACAAGCACACATAAGACATAAGAACCAAAATTCAACAAGAAACAAAAAAAAAGGTTATCAAGACGAGTGCAGAATTGAAACATTACCCTTGAATTTCTCAGATGTTGCTTCATCAACGGTGCACTGGAATCCGGTGTAAGTGGTGGTGCTAAAGGCATACATGTTCTTCTTTGCTTCTTCCATGCTGATACACAAGTCAACAACACACAATGAAATTTCACAGATGTACAGTGACAAGAACAAAGTCCTCCACAAAATAAATTACTACCATTGCATGCCATCCACCAATCATAGGTTTTATTTTATTGATCTTAAAACATGAGTTCTTTAATAGGTAAGTCACAGAAGCACACAGAGCCATGATCACTTTTCTGATGTCATGTTAATGAGTAAAATTCATATTATGAATGCACAAATACATTAACCTTTTAGACCTTAACCTCCCCAAAACAGACACCAAGTATCAGGATCTGCATCCACACTTTCTATATATCCTACTTATCTTTGGAGGCTCAAGCAGAAGCTCGTTTACTTATGTTTTCTCATATGAACCTCTTGTCTTTGGCTATTGGGGATCCCATTTCTGTACCAACTCCAGGTATACTTATTGGGCTTTACGTATTAACGAACTGAAATTTCTCCTCGAACGTCAATAGGTTTATAACACGACCCACACTAAGCATTTTAGAAATGGATTTCCATTTTGTTTCGTGAGAGGGTGTTGCGTGGTGAAGTTCAGGTATGCTATGTCATGTATTTAAAAAATACCATCTCAATTCATCCTATTTCATTAGATCTGGGGCGAACAGCGCAACCCTTGGAACATACTATCCTAGATTATTAGGAGCTATATAGTATCTATGAATTCAATTTCAATTCCAAGCAGAAACATTGTAATTAAGTTCTAAGCGACATTTATACCAGTTTAGAGAGATAAACGCAATTTATAAAATAAAAAAAATAAAAAAAAAAACATTTCCCAGTCCAATACAAACACAGCAACACCAACCAACAACCATAGCTAATTGCCTGATTCTATTATCCACATAGAAGCTAGAAAACATTCATTTAACATAAATTTAAACAATTTCCAAGAAAAGAAACAACAAAAATAGCAGAGTCAAAAGTAAGAAAGAGAGGAAGAAAGGAAGAACCTTCCTAAGACAGTGGCAAGAGTGTTGAGGTAAGTGTCAATCATTTGGTCACGGGTGGGAGCAGGGTCCTTAGGGAACTCCATCACAATCAGCCAATGGTTGTAATCGCAACCAGGTAGCATAATTGTCTCTCTCTGCTCACTGCTGCTGCTCCTCTTCGACGAGTATTCCCCATCCACCGCCGCCCGAATTAGGGTCCGAGCCCGGATGGAATGGGACCCGTAGCGAAGATGATTCCGAACAATAACAGAGTTGAAGATTGGGGTTTTTGGGTGATACGGTAGGGTTAGGGTTTTAGTGGATAAGGAGAATGTAAGAGTGGCCATTGGGTTGTGCCTACTGAGTTGAGAGAATTGAATTGAAAAGTGAGTGAGACACTGAAATGAATATATGGAGATAAGGCTCCAAGGCTCCCCCACCCAGAGGACAACAATGATATTTTAATCCATACGCCGTCGTTTTCCTTACTCCCCTTCCCCTATCCCAGCGATTAGCGAACCATCAAATATCTACTTTGTAATCGATAGTGTGGACCGGGTTTATGGACCATAGGCCCAGACTTAATATTGTAAATCGTAACATATTACTGGGATTGATTTTTACACCATAATTTTTTTAAAATTATTTAAATATTCCTAAAATACTTCGACTATCTTAATACACCTCAACTTATATTTGAGAAATACACCACTCCCCCTTCTCTCTTCTTTCTCTTTCCCTCTTCTACCTCCTTACCCCCAACCATTCAGTGTGTATTTGTGTATCAGATTGTGTTTCTCCAAAGCAATAAAATTGTTCTTTCACGTTGGATGTGAAATTTTTTACAGTTCTGCCACTATAAACACACATTTGAAGAAGCAAACGGTCAAACAAACACACACTCAATAATTGAGTAATTTGGGTAATTCCAAATAGTTGGTGACAAGAGATTAAAGAAGTTAAATTTTATTCAATTCACTCATTTCTTGTTCCTCAAATCAGTGATCATTTTCGATTCCTTTTAAAAGCATTCAACTTTGCATTTCCAGAACCTCTTGTAGATCCTTGTCATTGGAAATTGTAATGAGAGTCTTCTTGTTCCCATGAAGGAAATACTTGATAGACATGCTATATCAACAACTAAACTAAACATTTCTGCTACTTCAGCCTTTAACTCGTTAAATTTCATTTGGTCATCAATGTCGATAGCATGAGTATCTCTTGTTGGGTATTGGGCTCCCTTCCTATGTGGAGAAAACCCCAAATATTTTAGCCCATTATGTGTCTCACTTGTTTTAAGTGGAGAGGGTTAAATTAGGGTGAAAGAAGAAAGTATTTCTGAGAGAGAAGAACAGCCACCAAAGAGAGAAAACAAGATAAAAAATAATTCTCGGTTTTCTCAAACCTATCACCGCAAAACTGCAATTGCGGATTCGTTAACCGTTGAATCATGTTCAAATTTGGACAGCAGGTTTGTGAGCCACAACCCTTCGCTTTCACCGTTCGGATCGTCGAAAAGAGGTCTGAGCAGGGAGATATTGGCTTCGCACTGAATCGGCAGATAGTGGTATTTTTCATCTTCTTGTTCTCATTTGTAAGCTTTTGTGCTTTGTTGTTTTGGCTGGTTGTTGGCACTCTTTGTGCACCTTTTGGAGACTCTCTTGTACCCTTATTTGATTATAGTGGAGCTATTTCTTTGGTCTGGATGACCCGTGGTTTTTACCCTTGCTTTGAAGGGTTTTCCACGTTAAAAATATCGGTGTTCATTGTGCATTTTTATTCGTTCTGTTTGCCGTCATATATATTCGCTGTTGCTCCTCATAGGTTCTTGCAAGTTTGGGGAATTGGTTGCCGCTACAAATTGCTTTGTTATTGTCTTGATGTGTAAATTCCCCATCATCTCCACCTTTATATGACAAACATCCATCTTTCTTAATTTTAAATTCGCCTCCATGGCTTATCGCAATTATCTTCTTGGCAGCCATGACTTGTCACACCATAAAGGACTTTCATCCATAGTTTTCTATAACAGCCCCAAATTACTCAATTATTGAATGGGTGGGGGTGAGGAGGGAGAAGAAGGAAGTGATGTATTTCTGAAATATAGATTATAGGGTATATTAAGATACTTGGGGGTATTTTAGGGATATTCAAATATTTTTCAAAATTTTGTGGTGTATAAAAAAAATTGTGATGTGAAAAACAACATCCCATGTCACTTTACATTAGGTCAAGTTTTATATGGGCTACTGGATCCCATTATTTTCCAAAAATCATTTCTTTTGAGCTTCTACAAGCCCATCATTTTTCTCGGTAGCTAAGATGAGAAAAGCTCATTTTGAGACAACCAATTAAGATTGGGCTGCACCAATAATGAGCCTATTTTTGGCCTTGTTAGTTTAACTTCAATTGGTTACATCATTATATTAGTGTTTTCGACCGCCATAAGGAAATCAAGTATCGGACAACGATCTCCTTATCTTGATTAGATTTAGAGGTAATAAAATAGGCTATCCAGTCCGCTTTGGGTCGACCTGATTTGGACCACGGGCTATATCAGATCGAGTCGAAAGAAGCCTGATTCAATTCGATCTATCAAAATTATACCCAAGTCCGATCCTATGTGTGATTGCTGGTTTGTTCAAGTCGACCCACCATATTTTTTTACCCGATTATGATGTGGATTTCATCAAATCGGGCCAAAAAAACTTAGGTTTAATTCACGCTCAAAATTTGCAAGCCCTGCATTTTATCGGGTATATTCAGCCTAGCCCTGATTGCCTGACCCTTTTTGTCGCCTAATTAGATTGGCTCCACAAAAAGGAAATACATAACGATGATACAAAGGAAATGGGATGACCCAATTTAGGTATGTTCAATTTAGTTTTATGTATATATTTTTGTGAAATTGCATCCTAAAATTTAGTTTAATTATATTTGGTACCCCTATTATTTTAAAATTACGCCAACCTCCTTATTTTATATTATAATTACACTTATCTCCCCTAAGGGAGAATGATGTAATTTCCCTTATATTTTTTTGTAGCTTGAATTATGTTGGGGAAGAAAGATTTTTTGTCACTTACATAGTGTATTTGGATTAACTATAAAAAAATGGATTATTTAATAATGGATTGTTGCTATAATTATAATCAATTATAATAAAGTTAATTTTATGCTTGAATATGTTTACTAAAAAGTGATTTTAAGACAATTTAATTCATTTGGGTTGTGTAAAAAAATCACGTTTATATAATAAATTAAAAAAATGGTATGCAATTTTTTGTTTAGATTAATTATATTTGTGTTGGTAGTTAATTATGCATGGATAAAATGAGAAAATACGATTAGTTTCAAAATAATTAAACAGTTTTTTTCAAATAAATTTCAAACTTCTTTAAAATCTATTTTTTTTTTGCTAAAGAAACCATTTTTTCGTACTTTAACCATATTTACCAAATTTGCTAGATTAAACACAAAGCATCTTTTTAAAAAAATTATGTTGTTGCAAAATAATCTTTCCAAACACCCTTTCGGTCAACCAGAAGAGGTCAGCAAATACATGAGTCCAAGGTTTATAAGACTAAAATAACTGGATTCAATTGGAGATATTCCTGACAGAATCTTGAGATTAGGTGCAAGTTACATAATTAGGAGAATTATATTACATCTCAATCCATCAAAATTAATAAAATTGCCCTGTTTTGTATGTCAAACATGATTTCAGATTTTGTCTCTTTAGAAATAATGAATATATATATATATATATATATTACCAAATCTTTGTTGTAAAAGCAGTTCAACAGAACTTGACTAGTTAGAGTATATGGACATTTCGAGAGTAAGGAAGAAGAAACGGTAGCAAACAAAGAAAACAGACCAAATCCTTATATATTTTATTTTGAAGAAACCAACCCCTGTTTTATTACCATCGAAAGCTTTATTAATTTTTTTGTGGCAACATGCTGAAATCAAATGGTTTCCATCCATGAAACGAACAGCATATGATTCATCACACAAATATAGTAGTGTCATTTAATTTATGTAACCAACTCTGTATAATTCAAAAGGATAATGTTTCTCTAAAATAAATTTCTCTCTAAAATGAATAAGTAAGGATGTTTTTATCATTAATTTAATAAAGTACATAGAGATCTTAATCTATTTTATTAAATCAATGATAAAAATATCTTTACTTGTTCACTTTAGAGGAACTTTTCCGATTAGTAAAGACTTTAATTGTTGTTATAATGCATTGCAACAATCCGCATGTGGCACATTCATTATTTACTTCAAATCAAATTCTATTCAATATTTCAGCCCTTTTTTTTTTTTTTTGTCATTGTCGTCTTCTTATATGTATAGTTTTGTTTCAGACGATTATACGATTATCCTTTTTTTCTGTTTTTTTTTTTTTTGGAAAGTAAGGATTTTTTTATTTTTATAATTAAACTTATACAAACTACCGTATGTTATTAGTAAATGAATAGGCAGGAGCAGTTTAACTTCTTTTTAGGGGGGCAATTGCAATATACATAGTACTCGGAAGGAATGAAGGAGCAATATTTGACGTTTCAATTAATGACGAGGTAGGAGTTAGTGAATCAGTGAGTTGTTTTGTAAGTGAAATGAGTTGCAAACGTACAGAAGGGGTAGAAGAAGGTGCGTCTGGTTTTGTAAGCAGGAAGCAAATTCTTTGTTTTTGCAATAATTAAAAACAAGAAAGAAGTAGAATGCGTAGGTTTAACACATTGCTCAAGTCCATTTTACCACCTTGCCTTTCAAAGTCCTTTGATAAATTAATTAGAGTATAACTGACCCTATACTGAAAAGTGAAACGTGAAAATAATTGGAAGAAAATAACATCATTCTGATCTGATATGCAGTAATAATGATCTCATAAATTGGACTAGATACCTTGAAATTAATACTACTTCAGTTTTAGTTTATTATTATTATATATATATATACTCAGTTAATTAATGAAAATATACAGATGATGATGAGCTGTGTGGGAGGATAATAGATCAGAAAAAGAACGGCTTAAAGCAGTCCTATATAAGACAATGTACGATTTTGAAAAGTTTGAACGAAGAAAAAATGAAAGGGTTTGTGGCAGCTAGCTAAAACAACTGTTCACGGAAAACAAAAGGAATCTCTTTCAATTTAAATAAAAAAAATCGAAGATTTGAGATAAGAGGCTAAGGAGAATTTCATTTCAACTTAAATAAAAAAACAAAGATTTTAGATAAAAGGCTAAGACAATTATGAACTTGCAAGAATTAAATTCAAAGGAATGTAAATATACAATGTGGAACCAAAAGTTGACAAAGGGAATGTTTGCATCGATCCACAAGGGTCAATCATCCTTGTCAACCCCACCAAGGTGGAGATCATGAATTTGGTGAGATTTAGTTTTGTCCACAAAACTAATGATTAACCAAAGACTAGTCACTCTTTTGAATTTAAGATCGCCGTGTAAAATGTGACATATGACAGACTTTCATATCATGTAAGTCAATTCTGATAGGAATTGCTGCGAGTGGAAACAAACCCTCGATTATGTCTATCAATTAAATATTTTTCTTTTGAAAACAAGAGAAAACATATTATTATATTTGATTTGATAAAACTACTCATTAATCCAATAGATATGACTCACTTCATTGATTTTAAAGGCTAAGCTTGTGGGGAAGGATCTCGGTTGGAATCCCACAAAACACATACTTGAGAAGGACAAAGAATCTTAACTGTGACTAAACACTCAAACATAGATTAGTCTCATATCGGATCCAAAGAATCTAAGCTTGTGTGGATAGTCCGTGGAACCATTGAGAAGTCAAATGCTCTAAATAGGGTGTGTTCCAGATAAGCTCTTATCCTATCCAACGTTTGATGAGTATTAGATATATAACCCATTAGATAATATTATGTTATCATATCTTGTGTTTAAGATGTCTTCCCTAATCTAAATTTTAAAGCACAAAAATAAGTTAATTTGTGATATTATTTTTACTTTTTATACAAATTGTCAATTAAGCCACACCCAGTAATTAATAATAAGTTTGATTAATTAGGCTTGAAAACATAACTAAATAACAATATTCGTAGCAAAGATTACCACAGTTAACCGTGGCTAAAAAATATAAATTTTTAAGTTATCATGCTTAATTGTGATTAAAACAATTTTTTTTTTTTATTTGTCATCTTCTTCATATGCTATAGTATGCTATTGATGGGTGAAGGTTGAGGGTATGTCATTAATGACAAATCGAGCCTTGCATGGCTGATAAAGACATAAAAGGTGAAAATTTTCATGATGTAACCCACATATTGTGTCTCCGCTTTGATTTCTCGAGAAATTCTGGCAGTCGCTCCACCACCCCGTCACACCATCACCTCGTAGAATATCCACCGTCGCAACTGCGCCACCACCTCGTCGAAGGCACAATGTTGTCATCGTCCCACAAAGTAGGACTTAGAGGATTGGTTAAGGGGGTAATGGTTAGAGGGGAAACAAATTTTCTATCATATTCTACTTGTTATAACCCAACTCCCCCAATAGCATACAATATTAACTAAGAAGCATGATAATATAAACTTATTCTATCCTATTGGTTCATCAAACAATAAATTAAAAGAATATTGGATATATAGTTTATCTTATCCTATCTTCCTTATCCTGATCACCGAAGAAACCCTAAAAGTACAAATTAGCATTTGTCATCTTTAAAATGATTTTTTTTAGTTTAATTATTTTTTAATCGTTGTTTAGATTAATTAATTATGTTCTTGCTCAGGCGGAATAGAAATGAGAGAACCCATCAACATTTAAATTTTATTATTATTTTACTAAATTATTTTATAATTATTTTGTTTTTCTTTTCGTTCCGTACCTTACTCAAATTATTTTATCCCATCGAGGAAGTGTTTTCTTTTAGGATTTAATTAGTATATATTATCAATCAAAAATTATCACATAAGCTAAAATGTTTGACTCTTATCCTAACTACCTTAAAAGTCACATAAGCTAAAATTATCGATGTAAAGATTTTTTATACAGATAATCAATCAAAAATTATCACATAAGCTAAAATGTTTGACTCTTATCCTAACTACCTTAAAAGTCACATACACCATGATTTCTGATTGGTTGTTAGTGTAAAAAACTTTACACTGACAATGCATAACAATTAAACTCTTTCTTTTATATATTTCCCAAATATCGAAGTTGGAAAAGATGTTTTTTTTAAAAAACAAAATGATATGCAAAAAAATCACAATAGAATCAGGCATCCCAACTAGGTTGGCACCCTATACTCTAACAATCTGTCTTCCTCGATGCAAGTTGACTTAAATTAGAATACCTTTATTTCAGTTTTTTTTGTTAATTTTTTTTAAGAAAACAATCAATTGTTTGTTTTGTGAAAATAGCTGCTTTTTTCAACTTGTGAGATTAATGAGAATCTAAAAAAAAATGATTAATTTGAAAAAAAAAATCCAAAGCTATTATTTTAGTTTTTCATAAAAATAATTTTTATGATTATAAACAAACACAGATTAACTTATGTTTTACTTAAAAATCTCTAAGAAAATAATCTATAAATTATTTATCTGAAAATATTTTTTAATCCATAAGTCCTTAATATGTATTACCAAATTATGATTATATTTTTAAGATGTTAAGTGTACATGGATAATACAAACGTATCGTGAAAATGGATAATGCAAAGCTTAACAAATCTATATTATATACAAATAATACTCACACTTGGAGTAACTTTTGCCATGTGTCAACAAGAGGAAGAGTCAATGAAATATAGTCAACAAAAAAACGACCATATTTAGCAATATTCGATCAATGCAAAGACTGAGTTTTATGTGGTATGATTGTAAATAAAGCCTCTAATGATCCCTTTTATCTTCAACGGAAATACTTGCACAAAGGGATATCATCTCCCTCAGCCCACTTCCTCTCTCTTTTCTTGCGCACAAAGCTGCATCGTCTATTTCTGGTAATGGGACATGGGACAATAGATAATGGATGACAGTTGTAATGAAATGGACCAATCCGTCTCTCTTGACCATAAAACTTGGTCAGGACAGCAAATATGCAGACGGGTGAACCAGACAAAGGCAGACAGGTGAACTGCTGAGATATATGGTGGAAACATCCCCACAAAAGACAAAGGCAAGAGAAAGCCGTGTTCTGCATCTCTTTCCATAATCCATCTCTCTTCTACATCATCTTCTATGTGACGATGCATATCCAGCCTGGCCCTAGGCACCCCTCCCAAAACTTTTCCCAATTTTCACAACGGCTTCTGATCACAATATTGGCAAATATCAACTTAATCCCTAATCCGTGACAATACTTCAAAACCGATGCTAATACAGCTTTTCTTTGTCAAATTTCCTCTGCTCTCCTTGCAGTTGTATCATGTTTCTGCATCTCTCTTCTATGACTGTGTGGGACCATGGACCCATGCGCGCCGAATGCACAGACTTACGCCATTGAGACACTGAGACGATTTGCGAAGGTAAAAGTTGCTTGGTGAGGTATCCTGATGCATTGTGAAGTCTTATTTAATTATTTGTTCAAATTTATTTTATTTCTCTTAATTTTTATGGTTTAGGGTTTTGCTTCCTTTTCACTCCTCTATATATTGACCCTTTTCGTTTTATTACCGAATGTGCAATTGCATTGAGTTGAACAACAAAGCCATTTGTTAAGGTTATCGAAGAGAAAGGTGCATATTTTCTGAGCGAGATGTCTACCAACTTTGATTTCATTTGTGAGATTTCTGCTGAAAAGGAGTCTTGGAAAATCATGGCCAAGGTCATTAGGCTGTGGGTGGTGGGTGATTTCTCTAGGCATAAATTACCATTTTCAATGGAGATGGTGCTGATGGACTCGAAGGTTTTTTCTTAAAAAATAATTTTTTTATTTTTTTTATTTTATGCTCTCCATTTTCAAAAATAACAGTTGATACATATTTATTTGATCATTTGCCTTTGGTTGCAGGGAGACAGGATCCATGCTTCCGTGAGAAGATCTTTGATTTACAAGTTTCAGAAGCAGTTGTGTGAGGGTTCTATTTACTCTTTCCATGGATTTGGTGTTGCTGCAAATGGTGGTGGTTACAGAACATGTCACCATACCTACAAATTGAACTTTCAGTTTGCCACTAAGGTAGAATCCATGGATAGTGCTTTGGTTACTGGAAGTATCTATGATTTTGTCTCTATAGGTCGGATTGGGCCTTGCCTGGATGCTGATTTTTTACTTGGTAAGTTTTATTTGTAGCTTATGTTGTTTGTTTGTGTTATTTATTTTTTTACTTGCTGAGTTTTGGATTGATTTACTCATTTTTACAGATGTGATGGGTTTCCTTGCTGGTGTTGGATCTGAGAAAGAGTATGAGAGGAATGGGACAAAGACCAAAATTAATGTCATTTGTCTAGAAGCTGATAGATAAGACTTGAATTAAATCATTTATTTTGGTACCTTATTTCTATCTTATGGTTGTCACTTATTTTGGATATTAAGGATTTGTTTCTAATAGTGCTAGGATTGAATGCACTCTGTTTGGTTCATATGTTGATGAACTAAATGCATTCCTTGCTGCTGGAGATGTGCAAAATGTTGTGATCATTGTGCAATTTGCGAAAGTAAAGTGCTTTAAAGGTCATCATCTTGCCTTTATTCTTCTGTATTTAGTTTTGTACAATTTTATGTTGCCATGTCCATAAAATTATCTAATCTGTGTAGATAAAATTCATTTGCAAAACTGCATCAACTGTACCAACTTAATCTTCAACCCAGAATGTGAAGAGGCTCTCCAACTGAGAAACAGGTTATTTCATTTTTTGCATCTTTCTCTTGTGAGTTTTTTTTTTTGTTGAATATTTAAGGAGTACACATGTGAACTTCTGTTGTTTAATTGTTGTGTATGTCTTATGTGTTATGTCTTATTTTCAATAAGGATGATTGAAACTATGGAAACACCAACCCAAGCTTTGACTTGAATCTCCCACAGTTGGTCTTTCTGAAGAGTTTCTTGAAATGACACCAAGAAAGACCCTTCAAGGCCTAAAAGATTGCAAGGAGGTTAACAATGCTATTTCTTTTTGTGTACTGTTTTATTCTCATTTTTGCAAGGTTTTTTGTTTATTTATTTTGTTACTATTTTATTCTTGCATGCAGGAATCAACATATGTTGTTTTTGCAACTGTGAAACACATTGTCGATGATGAGGACTGGTGGTACACTGCTTGCATATGCCACAAGTCAGTTTATCCAGACCACAAGATGTTCTTCTGTGAAAAATGTAACAAGCATGTGATGAAGGTTTTTCCAAGGTATAAAATCAAGGTTCGTGTCATTGATGATACAGATTCTGCAACCTTTGTGATATTTGATGGTGATGCAAGTGCTCTTTTCAACAAATTATGTGCAGATATGTTTGACCATCATGAAAAGGTCTAAATCTTTTTATGCGATTTTTATATAATTTATTATATTGAAGGATTATCTGACATTTTATATTATCTTACATTGTTCTATAGGGGTCTGGTCATGGATCATTTCCTAAAGAAATTTCTGAGGCACTGATGGATAAGAGTTTCCTTTTCAAAGTGGAGTTCAAGAATCAATTTAGTGGAAAGTTTGAGCAATCCTTTCGGGTCAAAAAAGTTTGCAGTGATCTGAAAATTTTGAACAAATTCAATGATCTGTACGTGAAACCCATTGTAATTTTTTTTACTTTATCCTTTGCACACACCTTAAACTAATTGTTGTTTCTTTATGTTTTAAATTTATTGTTATTATATTTTATATCAGGAACTTAATTCTGAGAGTGCTTATTTTGGTGGTGTGAAGCAGTTAGTGGTTGAGGATTCTAACTCTGCTTTGGCAGAGGTATTCTCAAAATCCATCATGCAAGTCCTTCATTTCCTTATCATTTTAAACTATAAAGGTAAATGTTTTTTTTATTGGTGTTCACAGAATCTGTTGTTCAAGTTTTCATCTGCTGGTGGTGAGAAGGATTCTCAATGTGATGAAAACATGATTTGTCCAAAGATGTGGAGGAGTTAACTCCTCTCAAGAGGGACTATGGAGCTGAAAAGATGAAATCAGACCTTGACCTTCCATTGAAAATGTTGAAGAAAAATATTAAGATGGAGAAGGAGTAGAGTATTTTATGGGTTTGGTCTTATATGTAGTTTAGGCAGCTGTTTTTAGGGCTTTCATCTGGCTGCTGGTATTTATGTTCCAAGTGTTAAGTTATATGTACTTTGACTAGTTGTTTTATGGTTTAGGGAGGTTGCTGCTAGAGGTCACATACCCTAGGGGTTTCCTGCTTTTATATTTTGTGGACAACTATTGTAATCGGTTAAGTAATTATGTTTTTTGTTATCAGTGAATCAATGAATGTAAGACCCAATTCGTTTGTTTTATCTAAATTTTAGCTTATTTTATGTTATATCTTATAGATATCTTAGAAGTGGTTTTTGTTTTTTCATTGGACATGTTATTTTAGAATGGATGATTGAATGCACTCAGTTTCGAGCAAAAAAAAAAAACCCAAAGTAACCCTAAAACTAAGGAAAGTTCACACGTCTGGAACTGAGAAAAGTTCACCCGTCTGAACCTAGGAAAAGTTCACGCGTCTGGAACTGAGAAACGTTCACACGTCTGCAACTAAGGAAAGTTCAACTGTCTGAAGTCTACACAAATACTCCACCCGTCTAATGAAGCTTTCACCCGTCTGAACTAAAGAAAAGTTCACCCGTCTGAACTTAGGGAAAGTTCACACATCTGGAACTAAGAAAAGTTCACACGTCTGAAGTTTACACCAATACTCCACCTATCCTTCACCGGTCTAAGCTTTCACCAGTCTGAACAACAGAAATGTTCACCCACCTGAACCTAGGAAAAGTTCACACATCTAAAATAAGAAAAGTTCACACGTCTGGAATAAGAAAAGTTCACACGTCTGGAACTAAGCAAAATTCAACTGTCTGAAGTCTACACTAATACTCCACCTATCTTTCACCCGTCTAAGCTTTCACCAGTCTGAACAAAAGAAAAGTTCACCCATCTGAACCTAGAAAAAGTTCACACGTCTGGAACTAAGAAAAGTTCACACGTCTGGAACTAAGAAAAGTTCACACGTCTGGAGCTAAGGAAAGTTCAACTGTCTGAAGTCTACACACTATACACGCCTGTCCAGTCCCAACTAAGAAAAGTTCACACGTCTGGAACTAAGAAAAGTGTTGTAGTAAGAGTTCCCATCTACACACTATACACGCATGTCCAGTCCAAAACACATATTCGAATATTCCTCTGAGATATGCAAACATAAAAGCATATAATCGTATGATGGGAGAAATCCAAATATAAAGGTTATCATATTAACAACACTTCCATGTCTCAGATATAAATTCACAGATGAAGAACGTTAACGCATATTGATTGGCATGTTAATAAAAAAACACTAACATTCTCACAAACAAGCAGCAACAGCAGCAGATAAGTGCTACTGTCTTTGCAGGTCTGAATTATGGTCTCCAAAATTATCTCTATACATATGTTTTTTTGGTCTCTCTGCAACCTACTCTTTTTCTGCCGTTAGAACCAATTTCTATTCAAAAACTTTTATTGAACAAACAAAGAGCAAACTAATTAGTACAAAGTGTACCACAAAAACACGTTTGGAACTAAGAAAAGTTCACCCGTCTGAACGTAGAAAAAGTTTACACGTCTGGAACTAAGAAAAGTTCACACGTCTGCAACTAAGGAAAGTTCAATTGTCTGAAGTCTACACCAATACTCCACCTGTCTAATGAAGCTTTCACCCGTCTGAACTAAAGAAAAGTTCAACCGTCTGAACCTAGGAAAAGTTCACACGCCTGGAACTAAGAAAAGTTTACACGTCTGAAACTAAGGTTCACCCGTCTGAACCTACGAAAAGGTCACACGTCTGGAACTAAGGAAAGTTCAACTGTCTGAAGTCTACACAAATACTTCATCCGTCTAATGAAGCTTTCACCCGTCTGAACTAAAGAAAAGTTCACCCGTCTGAACCTATGAAAAGTTCACACGCCTGGAACTAAGAAAAGTTTACACGTCTGGAACTAAGGTTCACCCGTCTGAACCTACAAAAAGTTCACACGTCTGGAACTAAGGAAAGTTCAACTGTCTGAAGTCTACACAAATACTCCACCCGTCTAATGAAGCTTTCACCCGTCTGAACTAAGAAAAGTTCAGACGTTTGAACCTAGGAAAAGTTCACACGTCTGGAACTAAGAAAAGTTCACACGTCTGGAGCTAAGGAAAGTTCACCCGACTGGAACTCAGCAAAAGTTCACACGTCTGGAACTAAGGAAAGTTCAACTGTCTGAATTCTACACAAATACTCCACCTGTCTAATGAAGCTTTCACCCGTCTGAACTAAATAAAAGTTCACCCGTCTGAACCTAGGAAAAGTTCACACGTCTGGAACTACGAAAAGTTCACACGTCTGAACCTAGGAAAAGTTCACACGTCTGGAACTGAGCAAAGTTCACACGTCTGAAGCTGAGCAAAGTTCACACGTCTGGAGCTAAGGAAAGTTCAACTGTCTGAAGTCTACACAAATACTCCACCTGTCTAATGAAGCTTTCACCCGTCTAAGCTTTCACCAGTCTGAACTAAAGAAAAGTTCACCCGTCTGAACCTAGAAAAAGTTCACACGTCTGGAACTAAGAAAAGTTCACACGTCTGGAACTGAGCAAAGTTCAACTATCTGAAGTCTACACAAATACGCCACCAGTCTAATGAAGCTTTCACCCGTCTGAACTAAAGAAAAGTTCACCCGTCTGAACTAAAGAAAAGTTCACCTGTCTGGAACTAAGTTCACCCGTCTGAACCTAGGAAAAGTTCACACGTCTGGAAATAAGAAAAGTTCACACATCTGAAGTCTACACAAATACTCCACCTGTCTAATAAAGCTTTCACCTGTCTAAGCTTCCACCTGTCTGAACTAAAGAAAAGTTCACCCGTCTGAACCTAGGAAAAGTTCACACGTCTGGAACTAAGTTCAACTGTCTGAAGTCTACACAAATACTCCACCCGTCTAATGAAGCTTGCACCCGTCTGAACTAAAAAAAAGTTCACCCGTCTGAACCTAGGAAAAGTTCACACGTCTGGAACTAAGTTCAAGTGAACCTAAGTGAAGTTTACAACCATTACTTCCTACTACTGTAATATGTACCATCTAAATATAAATAACCTGTAATTATGGACTTCTTTAACGAGAGGCGCGACCAGCTGGACCAGCAGCTGCCAGACTTGGAGGTCTGGGAAAGGGACGTTCTGGCCTTCGGGAGTGTCTTAAGTGGGAGAGTCTTGGGTCCCGCCAGTTCACTTCCTTGAATTCTGAGCCTACCAATAGCGGGAGAAAATGAAAGGAATAAATGCAAATGTAATTTTTATTGTTTGCAGATTTATAGACATATCATAACATTATCAGAAACATCTTTTCAATCTGAATGATTCCAAGTTAAATCAAATTACCTGAAATTGTTGTAATCCCTATAACTCGATTTTGGATGTATGTAGTCAAATTTCATTTGTTGCAGATAGATAACAATTTCCAGACAATTATGCACATTATTATTGTTGTAAATACTTATTTATAACTAATCTAACATTAAAACAGTATAGCTTGTCAGTGCGTTGCAAAGATTCGGATATTAGTTTTATACATTCTAAAGAGAAGTTTGCATTATCCACACTTAACAAATTAAAAGTGTATTCTTGCAGATATTATTTCACTTTGCACTGTCCATTCTCGAGAAGTTTGCAAATATGTTTGATTGAATGTAAATTTTAAGTACACACCCACTTTATTTTTTTTGTAGAGATAAGTAAAAAAAAAAAATAAAAGTATGTACGAGAAAATATGTGTGATGAATATTTTCCCATATATTGTACTAATGCCTTCTGTTATCCACTTTTTGTCCCATTCCCCTTGGAGAAGGCTAAAGGCGCTCCCTAAAATTTTTGGAGGATCTATCCTCCTTTAGCCTGAGCCATCAATTTATTATTAAAATATTAATGGATTACAACCGGAAAAACCTTTAATCCTTGAAATGGAAAGCTGGTGAAACCAGTAATGCTATTGCAATAAGAAAGGGAGATGGAGCACGAGAGTTGCAACCACGCAGGAAACCAAGCTCGCGGTGGAATTTTCCGGTGTCGTCGAGTTTTTCGTCCATGGAAGCTGGTGAACCATAGCTGAGAGAAAAATCATATCTGAGTAGAGAGATTTCGAGAGTAGCTGAAAGATGCAGAGAGGTGAAGAAAACACCAAGTCGTGAATTTTTTTCATGAAAAAAAACTCGTCTTTTTTCATCTCTCTTTCGATCTCGTTTTTTGTCCAATAAAACTCAAAATTAACATGGGGATTTTGTTAATCTACCATCACTAATGAACAAACTCAATTTGAATGCAATTTCGTTGAACAAAATTGTGAGATTGAGTTCGTGTTCTTTCTCCATTTCGGGTTGTTTTTCCGAATGCCATTGTTCCCATATTTGAAAACGTTTTCTTAAATTCAAATGAGGCTTCTCCAAATCGCTGGAATTGCGAGAACCCTATTTATAATATGCTTAAAATAGTGCATATTTTATAAAAGAGTCATTGATCCCTATTTATGATATGCTTAAAATCGTTGCATTTAAAACAAATTTAATTTTTTATTTAATTTAAACAATGCCATATTTTAATTGTGTAACATTTTAATTTCTCAATTATACTTTTTTTTTTTTACTAATCAATTATACTTATTTGAATAGTGCTATTTGGTGCGAATAATATTTAGATGAAAACCTACGAAAATCATGCAACACGTTAAATGCATTTGTGGTTTCAAAAATTAATTTACAAGATTGGGTTTAGTTTGAGTGATCAACGGTGTATGGTATTCGCACTTTTTTCGTCAATATTATTTCCGTACCGCTCAACATTTCCCTACTTATTTATATTTTTTTTTTCAAAATGTGGTGAGTCTTTTCCCATTTCTCTCTTCATATATTTTTAATTATCTATTCTATGTTTTATCTCTGAAAGTTTGAATTTGCACACCTCTCTCTTAATTCAACTTTGTCTATATATGAGATATTTTATTCTTCCATTTTCAAATTATTTGACTTAATTACATTTTTGGTCTCTCAGGTATCACGATTGTATAATTTTGGTCCCCCGGATTTTAATTGGGTCAATTGGGTCTTTCAAGTATCACGATTATGCAATTTTGATCCCCCAAGTTTCAATTTTGTCAATTGGATCCCCCACATATCATGATTGTGCAATTTTGGTCCCTTAAGTATCACGATTGTGCAATTTTGGTCCTTCAAGTATCACGATTGTACAACTTTTAACATCAATAGCCTACGAAGCACATATGCGACTGATTTGGCACTTAATGAGGCTAGCTTGACAGCTTACGTGTCATTCTTATGTGACACTTAATAATGTGCATTTGACCATTACGGGTGTGTTTGGGAAAGCTGGAAAAAAAAGATTATGCTGATAATCGATTTATGAATAATCGATTATTATGATAATCGATTATAATCAGAATCTATTTTTGTTTGGGTCTGTTTGCTGAAAAGCGATTTCAAGATAATCTTTTTTGTTTGGATGGTCTAAAAAAATCACTTTTTACATAGTACATTACGAAAAAGGGTATGAAGTTATTTGTATAATTTAATAATATTTATTTGGAAGTTAGTTTTGTAGGGATAAATAGGGAAGAGAGTTTTGAGAATGAGAAATAATCAAATCATAACAATCTTAAGCTAAAACAAATTAGATGACATAAAATAGCTTTTTTCCCCCAAAAAAAGCTTTTTTATAAATTTAAGCTAATTGCCAAACATGATAGATTATATATGAAACAGCTTTTTAGCCAAAAAACAGCTGAAATGGGAAAAATCAAGTTTTCCCAAACAAGCACTAAATTGTGTGAGATGTCAATGATGTCTTATAAGAATGTCTCGTATACTGTCAAATTGACTTCATTAAGTGTAAATCAATCCCACATGTCCTACGCAGGTTATTGACGTTAAAAATTACACTATTGTGATACTTGGGGGACCAAAATTGCACAATCGTGATACTTGGGGATCCAATTGACGCAATTAAAATCTAGGGGACTAAAATTGCATAATCATTGTACTTGAGGGACCAAAAGTGCAATTAAGCCAAATTATTTCTTTTACATCTTCAATTTTTTTATTCTTATATATATGCATGTGTCTTCCCCCATTATTATGATTGAATTTAATTTCAATGAAGTTATACGCATGTGTCTTTTTAAATTTTCATCTTTATTCTGAAAAATTTACTGAGTTGTCTTCTAAGAATCTAAGTCTATTAAATATCTTCTATTAATCCTATTTATTTATTTACATTATGATTCTTGATTCTTAATTTTGTTTAGGAGTAGGCTTTTGTAAACGAAAAATCATATCTGAATTTTAAAATAGAATTAAATTAGGTAAATATATGTTGGAGAGAAGTCCGCCAATCCCTGTCCAAATTCTCCTTTTTGCATTGCGGACTGCTTTTTTAAGAGTGGAATCATCTCGATTCATCACTTTGTAATAATTTAGATACTTTTGTAATCGCTTATGTAATGAAGCATTCGCATGATGATTATATTGTTTTTTATTTAAATTTTTTTATTTTATGTTTATTTATTCAAATTAAATTTTAATAATTAATGAATACGAATATTGTATCTATATTTACAAAATATTATTTTTTTATATTTACCTAGGTATTTCTAATGCATGATTTATATATTATTATTAATTCTTCTGTTGTTAATTTTTTTTCCATCTTAAGTTTGTTTTTAAAATTTTCAAAGTAAAAAGTTGTAATAAAATATTTATTTGTTAAGTATTTGTTAATGTTATTTAGAATTTATAATCATTATCTATTCATTTTTTAATTTAATAATGTTAATTACCAATATTTAAGATAGTTTATTCATATTTTTGGATTTTTTAAGTTTTAATTATATAATTTTTTATTTGAAAAAATCTTACAAGCATGTTTGTACGTGTTTTATAATATAATTTTATTTACATTGTCGAAGGTTAATATTCTAAATCAAAACATATTAGTATGTTCACGTGATTGAACAATAACTTAAACATGAAAACTTACTAAAATTAATTGAAAGATGATTTAGTATTATAAAACTAAATTTATTAATTTTATTTTTAAATTATTATTTTTTTCTTCCAATAATTACATTAGACCTTCGTTAGTACGTATATATTTTATGGAAGTAAAAATGTTAGATGAAATAATAATTATAATAATACTTTAGTCTAACGGGTTTTCAGGAAATTTAATTACTTAGGTTAAGTGTCTCGTGAGTAGAATGCTTTACAAAAAAAAAGAAAAGAAAAAGAGAAAATGTTATTCTGTTAATTAAAGGATGTTGAATGCCTATGAGTTTTATTGCAAGTGAAGGAGATACGAATATTTAACAAAATTATAAAATTTATTGTTTTAAATTAATATTGTTTTCATATACTATAAAATAAGTTATTTTAAAAAAGTAATTTCTATATTAAAATTTGAAAAAATTAAAATTCCGACAAAAATTTATACACAGCAGCCACACACTAGTTTTCATTTATATTTGAATGGCTAGTTACCAAGACAAAGTAAGATATGATAGCTCTAGTATTATTAGTGGGCGGCTCTTCTAATAAATAAGAACTTCGGGGTTGACTCACCAAGCTTACCAACAACACAACCCACTTTGATTAATCTACAAATTAAGCAAAATGTACAAAAACACATGTGGTGATAAAAAACCATTGAAGAAAAAAAGAACGCCTACCAATTCTACTTTATGCTTAAACCCAAACTCGTGGCCACAAAAGTGTGACTCTTTTTCTCTTTCTTTTCATCTTCATTTGGCCATTTCTTTCTCTCCTTTCTTTATTTCTTCCTTTTTATCACTTTTAAATAATTTAATTTATTTTTTCTCCTTCCCCGTTATCATGAAACTGGAAGTTGGTTCATTCCTACATTGATACGTGTCTATTATAGCCGATCCCGTCTCGCATAACACGTGATCGCTCATTTTGAAAAAAAATATTAAATTTGCACTTTATAGTTTTCTTAATTTCTTTTTAATGTCGTAGTCTACATTCATTCAGCACATTGCCCACGATATTACAAACGCATGACTTCAACCTATACGCTACATGCATGTATTTATATACGGGTATATGACATACATTGAATTAATACAAGTTTAATCCAAAACCGACGTAAACAAACATGAAACCATTTATTAATGCCACGACTGTGATAGTAGTTTTTTGTTAATGGTACGGCTGTAACTTGATTGCAGAACATATAATTGCCGAAATGCAAAGATTATAAAAATATCAGTTACTGTTGATAATTATATAGTTTCTTTTAATTAAAAACGTTAAATTAATAAATGTATTTTTTACTGAGTATTTAATTAGGTTGAGCAGTGGTCAGCCATGACATGAGCAATGGTGGGTCCAGAAGGTCATTTTCTCTTCTGTAAAAGGAAGGAACATTTTGGAAACAGAAGACGACGATGAAGAAGCTCCAAAATGGGTTGGACGGTCATGACCCAAAACAATCCAAAAAGAAAGCACTCGAATCATCTATATATAATCAACTAGTAAGTAAGCCCATGCTTAGTTTTTTATTTACTTTTAATTTTACAAGTGGTAATAATTCATTGATATTTAAATTAATTAAAGTTTACCAACATGTGATTGGTCCGAGTGGTAAGGGACTCGGACACCATAAACAAATGGTCACGGGTTCGAATCTTGACTTTTGTATATGGAGAAAACCTGGTTGGGAGGGGAGAACTCACCTTATGTGTCCAACAGGTTCCTCGATGGAGATTAATCACTGCTAACGGTGGTGGATACTTCGTACCTATATCATGGTTATTAAAAAAATTTAATTAAAGTTTAAAAATTGAAATTTTATTCAACATAATTTAAAAAATTTGGTTGATTGAAAAAATAATTATTGAAGAGATATTAATGAGATATAAGAAGAAATATTACCTTTTAGAATTAGTAGCACGGTGACACAAAAAATGAAAGAGAATGTCAAATATCGACAGGTAGACACATTAAAATTGAAGTATCTAGCTCATATTTTTTTTATAGGCAAATAATTATATTAAAAGGACTACATGGGGGTACTCCAACCCAATGCATTTAGTCACATTAAAATCAATCACCCTAAAAACTAGAAAAATAACCAAGTTTCATTGCAGACCATTTTTCTAAAAATCGATAGCTACCTACACCAAAAGAAGTGCAACTCGCTGAGATGCTGCACCCATTTAACCATACGGCTGCTATGAGATAGAAGTCAAGCTCCTTTGTTCATGGATCTTGGACGTTCGCGAAGTCTACTAGTGTGGATATCGTAGAGGCGTCACTTTTGTTGCGGTGTTGATGATTTGCTGCGTTATTCACAATGTTATGCGCTTCAAGAGTTAAACTCGAAAATAATAATCACGACCACTCGTATGGATCCTCCATAACTCTTCCACCATCCTACTGATATTCATGAGAATGACATGTCAATGAGGTTGAATATGGTGGAAGAAACGTAGCAAAGTAGACAATGCAAAGTGCACCACATAAGCTAATATTGTAATATTATTTATAATTTGCAACAATACAACTAGCTATAAAGTTACAATTTTGAAATTGAAAAATCAGACACTCAAAGATAAGTTAGATTCCAAATGAATATCAAGTTATTAAAATTCTCCGATCTCCCCCTCCATACAACTCAAAAAACAAATGGATATGAAGTAAAAGTTCTTTCATCAAAGAAAAGCTTCTTCCTGAAAATCAAAGAAAAGAGAACTCTTTCCTTTTAATTGACTTCCTTAATGCTTGACAACAAGAGCTTGGTGAAGTTACTCCATTGCTTCCAATTCCTCCTATTTCGAATTTTGTTTTGAAGCAAATGGATATAAGCAAAATCCCTTGTTGCATTTTGATAACAAGAGCTTGTTGAAGTTTTTCCATTACTTCTAATTAATTCCCATTCTTTCCAAATTTGATTTGAAGTAAAAGCTCTTGTTGCGTTTTGACAACAAGAACTTGCTGAAGTTCTTTCATTGCTTCCAATTCCTTCTCTTTCCTTTCAGTTCCAAATTTCAAATCAACAAAGGGAAGGAGGGGGAAAAAAAAGGGAGAAGGAGGATAGAGCAGCATTTAGAAGGAGTCTCATATGTCTGTCATGATTGCTGCCCAAGCGAACCGCTCAGTTGAGAATGGAGCACAAACCTAAATTATGGACTTTATTATAGCTTACATTCTCTCTTCTGGACTTTATTATGGCTCATATTCTGGATTTTATTAAGTGAGATTTCTTTCATCTTTCCCAGACAAGAAAGGGAACTCCATAAATGAAAAACATGACAGATTAACAAAAATGAGAATTATTTATAGGAGTGTTAGGTCAAATAATTCAAACCAGTTTTGAGTTACAAAGCAACATAATTGATGAATTGAGAAAATCATGCGTTAAATATCTCATTTTTTGTATAGAGATTGTTGTTCATTTAATTTCATATCTTGTTGATTATGGATTATTTCAACTAACGTGAATCGAGGGAAAGATGATATTGTTTTCTCAAACAAACATTATTAAATTAAGTAATATCTTTAATAATGCTTGCTTGAGGAAACGTTATTAAATTCATACCCTTTAATAGCGCTTCTTCAAGGAAGCAATATTAAAGGTGAAACGTGTTTTTTAGAAAAATATATGTCATAAAAATAACGTTTTCTTGAAAGGTATATCTTTTACTAACATTTTCTTATGGAAAACAGTATTAAACATTTCCATGCAATTTTTATAGTTTCCTCTAAAATATTATTAAATAAGTGCTATCAAAGGTGTTTTATATCTCAATAACACCCTGCCTACAGTTTCCTAATTTTCAACATAAAGTTATTGTTGTTGCACCAATAATATGTAATTCTCTCTATGTATTTCCCGAATGCAACATAGCAACAAATTGTATAATCAGGTTAAGTAAGATCTTCAATGTCTAATCATCTCAGTACGATAAAACATCCTTCTACACCTCTCTCACATAATTTTATTTGATGATGCTAAACGTTTATTTACTCATCTTTAATTATTTTGTCCTTCTTAAAAATAGTGTACCACCAAGCATTATTGTAAGTGGAAAAATTAAAGAGTCAACCCTCCTCAAGCCTCTGACTCGTGGTGCTATTAAGAGGCCCCACGTGCCTGATGCACGCGCGCATGCTTGGTGGGTCCGTTGTTGACTCTTACCACCTCATGTTGGTCATAAGCATGACGTCAAGTTTCCCCGTTTGTAGAATACTTCGTGCTAGTAAACGGGCATTTCTATAATCCCCCAACCCAAGTGTTTAGGATGGATACTCCGTATGTTTGACCAGTGAAAACAAGTCTTGCTTCCAAAATTAAGCGGTAATTAAGGTATGTTTAGTAAGTACTATTTAATTAAAATAAATTTATAATTAGGCAAAATAGGTTGATTGGTTCTATACGTTTATTTAATTTTTCACATCGGTTCTATAAGTTTTTTTTTTCTTTTTAAATTGGTCTTATACGTTATGTTTCGTTTCCACGTTAGTCATTTCCGTCAATTTCGACCTTATAGTGTCAAATCAAGACGTGTCGCACTAATATCATGGCCACGTCAGCTTAAAACTAACGGCGTTAGGTCGAAATTGACGGAAAGGATTAACGTGGAAACGAAATATAACGTGTAGGACAAAATTTGAAAAAAAAAAAAACTTATGGAATCGATGTGAAAAATTAAATAAACGTATAGGATCAATCAACTTATTTTGCCTTTATAATTAAGATGAATTATTATCATCAAATTCATATTAAAACAAACAGAACATAATATTCCATCGGTTGAATGAATTTAACTGTTGTGCACTTTTTTTTTTTTATATCACTATTTGCAACTTTTTTTTAGTAAGTGATTAATTTGTGTACAAGATTAAAACACTTATAATGGGTATCCTATGTAATCATACTAATCTGCATAGGAATTAAAATAGCATGGAGTTCCAAAGAAAATGAATGTCCAAATACCAGGATGCTGTTCTAAATGTTTAACGTTCCAAGCTCAATCATTAAGATGTGCTCAATATTAGGCAGTGGTCCATAACATAATATAGCACGAATATGCAATAAATTCCATACACGAGTTGCTGAAAAAATTCTAAAGTTGAATACTTGCATCAGTGGGATGAGAATCACTTGTTTCATTTTGATGTAATACTTTATGTCCCAATCAATAATATACTGTCATATAAGTTAAAATTTTATTTAAAATTAAAAAAATAAAATACATGATAAAATATTATTGGTTGGAATATAAAATGATACATCAAAATGGGATATGAGATCTCAGGATGGATATGAGGGACTATCTTCTGAAACACGTATTCTTAGTTAATTTCAAAGTAAACTTCACCTTTTTTAATATAATTAATAATAATCACAAGGTTTCTTTGTAAGTCAATTTCCTTGCAATTTCAAAGAAAACAGAAACTTATGGATCTGACCTAACTTCGTTTATTGGATCCAAATCAGGACCAACTTTCTTTTTTGTAATTTCCTTTCCCTGTCAATATTGTCAAATACATATATTATTTTATTTTGGAATTTTTGTTGTATGGTGATAATTGTTGTGTTTTATAGTAAATACATATTTTACCTAAATAATATCTTTTCCTAAATAAAAAAAACAAATGTTTGTGGCAGCATATAAGGTAATTAGTATATAAAGAGATTGATCGAGCAGAAGATATATATATATTGAAAGTCAATACATATCTAGCTTCGTTAATTGATTTGCCACTGCAACTTGTAGGGAGTCCGAGGTTGGTATGTTATAAGTTGGATAGATGCGTTTGATACAGATAAATAATATAGCTATTGGGTCGTTTTACTTGGACTTCTCTTAGGTTAATAAAAAATGGGGCGATGCAAGTTGACTTATTTTATTTGGTGAGTTTGAAAATTCAATTCCCACCATTTTGTAGTGGATTTTTTTTTTTGTAATCATATTATAGGTACGGAGTATCCATTATTATTAACAGTGACTAATCTCCATCGGAGAACATGTTGGACACACAAGGTGAATGCTCCCCTCCCAACCAAGTTTTCTCCATACATAAGAGCCGGAATTCAAACCTCTGACCGCTTACTTAAGGTGTCCGAGTCCTTTACCACACGGACCTATTTTTGTGGTGGATTGGTGGGTAGCCTAAAATTTTAAAATTCTAAAAAAAATTATGGGTTAGCAACAAGTGTATTAACTAAAAAAAATTTAAAAAAAAAAAATAACATGTTAAAAATAAGTCCAACTCAAGCCTAACCCATACATCCGGTAGCAGATCTACACTATAGTGAGGGTGTGTAAGTGCACCCCCTCATTTTAAAAACATCACAAGTAAATTTTTTTTTTTTACAAAAAATTACTAATAAAATCTTACATTTTTATTTATTTTAATCCTCCTATTTAAAATATTTGAACTCACTGACTTCAATTTTTATATTTTGTCCCCACTGACTCAAGATCTTGGGTATGCCACTGCATACATCTAACAAGAAAAAAACATAAACGAACCAAACCATTTTAACCTACTACAACCCGAGAGGTGTATTTTTTTTTGTGCAATCTTTTTTTTTTTTGGTGCAAAACCCGAGAGGTGTATGAAACAAGTTCAATAAACCTGACTCAAAGAAACAAGTTATAATTTAACTGGTTAAACGGATTGATCCTCTCAATTAATTCCCCGTTGCCATCTTAAGTTAAGGATGATGGTGCTATTTACGAAGGATACTTGGACAAAAGCATACGAATTAGGTCATATAATAATAAATGCATGCTGTGTTTTTTAAGATTTCAAATTGTGAGAATTGACACGGTTTAAGCAATCAACGATACATAATGTTCGTAGTTTCTTTGTCAAAATCATTTTCGCACAACTTAGAGTTATCCTGAAGTTAATAGGACATTGAAGCACATACATGCTCATTAATGGTTTTTTTTTTAAAATTTTTTTACTAGAAAGATGTTTAGTTTTAGCGTGTGCTTGCTCCCTGGGACGGATGTATGTGAACAGTGGATAGGGCCTGGGCCCCCACCACTTTCTTTTTTAATTTTTAATTAGTAATACTCTCTAATATGAAAAGGATTCAGACGGTTTATAGTATATTTAACATCTTCAGTTTAAAACAAACCAAAAATAAAACATGAAAATAATGGCACTCCTAATCTACGATTTTAATATAAATATGCATATAATTTATAATAAAATCATGAATCCTACTTTATTTTAGTCATCGCTCATCAAATTCATAACATAGCCGGTGTGGTATATCAGCATTTTCTTTTTTCTTGTATTCCAAAAGTTTTCTATTATTGTTAATTGTAATACCTTTTTTATTTATTAGATGAATTTCGATATCAATTTTTTATTAATTAAATATAATATCAGTTTTTTTATTAATTTAATTTTTATCTCATTTATATTTATGTTTTTTTTAGTTGCATAAGGCTCTTGTATGAATCAGTCAATATATCTATACAAAATCTTAATGCTCCTTGTATTGCAAGATGAGGAAGGGCTCGCCATCAACAAGATGACAATACAATAGAGCATTATTACAATGTTAATATTTTCAAAGTCATGATATCTCTCAATTGCAGGAACTGAATGACAAATTCAATGATAACATAGTGGAACTACTCATTCTTAGTTCATCTTTAGATCCGAAAGAGATGCGGATATCATTCAGAATTGGTGACATTTTTCAATTGGTAACGGAATTTTACCCACAAGACTTTGTAGAATATGAGATGATACAATTGAGGATGCAATTTGAGCACTTTTGTCATGTGAGACAAATTCCTAATTTTGGAGCATTGGAAACTACTTCTGATCAATGTCATTGGTTGGTAAAAACTAGAAAAACAGAAGTTTGTCAATTGTGTATAGAGTGGTAACTTATTCTCACACTTCATATTTCTACCGCTACTACAGAGCGGTCTTTTTCAACTATGAATATAGTCAAAACTATACTTCGCAACAAGATGGAAGATGAATTTTTTACCGACTGTTTGCTAGTATAAATTGAAAAAAAATTACTGAAAATTTTAATGTAGATTCAATTATAAATGCTTTTCGTGACATGCAGGGGAGATATTTTGTGTTTTGATGGGTTATTAATATAATTAACATTTTGGAACATATAATTATGAATATTTGTATGAAATTTGGTGTGTATATATTTGTTAGATGAATAATGATTTTTATGGTTGGCCACCGTCATCAGCAAAGCTTGGCTCCGTCCCTGCTTGCTCCCAACTAACATAGTTATTATATAAAAGATGTTAGTGGATAAAATGTATTTATAACACAAATTTAATTTAATTGTATAATATATTACAGATATATTTTAAATTATCTTTCGTACTATCCTTAGTACATATTAACTACCTGCAAAGATTCATGGTTCTTAATTTATTTATGTAGGGTCAGTAGGGATTGCGGAATATATAAGATAGCAGTTGTTTCCTCCTCTTGCTGATTATTTTCTCCTTTTCCCCCTCTTAGTAATATTATCCGCCCTACAAGAAATTTTTCATATACTTACGGATACTTTTAGTGACAGTTGTTAAAACTGTAGGTATATGTATTAGTGTTGGCTAAATCTTAGGTAAAGGTAGGAGAAACATAAGTAAAATTGACAGTCAAATATAATTGTAGGTAAAGATATGTGGACCGTAGGTAAAACCTATAATAACAATCAATTGTCATTGGTATTCATCACTCATAATAGATAGATGGACCGATCTTAGGTAATGTAAACTTTATATATACCTACTGATTTTAAATATATAGTGACAAATTTTGATTGTTACTGAAAGACAAATTTCTTGTAGGAGCTGAAATGCGTACTCCATCACCAATGGAACTAGTGCTCTTGGTTCTAACAACTTAAAAGTTAGTAAACTTCATCTGAATTCTTCATTCGTCTAACAGACAATTAATTATGCTCTGCAAATGAGTTATATTATTGCATGCTATTTGTTGGACATATATATCAAGAATTTAATTTGGGCCCATAAATTTAATTGCATCTAATTAGCATATTGACCTTTTGAAAACGACCAACGGAATGTTAATACATTATTATGTCAAAGTTTAGACCTTTGTCAAAATGATGACATTCTCATGTATCACAATCTAATATGAAAAACATAGAACAAGAGCACAAGGCCAAAAGATTAGGGGTTGACATTGGTTTAATTACGTGGGTTTTTCTTTTTGTTTCTTTCTTTTCCCCAAATAGCAACTACATTTAATAAGTATTTGACATCAAACCCAAGTATTCTGCAGTGGTTGAAAATGTCTAACAATTACATATTCTCATTTGACTAGCTACCTAAAATAAGGACATGTATTCATTGTGTAATACCTCCTCTGAATATAAGAGACAAAAAGATCTTTTTTATTCAATATATAAGAAACATTGATCAATTATTAAGCTAAATTTCATTTCTACCCTTATTTATTGTAAAATTCATATTAAAGAGACTCAACAATTTCCTATGCAAGTGATTTGGTTTAGCTGACTCATCGTTTACTCATTGGTCAGATAACATGATGCTTAATTGGATTTAGGAATAAATAAGTTAGTTGAATTAGAAGTAATTAAATAGGGGCATTTCTGAAATAAAATTTAAAATGAATTGATTTCAATAATTTTCTTTGATCTTCATAAATTATGATTTTGTCTCTTATATTCAAGACGTGGGGGAGTATTATCTTCTAACAACTTCTAAGGGGACAAGGTCCAATGTATTGGCTTACACATAACTGAATTTAGGAATAATTTTTAAATCTTCCTATACTCAATTAACTTATTAATATATCTATTTATTAAATAAAGAAAATCTTAAATATTTTTATATTTTAAAGATATTAAATGTATTATTATTATTTTATTAGTATGTTTTTCATTTAATAAGAGGACTATGACAAAACTCTTAAATTTAGTCTCTGCTACAGTTATGTTAGGTCAAGTATTAGTTATCTATATATCTATGTAGGAGTATATCTATATAGTGTTTTAGTTTCACTAACCCACATGTTGCACACGCGCCCACTCACTGCGATTTGGCCACCCAATGCGCATTTAAAAATTAAAAAAAGGAAATATTAGTACATTACCTTACCTACTAGTTTATCTATTCACGCAGCTAAACATTTTGACCATTAAATGGTCTTTAAATTTTTAGAGTTTAATTCGTATTCATTTTCGGTGTAAATTTTTTTACACTATCAATCAATCACAAATTATGACCTATGTAACTTTTAAAATATACATGATAAGAGACTAAGAGTCAAATATTTATAATAATGTGACAATTTAAGATTGATTGACTATGTAAAAAAGTTTTACACTTACGGTGCATACAATTAGATCTATATTTTCATATTTTAATACTTATTTATATTTTATTTATTCTATTATATCAAGACAAAAAAAAGGAATCAGAGACCTTACTTAAGGGGACTAAGCTCCTTATCACTTGGACCAGTAAGTTGGTATACATTAAGTGTAAATAAGTATAAAAATATATCATTAACATGTGGTTGATCCGAATGATAAGCAAGGGACTCAAACACTTTAAGTAAGTGATCGAATCCTGATTCTTGTGTAAGGAGAAAAATTTGTTGGAAGGGAAGAAGTCACCTTGTATGGCCAGTAGGTTCCCGACGGAGTATTAAAAAAAGGATAAAAATATGTCATATTTTAAAATAAAATAAAATATATTGTATACTAACATAAGGGATATTAACTCAAGATTATACTAGTATTTAACATATTTCAAATGTCTAATAATTATGTATCATTTGTCAAAAATAAAATAAAATAATTATGTATCATGTCATCAATTTATGAAATAAAAATGGGAAAGTACATCTCAGTGTCTAAAATGTCAAACAAGGAAGAAATTGGCAAATTATATATAATGAATGAATAGTCAATTAATTTTATGATATGATTCATTAATAAGTATTTCACAATTAAGTTCATAAATTTATTTAAAAGATTTCCACGTATTAGAAGCCAAGAGATTTCAACCTTCTGATCTTCTTATACAAATAGATCAAACCTCATTACTGTCACCATCATCTCCAGTATCATCAGACCCACAAAACTTTACACATAAGGAACATATATACATACAAGAGAAAACAAATCCAAGAAAAATAATCATAGCAATAGATTCAAATTATATATATATATATATTTTTTTTAATAAAAGGAGAATTAGAATTGGATTCAAAATTCTCTCTCTCTTTCTTTCACTTGTCCAATCATCTCCTGGTAATGTCAACCGGGTTCCGGTAATCTACACTGTGCGTACCCTTCTAACCGTTTCCATATATAAAATCTATCGAACTCCATAACCTTTCTTATCCCAATAAGCTTATATATAGCTGTGTGACTGTGATATATAAATATATATCATTGTTACAGAGCGCGTAACTTAGGAATTAGCAGAGCTCAAAGATACAAATAACATATATATATACAGCTTCTGCAGATTATATATAAATAGTAACAAATCTGGCCATGGCTGAGGAGTTTCAAACTGGGATTTGTGGTGAAAACTGGTGGAATATGAATTCAACAAGAAGTGTATTCCCCCTTATGAGCTCATCATCAACCTGTTCCGTGGCAGCTAACGATGCAGGGAACTATAGCACTTGGCAACCTGATTTCGTGGATTTGAAGTCAACGAGGTCTTGTGCTGATCATCAGGAGACTAATAACAACAATTTGGTTTCTGATGCCTCTCTGGGTTTTCTTGATCCTCAGAAGCCACAGCAGACTAGTGAATCAGCAGCTAGTGGCACTGATAGCATCTTCATCGATTCCACCTTACAAATGATGGGTTTTGACTTGTCAACTTCAACTTCATTGAATTGGAATCACTCGCTATTGTAAGTTTTCACAGTTATATGGTATTGTTATTATGGTCCAAAGCGGAGCTTCCACTTGGGAAAGAAAAAAGGGAACTTCATCTTATATATATATATATATATATGAAGCATACTTCACTAGTTCTTTCCCTATTGGATTAATTCTCCTGAATTACTATATCGATCTTTATCCTTTTGAATTTCTTTTTCTGTAGTCGTTGTGGTGGAAGGCCAGAGAGCAATTTTCAACAAGAAACAGGTATGGATTCTTCTAATAATTCACAAATCCAAAAGCAGGATTGGAGCCCAAAGAATTTCTCATGTGGTGGCGGCGGAAGCCAAGTTACCACAGTTGATGCTTTCAAGCCAATGAACCAAGAATTTTCCTTAGATCAGCAGGGTCTGAATTCTGTGACTAGCACTGGGTTATCATGTGGTTTCCCAATAGACTCAGCCTCCTATGGTTACCCTTCAACGTTGATACAAAGCTTATATGATCCAGATCCTCAACCACAACCACAGAACTCACTTTTCAGTACCAACCCATCTATGTCCTATTCATCTGCATCAAACTATGGTGCATCCTCCTCCAATGAACTGTCACCACCAGCATGGTCTAAAGTCTCTTCCCTTCTGAAACCCTCAATGCCAAAGCAGCAGCTTAGTAGTGGGTTGCACTTCTCCAACAATACTCCTTTCTGGAATGCTTCAGCCGAGGCACTTAATGACATAAGAGCAAGTGTGTTTGCTTCATCACAAGCACAATATCAAACGCCAAATTTTGAAGAGAAACCCAATTCCCCAAGTACTCTATTAAACAAGGTAATTAATGGTTTTCAAGTTAATTTATAAACAGTTGATCAAGTTTATAATATCATTATTATTATGCCTATTAATTAAGGGGAATGATTGATTTATGTGCAGCTGAAGAAAGAAGAATCTCCAGACGCGGCATCAGCGGCGAAGAAAACTGCTTCTGAACCTGCATTCAAGAGGCCAAGAATTGAAACTCCATCTCCGTTGCCTACTTTTAAGGTACTGTATATATGTAGTGTCATTTATCTCAAAGCTTTTTGACTAAGCAAGGCTGCTAGCTACTCGTGATCTTGTTTTATTCAATCTTGGTAATAATTACTCTTTAGATTTTGATCAAGTTGATATGTATGGACAGGTTCGGAAAGAGAAGTTAGGGGACCGGATCACTGCTCTTCAGCAATTGGTTTCACCTTTCGGAAAGGTGAATTTTTCCTTTTGGATCTTTCTTTTCACTTTTTTCTCCTTCACAGCTGCTATGACTGTGATGGAATTTCAACCTTTACCTTTTTAGACGTTGAAGGGTAAAAACTAAAAACTCACCCCAGATATATTATATTTATATTCTTCTTCATCTTAATAGACGGACACCGCATCCGTTCTTCACGAAGCCATCGACTACATCAAGTTCCTTCATGATCAAGTCAGTGTATGTTTCCATTCTTCTATAGATAGCATTGTTTTCAAGAAAACCCTAATTATTGGCTAACATATATATAAATTCTTCAAAATTAAAGGAAAGTTTTATAATAATAAGGCTTTAATTATGTGTGCTTATTAAATATATAATTTTGTTCCTTAATTTCAGGTTTTGAGCACTTCATATCTGAAAAATAGATCAGCTCCCATTCAACATCAGCAGGTACTCCAAATTAAAAAGCTAGCTTATATATAGCAATATTACGTACATATATATATACAAGCTCTATTAAAAGTTTCCGCAGGTGTGGATTTTGAAATATTTGCATATAATATGTTTTTGAAGGGTTGTGATAATCTGAACGACTCAGAAGGTCCCCAACAAGATTTAAGAAGCCGAGGGCTATGTTTGGTACCGATTTCAAGCACATTCCCGGTAGCTAATGAGACCACAGCTGATTTCTGGACGCCTACATTCGGAGGCGCATTCATCAACGGGTAAATTAAAGAAGCTATTAATATGCCAAAGAGACTCTGCCAGTGGAGAACTGATGACCATATATATTAACTATATTTGTATGTGTAAAAGTGAGAAGAAGCAAATGTGAAGGTACGATTGGTGAAGAGAAAAGCTTAGAGAACAAAAGAGAGAAAATAGAAAAAAATAAAAAGAATGGGAAGTGACTCTTCAAAGATGGACAGGGAATGCTGGGCCAGGTAACGCAGAATGATGTACGCTAGCAAATCATTACTGACCACTGGAAGAGAATATATATATATATATATATATATATATATATAGGTTAGCTTTAGATCCTTTAAGATTAATAGCTCCAAGTTGTAGTACTCTATATAAGGTCGGTGAGGGGCAGGAACAAGTGCTAAATTCAGCGGCATTTGTCATTAGATTATAGAGTTTTTGTCGCTGTTGTTGTTAGAGATAATATATGCCTGAATTTAGCAGATGGGGCTAGCTAGCTAGCTAAAACGTACGCCTTTTGTTCCTGCTGATCAATATATGTTATTATATTTTATATTTTTTACTACTATTAAAAATGTCGCACACCAACTTTGATTTTTATTTTTTTTAAGGAAAAAAATGAACAAAATAAAGTGGATTATATTCTACTATTCATTTTGTTTTGGTTTAATTTATTCTTTTAGTAGTTTATTTGCTTGAAATGGGCTAGTGGAATGAGTGGCTCACTTGTCACTTCCTCGTTTTATTAGGGTTACTTCTTTTTGTTTACTTCTCGATCGAATAGAGGGTCCATAAATAATGAGTCCTGGGCACGAGAGCATAGCTTTTCAAGCACGTATCAAATCTCTGTCTTCGGCAATGAATTATTATGCTCCATCCTCATAAATTCTGATCTTCCCAATCACGATTGTTATGTATAAAGAAATATTCACATCAAAAGGTTGGATATGATATTTGAAATTAGTAACTACAGTATATTAGTTGCTATAGTTTTATTCAAAGTAAACGGATTTCCACCCATATTTTACTTAATCTCATCATTAATTAATAGTGCTGTCTAAAACCAAAATAACTCTTGGTTGGTTCCCTACATGGGTGATAACTGATATATAATTTTATAGAAATGTCAAGCTGCAATTTTATCCCTATTATCAGTTGGTGCAATTTTTCTTCTCCCTACATAATCTTTTGATTGGAAAAAGCTAAAAAGTAATGAATAAGTACAAATAAAGATGGGCAATTACGATATAAAATTACTGACCGGAGTATCTTTCATCCGTCATTTATTTGTTGTTATTATAAAACAATCTGAATGGTGAATTTCAAATTCACAAAATTTTGAACTTCAGCAATTTGAGCTAAATAACATTTCTGCTTTTGATTTAGGAACATTGTCCAACATTATTCGTGTAATTACAATGCGCTTTTCATTTGAATGTGCAATGTTCACTCCAATATAAGTGCTCAAAAGACGGCATCCACACGAGTATTTCATATATAAAACTAGAGATATTGTTCGTATAAAGCAACGTTTTTTTATATTTTTAATTTGTAATATTGATAAAAAGATGTGAAAGTGATTATAGATTTTAAATATGTTAACAATATGTTGGAAAATGTTTTTTTTTTCAAACGGTGGAACATCATGAAATAAATGAAATGTAACTATACATTGAGATAGTTCAGTGAATATATACTTCATTTGTTTATCAAACTTGGGCAACATTGGTTAAAATATGATTACTTTATAATGTGGTTAATGTGATTACTAATTGTAATAATAGATGAATAGCTATATTCATAATTGATGATTTATATATATATATATATATATATATATATATATATGTATGTATGTGTTTGTGTGTATAATTGTTTTAAAAGAAACAAAAATTAGAATTGATCTTAGTATATAATAACATAGTAGGAATAATATTATTATTTTTTGACTAAAAAAGATATTCATTCATTCAAATTGATAAAATACATCGAAAATAACACAAATTCAACATCGCTAAAAACCGAAAAAGATAAATCTGTGAACAAACTCACAGCGCCCAGATTAATAACATAAAACGGTAAAATACCTACAAATGTGACAAAATCAAAGTGACCGGAATATCCATGTCTCCGGATCTGTAACGTTGACGCCCAAGTCTTGATTGAATCTGTAATGGATCGAAACTGATCTGCCAATCTGAACCAAACGAACACCGCAACAAGACGAAAAACAAAACAACGCCGCACCAAGACGACGAACAAAACAAAGCCGCACTGAGACAACGAAATCATGAAAAACACTAAAGAAAAACCAAATCTATGTGAAAAATCACTTATTCAGATAAAATGAGAGAAAAACAATGTAGATGGGTGATTCCAAGTCAAAAAAATGACCCAAAATCACCCCCCTCTGGTGGATGAGGAAGAAGGAAGGGAGGAGTAGAGGGAAGATTGAGAGAGCGAGGCGACTCCAAGTTTTCTTTCTTTGATAAATTGGAAAGTAGGGTATTGTAATTATAGTAGGAATAATATTGAAATTGAGATATACCTTTTTAATAATGAGACCATATCTATATTAATTATTTATTTTTTGAAGTATATTTAGTGTATTTCATATATATTCGTGAAATTCGAACTTTAATTTTTCAATAATCTTTTGTGTATGAAAGACCATTCAGATGCATATTGATTATTGGTGGACGTCTTCCTCCTAAAAATTAGAGAAAAGTTCATCAAAGTTGAAATGATTTTATGTCAAACAAACAAATGGAAGGCACACTGATTGAATTAATAACTTCGATTAAGATCACACAAATAACATGAAAAGTAAAAACAGTTCAGTGAGTCATGTTTATATAGATAGACAAAGAATATGAGATATTAATAAAAGAAATATAGAATGTTTGAGAAGTCGAAAATATAAAAGGACAATTTAATTATATTAAAACTGTGTAATAATGCAATTTGCTAGAGGGGACATATCGATGCTCTCCTCTAGTCCTCTGGTTTATTATCGTTTGGTCTCTATGGCTGTATATATAGGAATGGAATTATTTTCTCACAACAAAGGATTGATTCTCTAGGGTAATGGATTTGATTAAGGTACGATCTTCGTCCTGGATGGTAGCTACAACGATGATTTTAATGTTTCTTTATTTGCTCATCAATGGTGTTCTAATCCTGTAGCTTGTATGATGCAACTTTGTTCCAAGGTCTCTCAATAGAGGATTGTTCTAGTTTTGTATACAGGTTGGAGACTTCGTATTCCTTGAATAAATTCTTTTGGCTTAAAAAGAACAAATATATATAAATATGCATCTTGCTTATTCAATTAAACCTCTAGGAGACCTCGTCCGACATAAGTATACGGGCCGATAATTCTTTCCCACTCAAAATCTTTGCGACTTATACAATTTTGAGGTACACAACAAACCGAACTCATCATAATATATCCAAATCCATCACCATAATGGTTAATGGTTATAATAATTTTCATTATATATATATATATATATATATATATATATATATATATATATTATTCATCTTTCACTCAATTTTTTTTTCCAATATATTTAGCTAGGTCATGGAGTTTATCATATTACAATAACGGTGGACCAATGAGAGGGTTAAATTAAATAATCATTTAATTAAGTAATCAAAAGAGAAACAAGCTTAAAGCTAAAGAATCCGTGGACATGAGAAGTGACTAATCATGAAAAAGTACTACTTTAGTAATAAAAATCTAATTGTTAGCATCTCTTGGCACTCGCTTATCATTTTTATTTATGACTTTTTGAATTGATCGGACGAGAAGCATCTCGGGATCATTACCATTCTCTCTCTGAGCACTCCATGGTTAACCATTCTTAGTTTTCTTTATAAAGGTGTGGTAACTTAAAACAAAAGATGATATACATAAAAGGAATTTCATAAAGTTGGAAAGAAAAAGACATGAAGCATCATTGTGATGCTAATAAAGGATATGTATATTATGACTCCTACATATCTTACTTTGATATACAAAACTTTTCTTTTTCTTGTTTTGGCTAATCAATAGCAAAGCCTGTTTTTCTTTCTTGTGATGCAAGTTTTCATTCCAGCTTGAAAAGGGTTATAATTATTTCTTTTCCGATTTTGTAATCCATTCACACCCCAAAATATCGCTGATCAAGTTCTTTGAAAGAACGTTGATGCAAATGTCAGATTCTTCCATAGCTGGGATGACAGGCTCCCCCATGAAAACTTTTTACACCCATTAGTCCTGTCAAGCTGCATGTTTGACCTAAACTAAATGTTCTCATTTGAAAACGACAAAAGGATTTTAGGCTGCAATACGTACAGATACTAACGTTAGTTGACATTGCAATTGGTTATTCCTGAAGTAATGATATTCTATTTCTGTCTTTATTATAAGTAAAACTTAAATGGAACATACATATTAAGTAAGTTGGTTAATCTCATTTAGTGTTGTTAAAAAATTAAGGATATTATCTAAAATAACCTTTACAGAAAACTTCAATTTTTATTAAATGCATCCCACATTGAATTATTGAAAAACAAAATTGGTATTAAATGAAGGATATTTTAGGAACAATATCATTAAATAGGATGGAAGTAGTTAAAATTTGCTTATACATTAGACCAAAAATTTTGAAACTTTTTTACTTATAATAAAAATCGAACGGAGTATATTTTAAAAAGAATAAAAATGAACATGCCAGACTTTGGGCTGAAAACAAAGATAAACTAGCTGAGCCGGTGTTGTGTTTGGCAGCCTAGGCTAAGCTTATTGAAAGTGAGAATATTGGGTTTGGGTTGGGCACCTAAACTTATTAATATGTGCTTTGGGCTCGACTTGAGTAAAAACATGTGATCCAATCCGTCTACTGGTTGATCAAAACCTGACTCATAATTAAAGTGACTCAACGCACCCTGACTCAATTTAGTGTCAAACCATAGTGAGTGAATCCGAATAAATCAAATTGGATTACTTTGACAGCTCTAATCAACCCCATAAAAGAGAGAAAACACTATTCTCACCATTGATATGGATTTGATTAAGGGTGCATTTCATTCGCATTGAAATAAAGGATAAGGAGAATAATATAGGACAAATGCTTCAGTCACATTACAATTTTTTGTCCTATATATTATTTGATGGGCAATGAACAACACAAGTAAAATAATATAAAATTTACTTAAATACCCTTTTATAATATATAATATTATATTAAACAAGTATTATATATATATATATATATATATATATGTGTGTGTGTGTGTGTGTGTGTACATTATTAATATATATGTATGTTATCTCTGAGAGAGAGTACAATAAATAAGTGTGCATAATTTTATCTTTTTGGGTAATATGTCCATAAGACAAAAAGTTGTCCCATAGTTTAGTGAAGGACAAGATTTTGGGTTTTTGTCCAGTCCCTCATCACGTTTTTTGTCTAGTCCCGTGACCACTTTACAAATCAAACATGGAACAATTATTTTTGTGTTGTCCAATATTTTACTTTTTTGCAAATTAAACTCACCCCAAACCTTCTGTGGGGTGGGGGGGGTGCGAATGGCAGTAGGAAATGCCATACTGTGGCTTGGTCAAAAGTTTGCAAACCAAGAATGTTGGGAGGCTTGGGGTGTAAAGAGTTGCATGCTTTTAACAGAGCCATGATCATGAAACTTGGTTGGGGCATTATTGATCAACCTGATGCCCTATGGGTTAGGGTGTTAAAAACCAAATACAAATGTGGGGGTGATGTGGTGCCTTAGATTCGTAAGTATAGCAAAAGCGCAGAGGTGTGGCGAGGTGTCTGTGCTGTCTGGAATGACATGGTTCAAGGGCTTCGTTGGGTTTTTGGGGATGGAAGGACGGTGAAGTTTTGGTTGGACCCTTGGCTCCCATCTGGCATAACTCTGTTAGAGGTTGTGTCTTCCCAAGTTCCCCATGACATCGGGGATTCTCCAGTTTATGATTTTATTTATTGATCAACAGGGATGCTGGAAGGCCACTTTAATTCAGCCATAACTTTCTTCATGGGTGCTTTCGAAGGTTTTTGGATGTCTTCGGCCTCAACCTTTGTTGGGTGAGGATAGAGTAATCTGGAACCTGACTAGTAATGGATCTTTCTCGACGAAATCGACTTATGAGCTTTTTACGAGTTCTAATGATGTTAGTGCAGATAAGCTTTGGAGAAACATTTGGAGGAGTGACAAACCACTTCGGTTAAGCCAGTTTTGCAGGGTGGGTTGATGACTAATGTGTTTCGGTGCTCTAGGGGGTTTGCAAGCTTATTAGATTTATGCCCTCTTTGTCGCTCTCATGCAGAAACATCCCTTCACGTCCTATGTGATTGCGACGTGGTTAAACGGGTTTGGAAGGATTGGGTGAGTCCAGCTAAGGTTGATATTTTCTTTCATGGAGGGTTGCATTGCATCAGTGGATTAGATGTAACTTGGAGCATGACTTTGGGAGATCACACTTGGTCGATTGGGAGTTGGCTTTTGGCACTATCGCTTGCGTCATTTGGTTATGCCCAAACCAAACTGTCTTCAATAACTTCCAGGTTTCTAGCATGGGTATCGCCTACTGTGCCAAACGCAAAGTTGAAGAGTTTAGGGCCATTGCAACAAGTTTGGGGGGTTCAGCTACGATCACTGCAGCCGAGCTTTGGGGTATCTACTCAGGTTTGGCTATTGCTTGGGATAAAGTTATGTCCAATGTTTGGGTTGAATGTGACTCCCTGTCAGTTATTGGATTAGTGTTAGGAGGGTGCCTTCCGTCTCATCCTTATAGCTCCTTGGTTAAGGCCATTAGAGCTTTGATCCAGCGTCCATGGTTGGTTCAGGTTTCTTATGGCCATCGTGAAGGGAATAGAGTTGCTGATTGGATAGCCAACTTTTCGCATCAGCTTGACCTTGGCTTATATATGCTGGATAGCCCACCTTCGGGTTGCAGAGAGATTTTGCTGCAGGATTTGGCAGGGGTTTCATTCCCACGTAGTATCTTAGTGTAGCTTGTTTTGGGTTTTACCTCCTATGTACCCAAAAAAAAACAACGGAAGCCCAATTTGCTTTTCAGCATAGGAAGCCATAATTATTCTTATTGAAGAGCATGGTTAGCTATTAACGAAATGGGCTTCGTAAAATATCCATGATCTATATAATTATTATAATAATTATAATATATAAAAGATAATCACCAATACCATATGACAATATAGTTTTTTTTTTGATGAATCATGACAATATAGTTTATTTAATATAGTTTCAACTTATGTAAATAAAGTATTATCAATTAAATTATCTATATTCAAAATTTGAAACTTCGGGAAGACTTATCATCAAAATTACATTTTAAAGTACAATTTTAATTGCTCATGGTCTCAAGTATGCCTGGAATGCAGGCTATACGAATATAATTTGTGAATCTGACTCACAGTCAGCCTTGGATTTAATCAATGATGAGGTCTCTATTTTTCATCCTCATGCACCTTTGGTGAATCATATCAAGAGCTTCAAGACACACTTATGGACTCTTTGTTTTCAACATGTTCTGAGAGAAGGTAATGCTTGTACGGATTGGCTTGCTAAGCATGGAGCGTCTTCGAACTCTACCTTTATAGTGTGGGATTCTTGCCCGCATCAGCTTGCTAATGTTTTGTTAGCTGATGCTTTGGGTGTGGTTAGAACTTGGATCTTAATTCTTGTCCGTGTTGTCCTTTTTTTTTTCCTTTTGATTGATAAAAAAAAAATATATAATTTTAATTATTTAATTAGCAGAATGAAGAAACTTTAGTAGAGTTTTTCAAAATTTGAATTATTATTGGATGAATCGATGAATTTAATTTTGATATACTGTTAGTGTAAAGTTTTTTATATTGTCAACCAATCACAAATTATCTTATGTGTGACTTTTAAGATAAATATGATAAAAATCAAACATTTTTAATAATGTGATAATTTATTATTGCTTGTCGGTATAATTTTTTTTTTACATACAATGCAAATCAATAATATCCTTAATACAATCTTAATTAAACATAAATAATTTCATACAGTTGATAGAAATAATTTGAATTCGTTCATATATACTAACACATTATCAATAAGTACAGAGTGTCACCATTTCACACAGTTTTTTGAGAATTGCTTGAAATTGAAACAATCCAACCATGTGTATATATTAAATTGCACATGGCGAACTAAAACTCTAAAAGTGCACTCGGTTGTCGGTATGGTTGTTACCATCTATATTTATTATGTACTACTATAAAAAAAAAATCTATATAGTTAGGAGTTGGCAATGATATAACTAATCGTTTTCGCGTTCAATTCCTGTAGATGATGACACTCTCATCTCTAAATTTTAATTTTAGTTTTTTCTCACTATTAAAATATTTTTTCTCTTTTTCTTTCTTCCTATTTTTCTTGTTTCTTTTAGTTTTTTTGTTCGAAATGTAAATGCTAAATAAATAATTTTTAAATTTTTTATAATAATAAACTTTATAATTACTTTCGGATAATAAATGGATTAGAAAAGAATATCATAAAAGAATCAATAGTAATAGAAAATTGTTAGAAAAAATATATTCATCTATTATAATTATATTATGACATATTAGCTTTTAATAGACTAAATATATTTTTCAATCACATATATATAGGAGTAAATCGGTGTAGAATGATTCCATTAATCTAAAAAACTAAATCAAACCAATTAAATTGATTCGGTTTGATTCGATTCATCATGTCCAATCGGATAAAACCTAATTAACGGTTCGGATTTTGATCGGTTGTAGTATTTCCAAATCCGATGACACGATGATCCAAACCAATTATCCTATTTTTTTGTTCATATAACAAATGTTTAAGACTTTTAGAGACCTTACATATGATTTAGGACATCCTTCCCTAATTTTCTTTTCTTTTCTCTTCGTCCTCCTTCACACTGACCACCCTCAACCAAAGTCTAATGTTGTTCCTTCTTACGCCGCTGACAACTTCGACCTTTGTTTTGTGTTCACTTGATGAAACTTGACAACTTGTTGGTTGTTATGTTAATTATGTAATATCCCTTCAATATATTTTATTATATAATACATTTCATTTTAAAGGTGGGGTTTTAAAAAATAAACAACGGGATCATGACAATTAATCATGTCAAGTTTTTTTAAAAAATTGAGAGGATCTACTTATGTGGTTATCCTGGTTTGGAGTAATGAATTATTTTGGTTGCTATGTATTGTTGTGTTATGGATCAATTTCAACATCAAAATTTATGCTACTTAGATGCTAACTCAAGCATGATACTTACTTAATCTATACTTAAAATTTGTTTTTTTTTTTTCCTCTTTAGGGATTACTTTTTATCTTCTCTCTTCATCTTCCCTCACACTGACCACCCTCAACCAAAGTCTAATGTTGTTCCTTCTTACGCCGCTGACAACTTTGACCTCTGTTTTGTGTTCACTTGATGAAACTTGATAACCTGTTAGTTGTTATGTTAATTATGTAATATCCCTTCAATATATTTTATTATATAATACAGTTCCATTTTAAAGGTGGGGTTTTAAAAATAAACAACGGGATCATGACAATTGACCATGTCCAGTTTTTTTAAAAATTGAGAGGATCTACTTCCGTGGTTATCCTCGTTTGGAGTTATGACTAAAATGAATTCTTTTCGTTGTTATGTATTGTTGTGTTATGGATCAATTTCAACATCAAAATTTATGCTACTTAGATGCTAACTTAAGCATGATACTTACTTAATCTATACTTAAAATTTGTTTTTTTTTTCTCTTTACGGATTACTTTTTATCCATTATATAATTGCATATTTTTTCCTGTCTGCAATGTATGATATGATGGAAGTTTTAACTGCATTTTGAAAAAATAAAAAAACATCGGACAACCTAATGACGCACCGAAATCAGCCCACTAGTGTTCGGATTAGCTTAGTTTGGGTTTGGCGCCTTCAAATTATCAACTCCAACCAATCAAAATCGACATTTTTCTGACCTCAACTTGTACAACCCAACCCTATATATTACACCCTTAACATATATTATGAATTACTTTCCAAAATATCATAACGTAAATTTATTAACATTGATAATAAATAAAATTAAAATTAAAATATTCAATTACATGTATATTAATAATTTTATCATAATACAGATAAAAAAACGATCATAATAATTTAACAAACATGTTATGAATCTAGTTTCACCGTAACAAAATGAATTGAAGTGCATAATTCATACTCTTTTCTTGTCTCACAGGATTATCCCACTACGTGTATGATGGGGGACTAATCTTTAATTAGGGTTCTTCGGTTATTTTTTTGTTTTTCAGGATATCTTCCACGCGCAACAGCAAAGACTAATCCCTCGAGGTACTGAACAACATTTGAGGGTTGACTTCTCTCAATCAGATTTTTTCCGTATACAAGAGACAATGATTGAACCCCTGACTAGCTACTTGTTTAAGGGGACTGAACTCGTTACCACTCGAACCAACCACATGTTGGTCAGATTCTTCAGTTATTTTTCCTCACAAATGTACAATTCATAATTTAAAATTGTGAGAACCTAAAATAATAATAATAATAATTATAACTACGTAGTTATATACTATATTAATGAAGAGAGGGGATTCAAATCTTTAATACTTTGTAATTGGAATAAGATCATCTAAAGTGAACAAAAGTGTAAAGTGAGAAAGTAAGGGTGTTTTCACCCTTGAGTACTTTAAGTGGGTTGAGATCTCAATGCACTTTAACTAATTAATGGTGGATAAACCCTTGTTTTCTCACTTTATACATTTGTTCACTTTAGAGGAGTTTAATCCTTTGTAATTTATAATAATGATGGGAATTATTAAACACGATGATTTTTTAATATAAATATTTATTTTCAAAACATATCAAAATTTTGGTTTTTTATTTAATAATAATTATTTATAAATTAAATTACACAGTAACTAATTATAGAATTTAAATTTATAAATTTTTTTATTTGTAATTAAAACTAAAATTGTATAAGTCGTAAAATAAACATACATATCATCCATACATTAAAAACATATTATTATTGGTTAAAAAAAACATATTATTATTATATATGTATCATACTAAATATATAAAGTAAGCATAAGGTTTCTGCAGAATACTTAAAATGAATTAGATTAAAGCCATATACATATCAAAATATTACAAATATATTATGCTTTTAATGACTGTTATAATTTAATTAGTAAATACTCCCTCCGCTCTATATCATAAGAAACAAAAGGGTACAATTTTTTAGTCCAAAATATAAGAAAGATTCATCAATTTTCAGATATATTAAATGCTCATTTCCTATTATACCCTTATTTATAATATGATTCATATTTACGAGGTACATATATTAAATGTTCTGTGTAGACTTTGTTTATTGCTATTGGCTTGAGTGTTTAGTGAATTAAGTTAGTGGAATTTGTGTTAGTGTCATTAATTATAACCCATCATTTATGAAAGGGGTATTTTTGGAAAATAAGTTAAATATTTAGGAGTATTAATTGAAATTATCTCATTTCAAAACCTTTCCTTGGTTTGTGTGATTTACTCCTATGTTTCTTCTAAGGAGAATATTAACGAGTGCCCTTAGGGCATTGGTTAAGGAATCAAGAAAAGAAATTTTGCATGGCTAAATGGTGTATTTAATAATATATTGAAAAATGTTACACTTAGTTTTCCAATAAAAACTTTCTTTTTGTTCATTCCTTAAACAATTTCCTTAGGGCACTCGTTAGCAATACCCTTCTTATAATATGGACTGAAGGGAATACTCAAATTCTCTTTCTTTATTAATATAGCATATACTATACCCAATGGGTGGGTCTCAGTTGGTTGCGCAAGCTGAGCTTATGGGGGAAGATCGCGGTTCGAATCCCACAAAACACATTTTTGGGGAGGGACGAAAAACCTTAACTGTGACTAAGCGTCCAAGCGGAGATTAGTCTCATAGCAGGTCCAAAGGATCTAAGCTTATGAAAATACTCCGTGAATCCACTGGAGAGCCAAAATCCTTAATTACGGTGGTTCCAACCAAATCCAAAAATATAGCATATACTCTTAGTTTATCAAAGCTGCAATTAATTATTACCTCTCTATATTGAAGGAGGCTCTCCGGAAAGAATAAAAAAAAAATTATATTGAAAAACTAGGATAAAACTCCTCTAAAGTGATTTTGAGTGTAAAGTGATAAAGTAAAAATGTAACCACTGTTGATTAGCTAAAATGTGTTAAGATCTCAATGCACTTTGACTTATCAAGAATTGATGCACTGCTTATTTTACACTCAAGCTCACTTTAGAGAAACTTAATCCGAAAAATTAAGTTCAACACTTCTTAATATATTAAATACATCATTTCTCATTACAAAGCTGCCTTTTTTTATTCCTTTGATCAATGCCTCATTTGTATTTTTTTTTATAACCATGATAGATGTATAGAGTATGCATCACCAATACCTCATTTGTATTATTGAATTAATAGCAATGCTATTAATGAAATTAGATGAAAGACATACGAGGAGTGCTACCAACATACTCTTTAGCACTCTCTTTCCAACACACACCCTCCTATTGGTTGAAATTCATATGGGTCCCACTAATTCATGTGGGTCCAACTTGAATTTTATAGGGCCCACATAAATTTCAACCAATAGGAGAGTGTGCGTTGGAAAGAGAATGTTAGAGAGTGTGTTGCTAGCATTTTTCAAGACATAATGTATTTGGATAAATGAAAATATTTTAAAGCCTAAATTAACTAGTTATTAAAACACAAGTAAATGACTACATAATTATCTCTTCATACGATGTTTTACAAAAAAAAAAATTGTACTATTTAGTATTTTCCTTAAATTTGGGCATCTTTGGGTGTTTTCAATCTTAGTTATTAATTTTGATCTAAAAGGTATGGGATATTATATTTATGTGAAGTATTAGATATTATATTTACTACTTACTTTCTAATGAGTTATTCCTACCTTGTATTCCAATGAAATATAGTTGAAATGAGAAAGTCTCTCCTAGAGTCCTAGATAGAAATGAATGTGTATTCATTGCCAAATTAGTTAGATAATCATGGATGATCGACTTTGATTAGCACGGAGCTTCCAGTATCATGTTAAAAACTTTGAACCCGTTGAAAATAATAGCAATAACCAAATTCTTGTTTTTGACAATAAGCACTATATATATTGAAGGATATAGGGATCCATTATAACCTGTGACAACAATTGTATTCGACATGAAGTATTAATTTATTCCCTCAATCTTTTTTGTTTTCTTCTGCTACACACATCTTATTCTGTCTGAAAATATGGTAACTGGATGCAGAATATGCTGCGGGAGAATAAAAATCACTGAGATCCGGCCTTGAGCTTCTTTGCAATGCCGGCAAAGTACTTGCCCTGATGGAAGGCTTGAGCCAATTCTAACTCACTGGGCTGTCTTGAGCCATCCCCAGCGTAAGTTCCTGCTCCATATGGGGACCCACCCTTCACCTTCTCCATCTCAAACATGCCAGCGCCAAATGTGTATCCAATGGGCACAAAAATCAATCCATGGTGAACAAGCTGAGTAATAGATGTCAACCTGTAGAAATATTGTAATGTAAAATCAGAAAACTTTGAAAACAAACAAACAGTACTGACGTGACTAATTTATATATGTTGGCTCTGACTTGTGTTAGTTTCATCTCTCATGCATGCTGAGTGGATACAAAATAAAGAGTTATGGAAACATAATAAGAATGAGGAATTTGGTAACTCACGGGGTGGTCTCTTGCCCACCTCCTTGAGAACCAGTGCTGTAAAAGATGCCAGCAGGCTTTCCTGCCAGTGCCTGTGTACGCCATAGGCCTCCAGTTGCATCCAAAAATGCTTTAAATTGAGCAGCCATCATTCCAAATCTTGTGGGAAAACCAAACAACAATCCATCAGCCTCAGGAAGCTCATTGGGTGTAATGACTGGACCATCACTCTTTGGTGGTGCTCCCAACTTCCCAAGGACCTCTTCAGGTAATGTTTCAGGTACCTGTATGTATAAAAATATTGGGTAAGTGAAGAAAGAAAACCCCTTGTTTGTTCTTAATTATAAATTATAGTGAAGGAAATAACTTGATTAAATCATCTTAAAGATATTAATTACTAGGAATGCTTGAACACTGTAGTGACAAGAAGCCAATCTTGAAAAGATTGAACAAAGCTTTAATTTCCTCTACACGTCTATAATTCTACTTAATAGAAAGTTTGTTCACATGAGGACAGTATGCACTCTTCAAATAGGTGGAAAAACTTATAAGCACAAATGAATGGGTTTTTCCTTCCCCTCAGACTCAGCAAATTCATTTATGATTTATACTTTTTGAATGAAAATGGAAAGGTTTATATATAGAGAGACTATCATTACAAACCTGCCACAGCTTTGCTTCTACTCCTTCCACGGAATCAGCCCCCTTTTAATCTCTTCAGCTAGCTTCCCAACATGTCCGTACATAGAATAGTAACTAAACATGCAACGTAAATTTCAATCAGATTCATGATAGAGTATTGTGATAGACATTAATTACAAGTTCAGAAGGAGGATATACGATATACTCTTATAGGTCTCCCTCATTGATACTAGTTATCCGCTAGGAAGCAAATATATTCTTGATTGGGTATAGAAAAATGAGCTCTGCGGATGATGTTCATATTTGGGTAAACAATGTGAAGGATCAGAGTCACCATAAGCCAACATATAAAATGTGATTCAGGAAAGATTGCTATACCTTCCCACCATTAATGCCCCTAAAATAGGACTACTGAACTATGCGCATATTACAGTACCACACAAGACAAGATGACATTGACTAATTCTCTCCAGTTAAAAACCATTAAATTAAGCTTCCCTCTTCTGCATAAAAAAAAAAAAGAAAGGTTTGGACTGAAGAAACATTAAATTTTGACAACTCAAGTTTAAGTTGAATTGCAACTTGCAAGCCAAGGAAATATTTGAGCCTGTTTGGTAAAATTAGCTATTAGCGGATAAGCTAGCTAATAGCAGACAGCGGATAAGTTAGCTTATTTTCTGTAGAAGTGTTTGATAAAACTAGCGGTTGAACTAGCTGAAAATTATAAAATGACATAAAAGAACATCTTCATTAATGATTTTACATAAAAGAGAGAGAATAAGATAAATGTAGAATTAAATGAAGATAATAAGGATAAAAGTGAAAAGAAAAATGAAACTCTATAAGCTATAAGCTCAAACGCTACTTCAAGTAGCGTCTGGAAAAAACGCTATAAGCTCGTGACAGAGACGCTTACCAAACGGGGCTACTTTCTCATTAGCGATAAGCTATCCGCTATAAGATCGTAGAAGTGGCGTGTCAAACAGGCCGAAAGACCATCACTTTAGGGAGCAGGAAGGCAGAACGAGCATCAATAATGACAAGTGCCAGGACCACACAACCTCTCAAAATGGGTGGGGTTTGCACTCCTCTCTTCATGGCTATTGCCCTTTACAGCTTTATTGTTTGGGAAAATGGAGGTTGTGGGTTCACCATTTCCCCTTGTGAACCCCCTCCTCCCCCAAACTTCAATGTAAAATCTCTTTCTCCCAGCTTCTTTATCTTTCTCTTTTCAGTGATCATAATTCTGGATAGATACCCCCGGGATCATAAAGGTAATGTTCAATCAATTAATCATATGACTATAGAATATAGAGTTAAAGAATCTAAAATTTCCACTGCAAGCATTATGCTACTCAAACATGGGACAAAAAAGTTTCTTGCCAACACCCAACTTCCTCCATCTTTTTCCCAAAACCGGAAAAAAAGTGAGAACAGGATAAATAAATGATCAATCAACTGAGACTACGATAACAGAAAAATTATTAATTCCTCCTCACACCCAAACAGATTTGATTTCAGGATTATGTAATTTACGTTAGTATTTAATTTGTCTTCATTGGAAGCTACACAAGTCCAACAGCAAAGAAGCAATTCACTCCAATACTGAGTTGGTGACAAACAGCAGATCCCCAAGTTTTCAACTTTCAAAGGGAAAAAAAACAAAATAACATGACATTCTCGGAGCTACTATATATCAAATATCAACACAAACCTTGATGTCTTCAAATACCCTGAGGAAATATGAGGTAATATAAACATTCATAGTTGACTTTCTCAGGTGAAAATTCTTCAAAAGGTAGACACAATGCACCAAAAGTCTAAAACTTAAGCCACTACAAGGTACTAAAGACTAGTCACTGATCCGGATTTCATGCATTCAAAAAACTCTTCATTCACGCACCGTTAGATCAATCGCTGAAAGTGTTCCAGGAAGTCTAAGATTGATCCAACGATGAGTGAATGCAGGACATTTCTGAACAACCACTTCCCAATTCATCTCTAACTACAGGTACTCAAACCAATACCAAAACGAAGAACTGGAAAAGGATCCATATCACCATCAACGCCTAAAATGATAAGGCATCATCAAAACATAAGAGGAGATTAACTCCACAACTAGCAAATAAGCTGAACCAATCAACAAAAGAGAAAAGTAAGGAGAAATGAAGATAACCAATGAAATTTAAGTCCTGTTCAAAACTTAACTATCAAAGCTGGTGATTGCGCCCAACAAGAAGACACAGAAAAAGCAAAAAAGAGGAGAGAGAAAGAATGGCTTACACAATGTAAACTTTAGTAGCCATTGATACTAACTTGCTCTGCTCTCTCTGTTTCTGCTGAAGCCAAAAGAAAGTGTTGGTGAATGAAACGTTGACGGAGTACCTATTCATATAGTGCGACGCCTTGTGAGATAAGTTATTTATTTGTTCATTATTAATATTGTTATTTAGCAAATATCAACATTATTATTGTTTTTGTCACACAAAAAAACATTATTATTGTTGTTATCTTTATTATTTGTTTATTATAAATTATATTATAAATAATTATTAATTGAGTTTAATTGATATGTATTGTCGGTGTAAAGTTACACTGTCAACCAATCAAAACTCATGATATAAGTGAAAATAAGAGTCAAATATTTTAACTTAAGTGATAATTTTTTATTGATTGAGAATATAAAAAATCTTTAGACGAATCATATTTATCAATTAAATCCTTATTAATTTGACAATGTTCTTTTGATTCATCCAAGTTGATGGTGGATGATGCATGATTGGTGGGTCAATATCAAAATTACATCATACAAATAGTCAACGGTGGAGTAGTTGAAGCCAGGTTCATGGTAACCAAAAAAAATTATAATTTATTTCTAATTTCTTTAGTATTCCAAAATTGTGCCAAGGAAACTTCTATAATGCTCCCCACATTCTGAATTCAATGACACACAATACCCATGGATATATGGACACATGTCGTTTTATAGGAGGATACGGACGTCCATCACTTTGGCACAAAGTTGTTGTTTCTGAACGATTGATGTCATCCAAATTTGTCTTCACTACTTTACCTTATTTTCTTTTTCCTAAATGTACTACCTGGTCATCTATTAATGACCTGATTAATTATCAAATCAATTAAAGTTTCATTTGTATAGCTCGAAGCCTCTTGGCTGAGGAGGTCAAGGCAATTCAGTGTGGACTGCAATATTTGGCTTGGCAGTAAGGATACAGGATGGTGTGAAGTGTGAAAGCGATTGTTGGGAGGCTATTCGGTTGGTATCCTCTGGGGGTGAGCATTTTCATCATTTTGTGGATGTGATTTCTGATATTAAAAACACGCTTACAAAGGACTGGAACATGTATTTATTTAGAGAGGTTAATAAGTGTGCTGAAAAGTGGAGCTTTGGGTGTAGTTAGGCTGGAACTGTTATGGCATCCTCCTCCTGTTATGTCTTCTCTTCTGTCGGCAGATTCTATAGGAACTCATTTTGTGAGAGGCTAATTGTTTTTGTTTCTTCTCTGATGTGCCAAAAAAACGTACATTTTAGTATCTTACATTTTTTTATCCATCTTTTATTTTTATCAATTTGATCTCTTAAGGAGGTGTGTTATTTGAACATCAAAATCTGGATATCATATATGATATCGTATGTGTTTATTTTTATCTATCACTTATTTTTTATCTTCTTAAATATATATGCATCTCAAAAATACATTCAAAAATAAAAAGACATCATATGATATCCCATCTTGTGATGTTAAAAAATATTTACTCTTTTTGAGAAAAACAAGGGAGAGGACTGTGTATTTTAAACATTTTTTTTTTAATTTAATATTTTGGCTGCCATGCTCATGGGATTTCATGGTTGTGGACCCAAAAATACATAAGCAGAAGCCTGAGAAATTAATGGCTTTTGCTCCACGAATGGCATGCCCCGTTGCCATCATAGCTAATAGAGTATAGCTTGCTTGCTTGGTAGAGGAAAGACCACAAGTCTTGTCAGATAATCCTTTCCTTTCTTTTGATTTCTTTCTTTCTCCTTTACTCAAAATTTCTGTGTCGTGGAAGGGCCACTCAACATTCTACTCCGCAATCATAACCCTTAAATGGTTTTTGGTAGGTTTTGTTGGCCTTTGAAGGGATAGCATCATACAAGCTTTATCCGTCATGTTCCCACGGTTCACCACTCACACATAATTTTGTCGTCCGCAGCAATTATTTTTCTATTGCAAGTTTCTATAGTTTGGTTCTGTTCTAAGAAATTGACACAGTAAACCGACCTCCCCTTACTCCCCTGGTCAAAGGAATTAATAGAATCAATGCCAGGCCTACTTAAGTTAGCAGTTATGTTTGGGTTTAGACATGATTAGATTTAGATCCTCTCCTTTTTTTTTATCATTTTTTCTTTCATGTTATAAAGAGAGTGGAATTCATTTTAAAAATTGATTTTGTTTCTCTTATAACATGAGAAAAAAAAAATGAGAGAATCCAAATTCGTTATCGTTAGTATTTTCACGCTTTTTCCTTTCATCAACCAAATTTGATCTTGGAAAATGTACAGTACACAATTGTGGCACTAATTTTCCCTTTTAGATTCAGTCCTAAAAGTTATAAAAACTTTCATTTAGTGTAAAAAAAAAAAAAGGAAAATGATCAATAATGCGAATATTTAGAGTGCGAAAAGTGCTTCGAACAATTGTAGCCGTTTATCATGATTTTTTAATTTTATCTTTGACTTTTACTTAATAAAAAAGAACCCCGCATTTATTTTTAAGGCTTCATCAATTTCGTAACAATTGTGGTTCGTATTAAATAGCAAAACTCAAAAAAAAAATTCTTTCAACTTTCGAGAAAGTTGGTAGATCTATCACGGTGAAGGAGAAAGCTTGTGCATAGAAGCATACGCAATGTAGAATTTTTTCTTTTTAAAAAAAGAATATAGCACAAAATTAACCTGCTACTAACTTTTTCACATCAAATTCTTCCAACATCCCCCCTCCCCAGCTTTGATTTTAATAATAATCACAAGTTAAAAATAAAGAATACACGATTTGAGAGTAAGTTCATTTGGCAACACCCCTTGGATACAGTGTCCTCTTATAATGTGAACACTGAACATGTTTGATTCTGTTTGATGTATATATATCTTCAAAATTAAAGAGAAAGTGCAACTCACACGCCTATTAAAAAAATGGTACATATGTCTTACATATACTATAAAGTTATTTAATTTTTAAATATATAATATGATTTGTATATCAAAACCTTTATAACACAAAGAAGAAGAAAAAAGGGGGAAGGAGATATAAGATCAGCACTCTGTTCCATAAAAAAAAAAAAAAAAAACAGGCACTCTAAAATGAATAAGAATTAAGCCTTATTGTGCTTGAAATGAAACATTCTTAGTTTGAATAGTCATACTATGTTTTTCTCTGTAGGGGAATATGGGAGGCTCTTATTATATGTCAAATTGTTAATAAGGACCTATCTCGGGTCTGAGTGACCTTTTTACAGCAAGTCTACGCGTAGTTGATTAGACACCCACTTTAAAAACTAAGGCTCAGCTCATCGAAAGTCACAAGTTGGGCCTGCTTGGGCTTCAATACAACAATTGCTTCTGTTCTGGAGTTAACCTATAAAGTTAGGAGAAATTAGTTCAACTTCTATTGAAATTTGATTTAATTATACCTAACACTCCTCTTATTTTAAAAATTACACTTACCTTTCCTTAGGAGATATTGGTATAATTTCAATCACATGTAGATATAATGATAATATTAACATTGAAAAAGGTTAATATAGTTTCTAAGACAATAGAGGTGATCGTTGTAATTAAATTACATCTCATGATAAATATAATTTTATCATAAAAATTACTATATACTTCTAGCATTACTCTATTTTCGAAAGGGTCTTGCTAACGAATGTCAGACACTCGTTAAAGGGTCAAAAAACGAAAATGTTCTATTGAAATTCACTACTTTCAGATTTTTAATGTATTGAATACAACATTTTTCAAAAGAAAATTTCTATATTTGATTCCTCTACTTACTAAATAAAGAAAATATTGAATATTTATAATATTTCTAAGACATTAAATGCATTATTTTAAAGGCAATTAATAATTTTAAATTCTCCTACTAATCTTTCTACTTACTAAATAAAGAAAATATTGAATATTTTCTATATTTTGAAGACATGAAATGCATTATTTTTATTTAATATTTTCTTTTGTAGTAGTAGTAGTAGTAGTAGTAGGATAGAGCAAAACTGAGGCAATTAAACTACATGGATGAAGCTTCTACATGCCAAGTCGCCAACCACCTATATACATAAATAAAAACAATTGTGTTAGTAGTAGGTTATAGCAAAACTGAGGCAATTAAACTACATGGATGAAGCTTCTACATGCCAAGTCGCCAACCACCTATATACATAACCAAAGAGTTCTGTTATTTAAACATCAAATTTTGGATACCGTATGAGACATCGTATATATTTATCTTTATCTTTCACTTACTTTTTATCTTCTTTGTATACACGTTTTTCAAAAATACATCAAAACTTAAAAAGGACACCATACGGTGCCCCTTTCTAATTGTTCAAAAAACCTTTCTCTAAATAAAAACAGTTGGATTATCTAGACAACAAAATGGGATAACTTTTGAGACAATAATTCATCAATGATAAGGGTATAAATAAGTTGAGCTATACATAAACTGTTCGAGTTCGACTCGTTAAATGTTCAATCAAACTCGTTTATTTAATTAAATAAACAAACGCAAGCTTGAGATTAAACTCAATTATTTAAATGTGTCAAATCCAGACCTTACAAACTCGACATTAACGGCTCGTGAACAACTCGTCAACATATATATCATCGAAAAATTAAAATTATATATATCATACTTTTTGTATAAAAAAAACTTGTAGTAGTCTAGAATTTTTGAATTTCACATACATGTTAAAGGACATATTTATATTTGTAGATTATCGTATAATATTCAAATCTTTATTAAATCCTAAATTGATAAACTTAAAAAATAATTTAAGGAAAGTTTTTATAAATGCAAACATAATGAAGTTATTGAGTTAAACAAGCTAAACTCAAGTTTTGCTTTTTTTTTTTTATCAAGTTCAAGCTTTTAGTTAGGCTCGTTTAAATAAATGAGCTTCAAATACTCGACTCGACTCATTTACGCCCGTAGTCAATGATTAATAAAGTTCAAAATTGTGATTGATGATGTTTTGGACTTGATTAATGGATATACATGTGATAAATGAATAACTCATTAATCATTCATTGATGATTAATTATTCATTGAAGTGCATTAAGCATTAATGGATATATCAATGAATGATTAATATAGTTTAGTGGATGGTTAATGAGTTATTCATTTACTACATATGTACTTATTAACCAAGTTGAACACATCGTTAATCACAATTTCGAACTGCATTAACGATTGTCGAATTGTTGTCCCAAAAGTTATTTTGTCATACAAATAACAATTTTGAAATAAAAATGTAATACTAATCACATAATGCAGAATTGCAGGGTATTTGCGATGAGTCCAGAAAAATGCAGAAAAGTGCTTCACGGACCAAACCATCTGTCCCCCTTTCAAGTGGCCATCCCATATTGAAAGTAGACGGTCAATCAGATGTTCCTTATAAACTCTCATCTAACACACAAAAGCAAAGGATTAACTAAGACATCAGAGGCAAAGAATCCGTAAACGACAGATGCATGCCTTACAACTACTGGGCACAATTGAGACACCCCCTAGTATCTCATTATTTGCCTATAACCTGTCCTAGTATTATTTATCACCCAAAATCAATATTCAACCTCAATACTAATATATGTGCCCTCCGGCTCCATACCTAATTAGCCTGTCATCATCAACAACAATAATCCAAACCTATATTCAACATATAAATGCCCTTTCGACTCGAAGACGTAATAAACTCACAATATCAATAATTCAAACATGCATATCCATCTATATGTACAACCAGCTACCAAGTACTAAACCAACTACAAACATTAGAGCTGGTCAAAGATTCTTATGTCTTTCTCCCTTAACGACACCTATTTCGTTGCTTCTGAATCTGTGTCGGTGCCTTCCAAGTTAAGCCGCCCAGGTGCATCTAAACATTCACAATACAACAGAAAGAGACAAAATACAAACAGGATCGCCATGCGTGGGAATCGACTTACCACGGCTCAGGGGAGCTACCACCCGGCCCCTTGTGGAATTTCGCGCAACATGCGTCCCCAAGGCCTATCACAACCTCCACTATTATACTCACACCCGCACTTTTGGTGTAGCTCACTCTCGATTTATACATCCAACATGCTTTAATGTTTTATGCTTTGATGCACAAGAACTTGTTCACATCCAGTGCCATTTATAATCAAGAAAAGAATGTTTGAAATCATAAATCTTTCATGCCTAAGGCTTGTTATCACACTTTGAATTTTCATTCAAAAGTTATTTGCTCACATGTTCTACACGGCTCACAACAAGCCAATCTCTTAAAAAATCTCTCCAATTTCATCATCAATCAAGGATTTAGAATTATAAGTATTCATGGAAACTTAATGAAAATTTAGCAAACTTAAATCTAAATCTATGAACAAGAATAAATATCAAAATTGTAGCAAATGTAAAGGCTTGCAGCAAACATGGAATCAGTAAGTTAAACAATACTGCAAAAGAAAATCACAACAGATGAAGTGTAAATATACTAAAAATTTGTACCTTGTGTAAAAATCACTTAAAATCAACACCTTGTATCAACAGGCCAAATTAAAGTGAAACATCATTTAAAATCAATATGTAAAGCAAACTAACCAAAAGCATAAAGCATTTTCAAGTTAAAGAGTAACAGCAGTTTGAATAATAACCCACAAGTATAACAAATAACAACAGTTAATGCTTTTAAAAAACCAGCATAAAGAAGAACACTAGTGTAACATCATAGGAAATTAATAGAGAAGCAACAACCAGAAACAAGATAAGTTGAATGTTATAGCCCAGAAGAGAAACTAACTTAATAAATCAGAAAAAAAAAAAAAAAAAACAATAGTACTAAACACAAATAGCATCAAAAAGGGAATTGGGGTTTTCCCTTAAAGCATATAAAACACTAATATCTACTCTAACCACTATGGATGAAGCTTATCTTCCTCCCCACCTTTTCTGAAGAAATTCAGTCCACTCAACAGCACACACACTCTTGCTTCCTTGTTTCTTCCCACTTCTAGACATCACCACAAAACAAGCAAAACAAAATCAGTAGCTTCATCAAAGGGATTAAATTTCGAAATGGGTTTTTGAAGGAGGAAGAGAATGATAAACAAACACTTTCTTACCTTGTTAGCAATTATGAAAAGGACAAGAGGATCAAAACCCATAAATTTAGAAAATGGGTCTTTGAAGAAGGAAGAAATGGAAGAAGGAATAAACAAAGTGAAGAGGCGGTGGGTGTGCAAAGAGAAAGTTGAAGAGCTCTGAATTGGTAAATAATAAGATGAAAGTGAGGATGGGAGGTTGTATTTGGTTGCTTCAGTAAAAGGAAAAGAAAATATAAATAAAAGAAAGATTGAGGCGGTGCTTTAGTATTCAGGAGAAGAGAATAGAGTGAGAGACGGTGCTTTAATTCATGACCCAGGATTGACACTTACTCGGTATCGGTTTATACTGTTATTAGGACCCAATCAAGCTAAAAATTGAAACTTTTGACTTTAAAATTTTTATTTAATTAATTCTAATATTTCTAATTTATTATTATCTATTTTTATCAACTTTAAATTTTTAGGACGTTACAACAATATTCCTAACATGGAACCGCAGTGGAGGTGAAACCCAATTTAACAAAAGGAATATATTTACAAAATTGCTGTAAAATGACAATCAGTGTATTTGAGGAAAAGAAAGTGGGGGAGGGGGATGAATTGAATTGGAACACTCAACATTAAATTCTCAAATATCAAACAGCAACTGAGACAGAACCATTCAAACAGAAAGACTGACAGTGGATATGAACAATAGAGATTGAATGATGCTATTTATTCTACTAGCTAATATAGCAACAAGTATATGGCTTATATGCAGCCATTTTCAATTGTGGTATCTTGTTTATAAGATTCTTTGATCAAAACTTTCACAGAAACTGGACGTTTACATATTCCATCATGTTATCTAACATATCTTTTGCCAAATTGGAGACCAACACTGTTATCGGTACTAAAAAACACAACCATCATAATTTAGGCACCTTAAAAATTTTAACGATGAAGCACTAATTATATCAGATGGGTTTCTAAAGTTTCACACATTAGGAATTGATTCCATCCATGTATTAATTATACGGCTTAATGAATTTTATTTTAGGAGGCTGCGCCTGAAGACTATTAAATACTTTGACTGCAAATTTGGAGAGTAAGCTGTTGGGATATGTGGCCTTCCTCGATGTACTTTTTGAGTGAGACTGCTTCTTACCTGTGCTTCACACACATTGCCACTAAAAATCCATCCCACAGTGCTTTCATTGAAGTACTACCTACACACATCTGAGATAACTGGACCCTAACAAGACAGCAAGATGTTAAATTGTTAACCTCGTGTTGCAGAATTGCTTGGACCCAAAGAAAAAATTTGTAAACAGTGAAGCATTACACTTCAAATAGAGACTTTCTCCTTATAACAGGTTACGATATATAGCTAGCCCATCGCCCTCATTTCAATATACAACAAGATACAAAAGAGCACCATGTTTTGTACAGGAGGTAGGTACCCAACAAACAATATAGAATAATAAATAAACAAAAAAAACCCAACTCACTCACCTCCACAGAGGACAACAAATCTTTTTAGGCCTTATCAAAACTGACCCTTTCCTTTCTTTTCCTTTCCATCCTATGAATTAACTCATCTGATGATCGTTGCCACGCAGAAGCTGAATCAAACTGGAGGAGATCCTCCTAACCTTGTGATTATCATGATCTTCCATAAAGTTCACACAAATTTCCAAAACCCCTTCTTGCGTGGCCTCTACAAGACTTGCTTCACTGTTATAACAGAGGGAATTGAGAGCCATAAGAGCATACTGAACCCCCCTTGAGGTTCCATTCCTCAAAACCCGAGCCAGAATCTGCACACACCCATCAAATCTCTCCATCTGCTCCCTTCCTTCCTTACACTTAGCCAAAACCCCAATCACTTCCACCGCCCTTTCAAGCCCACAATCAGCACTTCGAAGCAAAACCGGCACCGCCCCACATTCCACCGCTCTCCTCCTATTATCAGGGAAACAGCACAGCGCGTAAAGAGCCGTAGCGGCTTCTTTCTTCTCTCTCCCTTTACCGTCCCTAACGAGAGAGACAAGAGCACCAATCGCGTGTGGGTACGCTCCGATGGTTGCCTTGTTGACTTGTACAACGGCCAAGCTCGTCAGCATGGTCGCCGCCACCGCCCTGCAATCGGAGGTGCCGCCAATGAGAACGGCCACGAGGCGACCGACGACGCCCTCCGCCACGAGGCCGACCTTGTTGTCGTCGTCGAGACTGAGGTTGAGGAGAAGGGAGAGGGCTTTCTCGCGGAGGGAGTCGTGGGCGGAGTCGACGCAGGAGAGAAGCGCGGGGACGACGCCGGAGTCGGTGAGGTGGCGGCGGAAGAGGGAGTCACGCTTGGAGAGGCGGGTGAGGTGGTGGAGCGATTCGAGTTTGGAGTGGAAAGAGGAAGAGGAGGAGGAGGGAGAAGTGAGGGTGGAGATTAGGGTTTGAGGTTGGGGTTGGGGGGATGGAAGATTGTGGTGGTGGAGAGAGGAAATAATAATAGGGGTATAGGTGGAAATCAAGCTTCGAAGGGCGTAGTTGGGGATAAGGGAAGAGTGATCGGGGAGGGGTAGTTTGGTAATTGGGCAAGTGCGGTGGCCGGCGTCGAGCCAGCGTTGAATTGAAGAACGGTCGAAGGTGTGGCCGGAGGAGAGAATGACGGGGTCCGACATTATTTCAAGGGAAATCGGACACTTGAAGTGGTCCGGAAGCTTAGCCGCCATTCTTCAAACACTCTCTTATCCTCAGAGTTTGAGTAAGAGGGTTTAAGAGGTTTTTCATTTCATGGAGGAGGCTAATGCCTAATGGCTATACATGCCAATGGTAATAATGTTATGGTATGGCTGTTTTCTGATTACAATTTCTTTTTATGTTGACCACCATTCTCATTCTGGTTCCAAGGCCTATCAGGCCACTGCAAATACAACAACAACCCTACTTCAATTTTTTTTTTCTTAAAGAATAAAGAGTTTAATTGGTTATAGCAAAAAAAAAAAAAATTAATTGATATGTCATTTTAAAATTTTTTATATTATCAATTAATAAAAAATTATGATATATATGATTTTTAAGATAGTTAAGATAAAATTCATATATTTATAATGATGTATCAATTTCAATTTAATTGATAGTATAATTTTTACATTGTCAACATATACCAATTAAATCCAAAAATAAAAGTAAAATTCTTTTAAAAGCTGATAGAGATTACTTTTTAATAATTTTTTTTTGGAAACAAATTTTTTTATTTCTTAATGATTATTTTAAGTGCATTAGTTGTAAGACTTTTTTGAATTTGTGTTAATGTATATATATACGTAACTCTTACTTAAATAAAAATCATTATTCAACATATATAAGAATATGAAATTTAAGATAAAAATATACATTTATTCTTAAAAAATTATACATTACTAATAATTTAAGAATTTAAAAAATAAAATAATAAATCGTACTAAACTACTTATTTAAAAACTATATAATATAATATAGCATTGGCTGAAAAATATAACATCCTTTTCATTTGACTTAATTGCATTTTTAGTTCTCCTATTATTGATTATATACAATTTTGGCCCTTAAAATTTTTTTATATATATTTGATTTCTTTATTTTTTTAATGTTACAAATTCAATGATTCTATTCAATGACAAATTTTCAATAATTACTTTTCAATACATACATTTTGTTTTTGTCTTTTCAATACATACTATTCAATGACAAATTTAACTACCGTTTAGTTTTTGTGTTTTTTATTTTTAATGTCCAACAAGAAGTGATTAGTTATCATTATAAAGTTATAATAAACTTATCATACTAGAGGTTGTTTGAGCCCCTTAAGTATGTAATTTTGAGTTCGATCCCTGAATTCATGTATATGAAAAAATATTATTGAGAGTGATTCTCGCTTAAACGTCTGACCGTATTTTAGGAGATTAGTCGCTTACTTATCAAATGAGAGAATACTTTGGAAAACCAAACAAAAAAAACATGATTACAATAAACTTCAATTATATTTAGAAATGAGAAAACGACCAAAAATTAAAACAATTGCATATTTATTAATTAGCTATTTCTGTTCCTTTTTCCATATATTTTATACATATGTAGAATTACAACTTAATTAAAAAAATGAGTCTTCCTAACTTTGAAGAATTTTGTAAAGATAGAAAACTGTATTTAATATAATTTTTTTTTTGAATTCCTGTACTTAATATATTAGAAATTCAAAATTGTAGTTTTTAATAAAAAAACATTATCTTTTAATTTCACGGTTTAGCATCTATCCACAAAATATTTATATTAAGTGAACAACCACCGAGCTTAATGTTGGCTTTCTCATCTTCAATACCACACATTAAGATGTAGTTTGGATTTACGGATTGTCAGTGTAAAATTTTTTTTATATAAATAATTAATAAAAAATTATCACATAAAATAAAATATTTGATTTTTATATTAATTATCAAAAAAATTATTTATATTATGATTTCTAATTGATCAACTATATAAAATAAATTTATATTAATAATACATATCAATCAAATTCAGATAATTTTGTTAGTTTAATCTCGTGAAATTATTTATATCCTTGACAATGACAATGGATGGACATTTGGGAGATTGCAAAATTGTGCTATTGTTTCCATCTTCCGAATTCTTCTGTCGGTTACTTTGGCAGAAACGAGAGGCAAAGAAAATGGCGTTTCTTGGCCTAAACCAAAGTCATCAATTCATCATTCCATTAACTTTTTCCTTATTGACAAGAACGCCAGACTTCATCTATGATAAGCAAGTCTACTATTGCACAAACAAAATTCAACATGTGACCGACCAAAGGTAATGAATTTAATTATAATAATAGATGGATCATTAAGCATATATTATCATATCATTAAAAATATTATTTTTATAATAACTATTCTTAGGACACGTTTAGTGGTCAAGATAATGAAGACAGGATAGGATAAGCTATCTTTCATACTTTAATATATAATTTGGTGAACCAACAGAATATGACAAGTTTATCCTGTTAGCTTATCATATCTTGTTACTTAGTTATAATTCTATCATGAGTGTGGAGCTGAGTTAGAATCAACAGTATAGGATAAGAAAATGTTTTCTCTATTATCTCTTATCCTTAATATTGTTATTATTTAATTATGGTTTCAAACCTAATTAGTCAAACTTATTACTAATTCAAATATGTGATTTAATTAGCAATTTTTATAAAAAGTAGAAAAAATTCAATTTTTTATAATTTAAAAAATGGACTAATGTATAATTAAAAAGCTGAAAATATATACTATCAAATATTTTTTAATTTAAATATATAAAAAAACACATAATATTAAAATTTATTTTTGAAAAAATATGTAATTTTGATATAAGGGTAATTTTATCATTTGTGGATATTTTATATCATATCCTATCATTATCTGATACGTATTAAACATCGGACAGGATAAGAGCTTATTATGCTCATATCCTATTCTATCCTTATCCAGCTCTTGTATCCTATTCGTCCTTATCCTATCCTGACCACCAAACGAGCCCTTAAACTCACATGTGATTGATGTGTCATTTGTTTACTTTTATATTAAGAGTTTAATTTCTATACGCTGACAGTGTAAAACCTTTTTACACATACATCTAGTCATAAATTGTCACGTCAGTATATTTTTTTTATTTTTATCCTAACTACCTTAAAAGTCATTCATATCATGATTGGTGAATGGTTGATAGTATTAGATTCAGCCAGGCATCCGAAAGGTTCCCTCAAAACCGGTTATGAGGGAGTGGTCTATCCAGCTATATAAGCAACAACCAGGCTTGTTAACCGCAACACGCCCCTCGAGCCTGGGCTCATCACCACAAGCGAGGGCTAGCGACAGTACGTGGCTCTGATACTATATTAAGAATTCAGGCATCCGAATGGTCCCCTCAAAAACCGGCTTATAAGGGAATGGTCTACCTAGCTATATAAGCAACGGCCAGGCTCGTTAACCATCCGATGTGGGACTCATAACAGATAGTGTAAAAAAATTTATACCGTCAGTACATAATAATTAAACTCCTAAACTCTTGCCGTGTTAATTTTGATCAAAATTAAAGTAATTTGTCATAATTAAGTAGTATGATATTATTAGCATTGCAAAAGATTACAAAAATAATATTAGAATAGAGATGCCCTTATTCTTCTACAAAAAAACAAACAGAGATGCCCTTATTCCAGGGCAACTTGTCTAGCGGGACAAAGGGTATATGTGAACAAGAAGCCGTCCAAAAGTGTTTAAAAGTATGTTTCCACTTTCTACTTAGAGGATGTTTGGGTAAGATTAATTTTTATCCAAACAGCTATTTTTCAGTAAAAGCTGATATGTTTGGGTAAACTGATTAAATTTTAAAATAACTGTTTTTATGAGAAAAAAATTGTTTTTAGAGAAACTAGAAGTTTGAAGCTTATTTAAAAACTGTTAGATTATTTTGAAACTAATAGCATTCTTCCTATTTCACCCCGACAAAACTAATAACCAAATAAATATTATTAAATTATACAAATAACTTCATATTTTCTTTAGTAATTTATTATATATAAGTGATTTTTCTACAGAATCAAAACGAAATAGATTATGAGATAAAAAAAAACGAATCCTTTTTTGTTCGATGCATACGTGAATTTCAACATTATCTGTTTATTGGGCATATCAAAGATAAGCAATATTAGTAACACACTCTTTATCACATTCTCATCAACACTCTCTTTATTAATTGTTGGACGGATTTCATGTGGAATCCACTGAATAGAGAGTGAGTCTCTGCTATTCAGTATATCCCACATGAAATTCACCCAATAAATTTACATTTCTTTATCAAAGATTTACTAGGGTGAGCTGGTGTGGGTAGTTATTTACAACGAGGATGAAAAATAAGTGAGCTCGTTGAGATTATTGAAGAGCAAAAATGGTTTATTTACAACATGTATTGAGGCCTATATATATTGATGAGTATGGTGGTCCAATTTTGTAGTTGTGGTTGAGTACTTTGGAAAAATATACTTAGGTCCCTTTTTTTGGAAGTCTTAACTTTTGTACTTTGTTTCTATTCGTGGTTAAGATTTTAACAATCTTTTGCTTTGTGTTCTTAAGCTATAGAAACCAACGAGCTTCTGCACTTGAGATTCAGCCATTTGCAGTTTTTGGACCACTTGGTTTCAATATCTATTGTCTACTGATCTTTATAAAGTTGCACCCACTCGTGGGTCTCTAGCCATGGGCCTGGTGTCTTAATTAGCAGGCCAGTTGGTAGGATGATGGGCCTACACAAACTTTCCTTCTAAACGATAGAAATAAAAAGCTAAGATAAGAGTGTAGTGCAAGATGAAGTTACTCATGCTCTGGAGATGATTTTTGTGTTCTCAGTTTATATTATTTGTCGTTATTTGAAACCAATTAGCAAGTCTTTGAAATTGCTTTGAGGTCGTTCAATAGCTGACCTAACTCTCTGTCACTCGTTAACAGAGAAGATAAAAGAAAAGACTAATCATGCGGAAAACTTTGTCATGGGCATAGGCAAGTCGTGGAAGCTTCATTGACAGTCATACAGAATAGATCCCACAGAATAGATCCCACAATTGTTATTTCAGTACATACACACGCTACGATTCAATAAATTACTGCTTATAGTTATTATAGACTTAAAGCTGCATCTGAAGTTGAAAAAGTAAATCCTCAATTTGATCTCTAAAATTATAAGATCGTATCAATTTAATCTCTGATATTTTCAAAATTTCAAAAACATTCTTGTAATTATCAAAAGTTAATCAATCCAATCTCTCTGTCAAGAATCAAGTTAATACGAACTTTATAATTTTCGAAATCAAATTGATATAAAATTGACACAAAAATCAAATTGATACGATCTTACTATTTCAGAATCAAATTAAAAATTAATTCGAAGTTAAAAACAAATAGAAAAAAGGAGATTGAAGTGCCTTTCCTTCTAGTTACTAGTTATTAGACGTTTCTACTATTCAATATCCAAGACAAGTAAGATAGTTAAAAACCGCTGATCCTATTGTACGAATATCTCTCCATGCATGACCTTATAACCTTAATTCATTAAAATTATATATAATGCATAAAGATGACACCAATATGTCATTGTCTAGGATGTGGCGTGAGTGATGTCTGATACAGCAACATACTTGTAACGATTCAGTGAACTTAAGAGACGGCTCCCATTATTGTGATAGGACGGGGAACTTCCCCTCTCTTTCTCTCATTATCTATTTGGTGTTCTCGATTGAATATAGATTTTTGATATTTTTTAGTGGAGAATAAAATGAAATAATTATTTTGACATTTGTGTCATAGAAGATAAATTGTGGTAATTACTGTTACTTTCCTTTTTCCCATTTCACATTTGACGTGTATGGTTCTATTCGAACCGTGGCCTTATCTTCATTCCGAAGCATGTGATCTATCTCTGCACAAAATCAAGATTTTTCATTTGAAGACATGCCATATTATTTTATCATTATGATCGATCTAATATTTATCGAGATCTAAAATAAATTATGTGATAAGATCTTTTAAAAAAAGTAAATTATTAATTATTTTATATACAATAAGATCTTATACTTTATAGTTAATGATAAGCTTTTATATCAAATGGACTAATTTATATTTATTGATATATGAAATATAATAAAAAAAAATATAAAAAAATATAAAATGCAGGCTTTGGAAGATATGTATAATTTACACGCACACTCACAGACCCACGAATACATTGTTAATTTCCTTTCACTCTTACCTAAATCATCTCTACCGACCACTAATGGTAGTATCCGTAACTTCATTTACTGAACATTCCCCTCTAGAACTTGATGACTCTACAATATCATCGTTGCTATTGAATATAAATGCAGGCTTTTGCGGTGAGGGAAGACTTCTTTCATTTCCCAACATGAAAACAACTTCTAACATGGATGGTCGATCGAGGGCACTTTCTTGCACGCATAAAATCCCAATTTGGATACACCTCATCACTATAGCAGCGGGAAAAGATTGACCTAGTGTTGAGTCCACAATATCCAAGGCCCTTCCTTCTATCCACAAATCCCATACCTACAAATTAATGCAACATCAT